>LR989928.1:40068243-40144574 GCA_905146935.1 Scaeva pyrastri | reverse complement strand
TTTCCTGTCATATTTTCCTTCTTGTCATGTCTGACAATTTCCTATTACCTTTGATATTTGCTTCACTAGACCTGGAAAGTAAACTTTATTTTTCAAAGTTTTGTAGGTTTCAATAATTCCGGAATGACTACTCTCTTTGACATGGTATAAAGAAATTTGTTTAAAAATGTCTGCTTCAGTTCTTACTTAGAGCTCTAAGTATGCATTTAACAAATGTCAAGTTTTTGTCATCCTTAAAAAGTTTTATTAAACACTGTTGAATTTTGTTAAACTCATGGTACGATAACTCCGTATAAATTCCTACTTTTCCTTTTATAAGAGTTCGTTTAAAGAGATCTTCCCTATATAACTGATTTTTAATCATATCTACATGGATGATTCTCCTACCATGACACATTTCGACTTCTTGTATTCATTTTTGATTTTTTTAATATTTAATCAATGGATACGCAATCGTTGAGTAATTTTTTACAAATTTACGATAAAATCCTGTTACACCCAGAAAAGATTTCAGTTCTTTCTCTGATGATGGCAATTTGTAATCCAAAATACATTTTACTTTTTCTGGATTAGGTTTCATACCTTCTTCAGTCAAGATATGTCCTAAAAATTCCGTATCTTTTTGAAGGAAGGTGCATTTGTCAAACTGGACCTTAAGGTTATGTTTGGCAAGTGTACTAAAGATTGTGGAAATGGCAATGAGATGTTCTTCTAGACTAGTGGAAAATATAAGAATATCGTCAATATAGACTACACAGATCTTATTTATGTGTTCCCTTAGTATTTCGTTCATGAGCCTTTGGAAAGTCGTTGGGGCGTTCTTGAGGCCAAAAGGCATCCGAGTAAACTCATATAAACCATTTGGAGTAACAAATGCAGTTTTATGAATATCCTCGGGACGCATTTTTATTTGGAAGTAGCCTTTAGCTAAATCCAATGTCCTTGTTTTTCCATATCTGAAACTTTTCTCCGAACTTCCTCTTCATGTTTTGGAGGCAATCTATAAAGTCTCGAATTAACTTGCTGATCCGTTTTTGTTCTTATTTAATGCATAATAGATTCCGTATTTGTTAGTGGGTCACCCTCTTTATAAATCAAATTTTAAAACTTATCTAAAATTTTAATAACTTCTTCTTTTTCCTGTGAGTTTAAATGTAAAAGATCTACATTGTCTGCCGTTTCACTGGAAAGTTCATAGTTATTAATTTCTGATGTTTCCTCAGAATATAAATTTATTTTTTCCGTATTAACTAAATCTATAATTTTTCTTTTCATATCAATTGTAGTAACATTTTTTCTAATGATGTCCATACACACGAGAAGGTCATAGTCTTTATTGTTTAAATTCATTTTATGCCATTTTAACTTGCTATGACTTTCCATTCTGAATTCTTTTGGTACGTCTGTAATAATTATTTGTATAAATTCTTTTGTTTCGTTATTGATTGTATTAAGAAAAATTGATTTTTCTTCAAATACAGGAAACTGACTACAATCAACCCTGGATGAATTAATTAGGCTGACTGTAGATCCTGTGTCTATCAAAGCCTTATATTTTTTATCACCTATCGAAAAGTTGCAAAATATTTTGTGTCCGAGGCTTAGTTTCGAAAATCCGCATTTGTTGGCTCTATATTATTATTCTCTTCCGAACTAACTATCTCCGAGCCACTAGGCTCATCACTACTCGTTAAATTACCCACATGCATTGGCTGTTGGTTTTGACTACTATGGCCTGATGGATTGAACACTTGTTGTCTGACTTGTCCAGATCTGTTGTTCGTATATCTCGTCTGACCCGATCTATTGTTTGAAGATAGCCTACTTTGTCCCGACCTGTCCTGCTGTCTATTGTCAACCTGACCTGAATTATTCTGCCAAACTCTATTGTTTTGATTTGGATTCGTCCCTAACCTATTCTGGCTAGTGACAAAATTAGTTGTGCTATAATTCTTTTTTAAATTCCATTCACTATCTGGAATGTAAGTTCTTAAAATGCCTAAAATAGAATTTAGGTCGAAATTGTTTCTTATCTCCCTAGATAACTGACCTACAGTAAGCTCTTTTATTTTTGCTATTATTATTTTCATATAGTTCATATTCGTGACACTCTTTCAAAATTAATTCTATTTTATTACATAAATCTAAAATATTATTTACCTTTAGATTATTTATTTTAATCCAAATTTTGTTTATGTCGATTATTGGGCGGAAGTGTTGAATGAGCTCGTTTCTAGTGTCTTCCCACGATGTCAGCGAATTTAAATATAGAATGCTTTTGGCTTAACCTACAACCTTTATGTTGAAGATCGCCTTGAATACCTCTTCTTTTCGATCCTGCGGGGTGGCTGCCAGATGAGCGTCAACACAAGTGGGGAATTGTGTGAGTTCGCAAAACAAACAAACAAACAAATATATGCGAAAAAAAACTGATTTTTAGTTATTAATTTTCAGTTCATACCGCGACTGCGCCAGTTATATTTTATAATATTTTATAAAGCAGTTAAAAGACAATTCTCTCTGTTCCCGGTCGTTTTATTATTTTAAATTCATAATAATAAAGCTTAATTCAGTTTTACAAAAGATCAATGCATCCACTTTCAGATGGCCTTCATATATTGACATTTTCCCCACGTCACCGGAAAGTGGTGTTGCATTACTTTATGGATTGCGAAGCAACACAAATGTTGCGTTGTCCAGTTTGCTGACTTTCATTTGTGTAACTCGCGCGAGTAACGTATGTTGAACCTATTAAGAAAAGTGATGAGTCTACTAATAAAGATAATATAAACAGATTCAATCCACTTTCATGGTAAGACAAATAAACACCTTACTTCCGAGTAATTTTTATTGACCCTACCAAGAAAAGTGATGAGTCTACTCATAGTGTTAATGTAAGCAAATTCAATACACTTTCATGGGAAGGTAAATATACACCTTACTTCCGTTGCTTAGTAAATAAATAAAACCATTACTAAGCATTAATAAATTCCGAGTAATGTTTATTGACCCTACCAAGAAAAGTGATGAGTCTACTCATAGTGTGTTAATGTAAGCAAATTCAATACACTTTCATGGGAAGGTAAATATACACCTTACTTCCGTTGCTTAGTAAATAAATAAAACCATTACTAAGCATTAATAAATTAATAAGCCATAAAGGCATAATTCTTTAAATAATTTTTAATAAAAAGTTGAGTTTGACACTCGAAAGAAGACTGTTGTTTTTGATTTTTTAATCCGGCTACTAAACTCTTCTTTCTCGCATGTGTCATGAAGCGTGACGAAAAAATGCTTGGGTGACGTTAGAGGCAGACTACCCAAACGAAAAACAAAATCTGACAAAGTGAACAAGTTCACAACATCACAGTCCTTCAATTTAGTATGGCACCGAAGAGAATAAGAGAAATTATTTTTATATTTTTTGAAAGATTTACTATTTATCTCGCTTCTTCCACTAGTTGCTTATGGAATAGTAATAATATTCTCCTATCATTCATATAATTTAAGAGGGATTTTAATCTCCACTCGGGAACACTAGCGCCATGTCGGTATCTTGTCGCAAAAAAAATGCATGCCCATGAGACTACTATGGTTTGGATATACAAAGGTACGATAACTAGGGTGCTAAGATTTTATCACGGTATTTTGTTAGGGGGCTCAAAACAAGCATTTTTTACTATGGGAGGGAGGGTCTATCTCACCCCGTTTAGGCGGTAGGAGAATTTAAAATAAAAATGCTATGATCAGAAAACGAATTTTTAAAAAATAACGGTAATACTTAAAATTAAGTATGATACATTTTTTTAAAGCTAACAATTTATTCTATCAGCTTGTTTTTAAATCAAGTGAACAAAATTTCTAGTTTTCCAAAGAACTAATTTTGAAACAAAAATTTGTCAAAAAAAGCTAAATAACAGTTTTAAAGTGTTATTTTTCAAAATTTTTAATGAAATATAAACATTTTTTGATTTACAATCCGTTGCTCTAATTTATTCTTAATCAAAAACTGAAAACTATATGAATTTGTGTCAAATAGATAGATAAGATAAATAAATACCGTTATCAAATCTTGGCGCCCTAGTTATCGTACTAGTGCCTAATTCTCTATTGCGACAAGCTAATCAACTAAGTAAAGAAGGTTTGCTGTCATCAGTAAAAAAGAGGAATGGTTTTGTGTATATTTAAAACAGTAATGACGATTCAGAGATTAAAATTAAAACAACTACAATACTTTCCTAAAGGCTTTATGCCGTGCCTGCCGCTGTACTACTTGATGTCATCTCTGCTCCAGATGAGTTATTTATTTTATTTTATTTTATTTTGTTGTGTTAAATTATGTAGATTATTACCTTTTTTTAAATTTTATTTATTTATGTGTTTGTGTTGATAACTTATCAATCGTCCATTTGAATTTTAAGAACTCATATAAATAATTTAATATAACATTAAATATTTATTTATCTACATATTTTTACTTTTCAATTTTGTTCTCTTCATTCTTGTATTTTTTTATTTTTTTTTATTGACTTCTCTAGTCTTTCTTTACATAGGTACTATTTTCTATTCTGTCTTTGGTGTTTATTTTGTTATGTTATATTTATATTAAACTTTTTTTTGCAAGCAGAATATATTGATTGTTGTTGCATTTGTGTTTTGTTTTTTTATGGTGAAAAATGGTTAATATGTCTGGTTGTGTTGATGAAAATTCTGTACGAGCGGTTATTAAAATATTATCTAATGCACAGAGAGGTTTAAAAATTTGCTACATTAATTCTCGTAGTCTAAATTTAACCAAATTGGACTATTTACGTTACGTTGTTTTAGACTTTCAAATTCAAAACGATAGGGTTACTACTACGATTGGTGGAGGAGTTGCAGTTTACTGCAGTACTTCACTTGCACACAAAATATTTAAAGCGATCAGAAGGGATTGTGGTAGAGTACCTTTTATTGGAAATAACTGATTCAAAGTGCCTTATTGGTATTTCTTAAAACCCGCACCGTTGTCACTCTCCTGAACCTTTATTCTCTGCATTGCAAGAGCTTACAGCACTTTATGAGCACATCATAATCTGTGGAGATCTCAATGCCGATCTTCTTAAACCTGATAGTTAATCTCACCAATTACTTGACTTTGCTGCTGCTGCTGGGTTGTTTATAGTAAATTCGCATGCAACTAATTTCTCCCCAAATGCATCTCCCAGTCATTTAGATGTAATCATGGTTTCTAATCGGTCATATGTACTGCTTTAAGACCAGTTGTTCCTAGCAGGGATTTCTGATCATGACCTACTATTCTGTACCTATGGAGTTGACATGTCCCGCTCTCACATTTCATCTTCTTTAGAATTCAGAGATATAATTCGATTGATAATAGTGCCTTAAACTTCAATGCCAGCCTACTTCCCTGGCGTAACTGCTACCTAGCCTCTAAACTCAACGTTAGGTTATACTTTGGCTTTAGCGAAAGATCTGTTCTTTTGATACGAAACTATCTTTTCAATCGTCATCAAAGAGGTATTCATAATGGAAGATTTTCTGATTTCACTGCATTGGCATCAATTTTATTTTGCCTGTTCATAAACGATCTTCCTAGTTTCTGTTTAAATGTTTCCGTCCATCTTTATGCTGATGATACCCAGATTTACATATCACGCCCAATCGGTTTGATTGAGGATTTGGTTGTAAGATTGAAGGAGGATCTACCACAAATATATAACTGGTCTCTTTCCAATGGACTAAATCTTAGTTACGAAAAAAACCAAAATGATTCTCATATTCAAACGGCAGTATAATAATACCAGTGAACTACCTTCTGTATATTTAAATAATAGACCTATAAAATTTCTTGATGTTGTTATGAATCTTGGCTTTAAAATAAACCAGTCGCTTTCCGCAGTTGACCATATTAATTACGTGATTGGTCGGATATATGCGGGCTTACGAAAGCTTTGGCCATCTTCTAGTTTCACCCCAGTCAACACAAAGCTAAGACTTATTAAACCCTTTTTATTCCTCTGATTGACTACTCAACAACGGTGTACTGCAAACTTGATTCCCTTTCCCACCATAAGCTTCTTGTAGCTTTCAATGATACAATTAGGTATGTCTATGGACTGCGTAGATACAATCACATATCGCACTACCATTCTCTTGTACTTGGTTACACTTTTCAACAGTTTCTTAATGTTAGATGTTGGCAGTTCATGCACAGTCTTAATAAAAACAAATCTCCAGCATACCTTTTCGAAAAAATTCAATTTGCCCAATCCAACAGAACTCGGAATTTTATTGTGCCCGCTTTCAAATATTTGAACTCTTCTCGCCTTTTTTTCGTCCATGCTACCAGACTTATGTAAATAGACCATAACAACATTCTTGACACTTTCTGTATTCTGACTCCTCTTTCTTCTAATCTTCAATCTTCTACTCTTAATTTTTCAACATATTCTACTCTTCAATCTTTTTATGTTATTCTTATTATAACTGTTTCTTCTAAATTTAAATTTGTATGATCTTATGTAACTTAATTTCTTTTTTGGTTTATATAATATTTTATTTATTTATTACTATCTACTTATTGTTATTGTCATTTGTTAAATTAATTTAAAAGACTTCTAATAGTCTTACTTTGTAAGAACAATAAAAAAATTTAATTGAATTTATTGATTTACTGTTTCTTCACGTCAATATTACCCTTTGACACATCCATTGATAATATCTATATTTTCTATTTCGACGATATCTAAACTTTCGATATTAAATTCTCAATGCTAGTAATTTTTTCTCCTAAATCGCGAGCAATTTCAATTTTATTTTCAACATGAGGTACTTTCCCGGTTCCTTTTAAAAGTAACTTTTAAAGTAAAATGTATTGTTCCCGTTGGATAGATTTTTTTTTAATTTTTCCAATCCCGCCAGAATGACTGAACGCACCTGGATGAAGTTTGGAACAGGGATGGATTAATATTATTTTATGTTGAAAAAACTGTTCGAGTAATAATTCGCAATAATGCATTAATTTCGACCACATTTCATTGCATTAAAAAAGGTTTAAGTAAGCCAATTTTAAAAGATAGACATATACTATGGTAGACATTTTTAAGACAATTTAAAGAGAAAGAAATTCTTTCGAACATATTTGTTTGCTTACTTAAACCGTTTAAACATCGCACGCAACGGAACAATTGATATCATTATCAACAGTAAAAACATTTCTAGTTTTATCTAAGCCACAGTTTATGTTAGCTTGTTTAATTCTTTAAACATGCCCAGAAATACATGTGCTCGTGGAAAAGTAATTTATATAACTTTTAATAATTTTTTTTAGCGATTTCACTATAATTTGTGTTTAACGTCGAAGCCTATTTTGGATTCGACTCAATGTTTTAATTGTTGAATTGCTCCTTACCTTGGGTGGGGGGTAACAATAACAAGTGAAACACGTTGATTGACTTCTTGATTAAAAGTGATTTTATTCTAATTCTTTATGGCTATTTATACAAATTTAAAAGTTGACAATAATAGGATAGTAGCTGCTGACAGTGCAGTTTTGGTGGGAACCATATGAAAAGGTGTGGATAGTGATGATAATATAAAAATAAGGTGTTCTAGATTTGAATAGAGTGTTTAAACATTCTCCCCGCGGCGTTGAGATCTCGGAACTCAAATTCTATAGTGAGGGTGATTGAGCATTTGTCATCTTCTGCTTTAGTAATAGTATTAAGATGGCCAGGGCTATAACTCCGCAAAACGAAAGGTATCCAATAGAGTATTGATGAATATCATGGTGAGAAATTTTATTAGGTAATCTCTCCTCCGTTTTTTGATACAAAATTTTCTTCTTTAGTAATGATAAATCGTCTTCGCCTCGAATGATGATTTCTTTTTTATACAATTCGCCTCAAGAGGTTTGATATTGAAATTATGAATGAATAACCTTATGTTGATTGCAGGCAAGAAAGGTGCAATTGACTTAGAGGTGTAGAAATTGTGTGAATTAATAGTCATTGTTGGCTGTTTTATGATGCAGTCAGTTTCTAGCTTCAAGAGTCCTACTCCCTTAAGTTTGGTGGTTAAAATGCACGATCCGCATACAATGGTTAATATTTCTTCGTATTTAAAGGCAAAGATCCAGTGATTAGGATTTTGAAGTTGAATCCAAATTCGGTCAACATTGGCAGATTTAAGATCGCAGTGTGATGAAAGCTGCTTATTGTGATTTAGCATGTAAATCTCGCATTGGTTTTCGACTGAATGTGTATTAAAGATTGGATGTCTTTGCTTGCATAGATACTTTCTGTCATCTAGGTGTATACAACCCTGATATTCGTCATGTGACAGCGCAAAATGTTGATCTCTAAATGGAGTGATGGCTAAAAATGATGCAGATGGTTGTATGAAGATGAAGGATGCGTTTTGGAGGACTGGTAATGGTAATTATAAGTTTGAACAACTGGAAAATTTGTGCATTTAATAATGGTAATTTTACAAGGAGTGAAATAGCTGATGATGTTACTCGTGCTTTGACTCGAAGAAGTTAGTACAACTTTGGAAGATTATATTCATCATATCCAGGTAGTTTAATTGAACTGGGTATGATTTTACGAATTTTATCCATTTCGGTCAAAAGTTGTTTAGGAGAAAGAAGTAATGCATTTATTCTTCCATGATGGGTGTCGGAAACATTGTCAAGAATTGCCATTTGGATTCTTTGAAAACTATCCATAATTTGAGCGAGGTAAACCATGACAAAGTGGAGGATTTCGGTTCTTTGCATAGTTTTATTAAGGGTTTCCATTGAATCATAAACAATGGTCAATTGTTGTTTCACTTCAATGAACTGTTCCCTTATTGAAGACAGTGATTTGTTCAGAATATATCTGTGGTCGATTCTAAGACAGACGTCTGATTTTTGCTCAGTTCTATAAGATGTTTTTCATTATTATAAACCTTCTGGACGTTGCCTTCGATATATTGAGCGTATTCTTGGTCAAGGACACCGAATAACTTATTGGCAACAGTGCCAACGAAGTCAAATGGAGATCTTTTTTCTCTGATTGCGATACCATTTCTGTACTTTAGAATTTCATTTAAATCTTCTGATTCCATTAAACGTATTTGCAGATGATTTATGATGGCCTTACAGAAATTATTTGAGGTTGGTTGTTCCCCACATCGGACCTTTAATTGTGCGACACTTCTTTGTATTCCTTGGAACTCAAGCCAATAACTGGTCATGTTGAAATAAACAAAGATGTTCCATTCGTCAGTTATCAGTTTTGCTTCTCCAATGTCTTCAAAATATAAACCAGGATTGTTTGCAAAATGTTGAATGTCTACAATATTTGGATGAGTGGTTTGTCCAAATGTGGTACCTATTATTAATAAGCAAACCAATATGATTTTGATTGGACTTGTTCTTATTTTTTACTTGGCATCGAAGATGGTTCAGGATTGCGAAGCTTTAGATTTGGCCGTTCTTGAATTGGAAGAAACCTACCTTTAAGCGGATGTTTCAAACTCGTTTTTGTTCGTTTTTTTTACATCACTGTTTTCTGTTACTTGTTTTGGATTGGATGTATCTTCGGATTTATTACTTGGTTGAATTTCATTGGGAAGAGGACACACTTTCGCAATTGGTCGTCTCATTTCTCCTAAAGCAGTTTTTAGATCAACTACTCTTGTTAGTTTATCTGGTCCGCCGATAGATTTTATTACTAACCCATTGGCCATTTAAGAGGAGGTATATTATCTTCCTTAATGAGTACAAGTATTCCTGGCTGGATGTCGGCTTGAGGATGGTTCCATTTATACCTCTGTTGTAATTCTTGTAAGTATTCGTTCCTCCATCTGCGCCAGAATTCCTTATGAATAGAGGTTACCAGCTGCCATCTCGCAACATGAGTAAGCTTTGATACTCCTGCTGATTCTGGATCCACTACTGCAGTTAAAGGACCTCCAATAAGAAAATGCCCAGGAGTAATGGCCTCAAGATCATTAGGGTCGTTCGACATCGGAGTCAATGGTCTAGAGTTAAGGATAGCTTCTATCTGAGCAAGAACTGTAGTTAGCTCTTCTTGTGTTAGAGATGCACTTGACAAGATGCGTTTCATATGGTGTTTTGCTTATTTAACAGCAGCTTCCCATAAACATCCAAAATGAGGAGATCGTGGAGGTATGGGTTTCCAAACAATCGCTTTTCCACTGCAATAATTGTTAATAGTTTTTTGACCTTCCTCACTCAAAATCTTGGAGTTCAGCTCGTTTAGTTCATTTCTTGCTCCGATAAAGTTTGTAGCATTGTCGGAAAAGATTTTTGCTGGACATCCCGCCTTGCTACGAGTCTTTTCAGTGCCCCAAGAAAGGCCTGAGTAGTTAAATCCGTCACAAGTTCTAGGTGTACCGCCTTTGTTGTGAAACATATAAAAACTGCAACATATGCTTTTGTTGATTGTTTACCACGAACTCTATAATGAATATAGACTTTATATTAAAAAATCTATACCAACATTCATGAATGGTCTTGATGGTTAGACACGTTCGGGTAAATTTCCCATTAACTGCTCAATACTCTTTGGTTTTGCTTTGAAACATTTCAAGCAATTATTAACGGTTGATTGAGCCAATCGCTTACCTCCTAGTATCCAGTAATTTTGCCTCGCAATGGATAGTAAAGCTTGTGCTCCAGCATGCATATTTTCCTTGTGAAGTTCTGACATCAAAATGTTTGTTATTTCGTGTGCGCTTGGAAGTATCATCTGATGTTTTGCCTCATATGGAAGGTAAGATGCATCTAGTCTTCCTCCTACTCTTATCACGTTTTTATGATCAAGAAATGGTGCAAGAGAATTAAGATGACTGCTTTGAGATACACAACCATATTTAATAAGTGCGTTTAAGTCCTCTTGAAAGGAACTTTCTTGGATGTATTTTATATATTGACTGTCGCTGACTTCAGTTCTAGTGGAGACGGAACAGTCGCTGTGAGTCGGTAATTCTTAGCTAGTTTTAGATTACTTATAAACCGTATGAAGTACGATGTTTGAAGATATTTAAACGAATTTTTGTGATTAATTCGTTAAATGAAATGGCAATTCATCTTCGATGTTGCTAATAGTATAGTTTTCACGACCTTCTTTTCTATTACTTGTTCTTCTTCTCTTCTTACTGGTTGCTTGGGCCATTCTGATTTGGATTTCTTCAAAAATTCTGGACCTTGGAACCAGATTGTAGATTTTAAAAGATGTTCTGGAAACACCCCACGAGATAGAAGATCAGCTGGATTTATTTCTGAAGGAACGAACTTCCATTGGGATCTTGTCGTCTCATCATGGATACTTGCTATACGGTTAGCCACAAACGTCTTCAGAGGTGATGTTGTGTTTATCGAAGATAACACTATTTGAGAATTAGTCCAGTATGTTGTTTGTTTGATATTTATGAGAAGGCTTTCTTTAATAACTTTGACTCATTGTACTAATAATCTGGCGGCACAGAGTTCTAGCCGTGGAATTGTTTGTTGTTTAACTGGTGCAACTCGTGTTTTGGAGCAAACCAGCTGAGCATTAACATCTCCTTTGAGATTTGTAGATTTGAAATAAACTCCAGCTCCATAAGCTCGATGGAAGGCATCTAAGAATGCATGAAGTTCAATGGATGATGCGTCATTTACTATGATATTTCGTGGGAATTTTAGATTATTCAGTTGAAGAACGTTTTTTCTGAAGACCTTCCATTTGGTATTCATCTCCATTGATAATGCAGCATCCCAATCAAGTTTTAAAGCCTAAATTTCTTGTAAGTAGGTTTTTGCCAGAACGACGACTGGTCCTACTATTCCTGGTGGAATTAGTTTTGATTATGAATTCTGACTGCATTTGAGCAGCGGTTTGGAGATTATCACTACCCGTTAAGATATCATCAATGCATATATCTCGACGAATGATATTTGCACCAAGTCTATGCTGCTGTTTTGCTTGCTCTGATAAATTATGAAGACATCTTATAGCGAGGTAGGGTGCAGATTTAGTACCATAAGTTGCCGTATTGATATGTTTTAAGAGGTTCTTTGGTGGATTCTCGCCAAACTATCTGCTGGAATCTTTTGCTAAAGTCGTCTACCAGAATTTGGCGATACATTTTGGTTATATCGGCAGTGAGTACGTACTTGTGAGTTCTAAATCTTAATAGAATCGATACGAGATCATTTTGTAAAGCTGGTCCACTGTGCAGGATCTGGTAAAGGGATACATTGGTGGATGTTTTTAATGATCCATCAAACACGACTCTTAATTTTGTGGAACTGCTCTCTATGCGTAGTATGCAATGATGAGGAAGAAAATAATGCGGCATTTTATGGACGATGTCATTTGGTTATACCTCTTCCATATGCTTTAATGCAATATATTCTCTCATAAATTCAACGTATTGTTTATTAACTTCAGGGTTATTTTCCAATCTTTTTTCCAGGCTAAGGAATCTTCGAATAGCTATTTCTCTTGAGTACCCTAGACTTTCGGGATCATTGATAAACGGTAGGGTTACAATATATCGTCCTGATCCCGATCGTCTTGTAGTTCTTTGGAATATCTCTTCACGTTGACGTTCCTCCTTTGTGAGTTGTTTTTGGATGCTTCGTGATGGGGAAGCTAAATTTTCTTCCATGTCCCAGAAGCGTTCTACAATGTTATCCAGGTTACTAGATGAGGAGTCTATTCCTATACCACAGAATAGTGTTGACAAAGTTTCAGTGACTGTCTTGCCCATTACGATCCATCCCAACAATGTGTTTTGCAAAGTGGGTCCGTGGTTATTTACTTTAATCTGACCAACGGAAAGGAGTTCAGGATAAAGCTCAGCTCCAATGAGTAAATCGATATTATTAGGTGAAATAAAGTCATTGTCTGCTAGTTTGATGTTTTGAGGCATATTCCAATGACGTATATAGATAAATTCACTGTTGTGGTGTCGTTATGGTATCGAGCACAAAAACTTGAATTTGAGTGTGATATCCCGTAACTCGAGATTACAGACACACTTCGACCCTTTTGCTTAATTTGATTGGTTGATTTCCCATTCCTGAGACTTCGAGGGATTCAGACTTTGTGGTGAGATGAAGCTTTGCGGCTAGTCTTTCGGTTATGAAGCTTATTTGTGAACCTGAATCAAGCAACGCTCTGGCTTTGACAGGTTGATTTGTTGTGTACAGGGCATCGATTTATATTTTGGAACTTGGTGTCCGAAACGTAAGCAGTTAATGCAGCATTTGAGAGATTTTAAAGTTGTTAATCTCTCTTGTGGTGATTGTTGAAGAAACTTTGGACAAATGTTTATTGCATGTTTCTTCTGGTTACAGATTGAACAATTAGAAGTTTTGCTCGTTGAAGCAAGAGATACCTTTGATCTCTTAGTGAAGTCGTCAGAGCTTGTTCTTGCTACCTTTGGTCCCATGGCTTCTAAGGATTGAAACCGTTGTTCTAAGAACATCAGGAACTCGTTTAATGATGGCAAGGCTTTTGGTTGTTTTAGCGACTGCTCCCACAGCGTTAGAGTATTTCTATCCAGCTTTTTGATTAGAACGTTCATAAGAAAAGGGTCCCAATTACTCGTGTCAATGTTAAGACCTTTAAGACTCAACATGCATTCTTGAGTTGTGTCATGCAATGCTTTGACTGCCTTTGCTGTTTCGGTCTGGATAGCAGGTTGTATCAACAGCTTCTGCACATGTGCTGATACAACTAGTAGTTGTTATCGGATGTAGAAAAATGTCTAATTAAGTTTTCGGCTTCGCCAGTTAATGTTGTTTTTAAATAGAACAACTTCTGGCAATTAGCTATATCCTGTTTATGGACTAGTTCGGTGAATAAGTCACAGAACTGCTTCCATTTAATATAATTCCCATCAAATTTGGGCAATGTTATTTTTGGTAGCTTAAGAGCTTGCTGGTTTGTGTTTATTGATGGAAGATTAATAGCTGGATCGGAAATCGATACATTCTGGGCAGTGAATTGTGCACCTCTTGCGGTCAGAGAAATCAGGGCTTCTTGGACATCGTTTTCTAATTTATAGAATTCTTCTAACTCATATCCATCTAGTCTTGGATCTTCTGAAATCTCGTGAATCAACCGATGGGTTTTATTCCAATTCCACCCAGTACTTTTGGACTGCATCTAGTTTTATAGAACAAAAGGTTGAACACCAAGTGTCTTTTGCTGTTGCATTAACACTGCTGAGCAACCGCTGTAAAGATTGTGTGATTGTCTTTTGCCTTCTTATAATTTTTGTTAACTCAGATACTGAGGCAACTATGGGCTGTATTTCTTCTGTGTATTTTTGACCGTCAGCGCCAGCAGATTTCAATGACGGGTCGATGTCGGCATCTTTTGGTGTGATTGACTCCAATATTTGCTTGAGTTCAGTGTAAGCCCTTCACATGGTTCTTTATCTTTTCATGGTTGTTAGAGAATTCCAACCAAAGTGCCTCTAAAGCCTTTAATTTCTTGGCCTTATAGTCACTCGTTTCTCGATCAGGACCATCTTTGCCGACATTGGTCTTGAGTCGGATCATGTCGTCTGTTATAGCCTTCTGTCTGGCCACAATAGAAAATACCTGTATTTCCTCCATGTTGATATTTTAAGTAGCGCTTGTTTTGCGCTTGCTATTGCTTTAGTCAGATATAGGAACTATACTATGAGACAAGAGCTCTGGAACACGGGAACAATAACAACTAAAACACGTTGATTGACTTCTTGAATAAAAGTGATTTTATTCTAATTCTTTATAATAATAGGGAATTTGTGGGAAGCTAAATGTGGGACAGTGCAGTTTTGGTGGGAACCATATGAAAAGGTGTGGATAGTGATGATAATATAAAAATAAGGTGTTCTAGATTTGAATAGGGTGTTTAAACAATTTGCATGGAAAAGTCTTAAACTAACTAAATATCTCAGTTTTTTGGTAAAATAAAATTTCAAAACTTGAAATTTTAAATAACGAGCGTGATCTTATTTCATGTAACGTTATAAGACCAAATTTCTAAAAAGTTTTCTCACTTTTGATATAAAAGTTTTAGAAATTGAACTTTCTGAATTTTACTGAGTATCTTGTATCTATTTAACAAAATTATCAAAAAATCAATAAAAATAGTGAACATTTTCATATAATCAATAGTAAAGGATGTGTAACGTTATAAGATATTTTCAGCTGAAACCAATGAAGATGAAGTTTTAGACTTTCTTCGACTTCAAATTTATTAGTGAACTGTCTTGATTCTTTATTTATATGCAAAATTATTTATCTGCTTGAAATTTGATTAAGAAAAATTAATTTTAAAGGGAATTTTTAAAATATTTTACCTGTTTTTCTAAAAAAAATACAACATTTCATGTAAAGGACTATAACTTCTTACAGGGTAGTCCAATTTCTTTGATTTTGGTTTTAAGCATCGAAAGCTACCCTAAAATCATGTATCATATGTTTTGGGTGTACTAAAACCAATAAATGAGTTTCTTTTACATGGACCACCACCTACCCTCCCCCCTTAAAATACGATTTTACAAAAATGGGAATTTTGAAGAAGTTTTTGTTGTGTTGGATAGAATGATGTTTGGTGTCGATTTCAATCATAAAATTTTTTGAATTAATTTGTTTGGACCTTTCGGTTATATTTTGGCTTTTTTATCCGCCCAGTTACGTTATAACAAAAAATGAAGTACCTTATGGTAAATAAATAATTTTTTTATATAAATTTTGTTTTCTTGTTTATACTTTACTAGATTTTTTCCTTTCGGTCATATTTTTACCAATTTAACTTTATAAGACTTTTTTCTGTAACGTTATAAGACACACCTTTGACCTCAAATTACACATACAAACATAACTTTTTCTTAAACAAAAAGTGGTAAATTGTTATTTGGAATTTTATACAAACATATGTAACTTTTTCTTAAACAAAAAGTGGAAAACTGTTATTTGGAATTTTATCTCAATTCTCTAAAAGAAAAAAAAAATTAATTAGCACATCAATTTCGCAGAGTTTTTTTTTAAATATGTCCCTTAACCTCAAGAGCTACTTCCAAAAAATGTAACATTATCAGCCAATTCTGAGGGCAATATTTAAAATCTAAAAGAGATAATTAAAAACTTTTTTCTACAAAAATTAGATTTTGATCTAAGATCTCTTTCAGTCGTATATTTAAAAATGAAATTAGCATTGCAGTTTTTCGAGTAATAAGGAAAAAACAAGTACAATGTAACGTTACAAGACGGAAGCCGTGACCATGTGTATGAATAATTTTCCCCGTTTTTGCAACATTTTCCACTGATGTTTCGCTCCTATTGGTTGTAGCATAATTTTATATAGCTTAAAACCTTCCTCGACAAATGGAATTTTTTAATTCGATCAATAATAATAATAATAATAATAATAATAATAATAATAATAATAATAATAATAATAATAACAATAATAATAATAATAATAATAATAATAATAATAATAATAATAATAATAATAATAATAATAATAATAATAATAATAATAATAATAATAATAATAATAATAATAATAATAATAATAATAATAATAATAATAATAATAATAATAATAATAATAATAATAATAATAATAATAATAATAATAATAATAATAATAATAATAATAATAATAATAATAATAATAATAATAATAATAATAATAATAATAATAATAATAATAATAATAATAATAATAATAATAATAATAATAATAATAATAATAATAATAATAATAATAATAATAATAATAATAATAATAATAATAATAATAATAATAATAATAATAATAATAATAATAATAATAATAATAATAATAATAATAATAATAATAATAATAATAATAATAATAATAATAATAATAATAATAATAATAATAATAATAATAATAATAATAATAATAATAATAATAATAATAATAATAATAATAATAATAATAATAATAATAATAATAATAATAATAATAATAATAATAATAATAATAATAATAATAATAATAATAATAATAATAATAATAATAATAATAATAATAATAATAATAATAATAATAATAATAATAATAATAATAATAATAATAATAATAATAATAATAATAATAATAATAATAATAATAATAATAATAATAATAATAATAATAATAATAATAATAATAATAATAATAATAATAATAATAATAATAATAATAATAATAATAATAATAATAATAATAATAATAATAATAATAATAATAATAATAATAATAATAATAATAATAATAATAATAATAATAATAATAATAATAATAATAATAATAATAATAATAATAATAATAATAATAATAATAATAATAATAATAATAATAATAATAATAATAATAATAATAATAATAATAACAATAATAATAATAATAATAATAATAATAATAATAATAATAATAATAATAATAATAATAATAATTATGAGCTTCTGTAATACTAATAGTAATAGTAATAGTAATAGTAATAGTAATAGTAATAGTAATAGTAATAGTAATAGTAATAGTAATAGTAATAGTAATAGTAATAGTAATAGTAATAGTAATAGTAATAGTAATAGTAATAGTAATAGTAATAGTAATAGTAATAGTAATAGTAATAGTAATAGTAATAGTAATAGTAATAGTAATAGTAATAGTAATAGTAATAGTAATAGTAATAGTAATAGTAATAGTAATAGTAATAGTAATAGTAATAGTAATAGTAATAGTAATAGTAATAGTAATAGTAATAGTAATAGTAATAGTAATAGTAATAGTAATAGTAATAGTAATAGTAATAGTAATAGTAATAGTAATAGTAATAGTAATAGTAATAGTAATAGTAATAGTAATAGTAATAGTAATAGTAATAGTAATAGTAATAGTAATAGTAATAGTAATAGTAATAGTAATAGTAATAGTAATAGTAATAGTAATAGTAATAGTAATAGTAATAGTAATAGTAATAGTAATAGTAATAGTAATAGTAATAGTAATAGTAATAGTAATAGTAATAGTAATAGTAATAGTAATAGTAATAGTAATAGTAATAGTAATAGTAATAGTAATAGTAATAGTAATAGTAATAGTAATAGTAATAGTAATAGTAATAGTAATAGTAATAGTAATAGTAATAGTAATAGTAATAGTAATAGTAATAGTAATAGTAATAGTAATAGTAATAGTAATAGTAATAGTAATAGTAATAGTAATAGTAATAGTAATAGTAATAGTAATAGTAATAGTAATAGTAATAGTAATAGTAATAGTAATAGTAATAGTAATAGTAATAGTAATAGTAATAGTAATAGTAATAGTAATAGTAATAGTAATAGTAATAGTAATAGTAATAGTAATAGTAATAGTAATAGTAATAGTAATAGTAATAGTAATAGTAATAGTAATAGTAATAGTAATAGTAATAGTAATAGTAATAGTAATAGTAATAGTAATAGTAATAGTAATAGTAATAGTAATAGTAATAGTAATAGTAATAGTAATAGTAATAGTAATAGTAATAGTAATAGTAATAGTAATAGTAATAGTAATAGTAATAGTAATAGTAATAGTAATAGTAATAGTAATAGTAATAGTAATAGTAATAGTAATAGTAATAGTAATAGTAATAGTAATAGTAATAGTAATAGTAATAGTAATAGTAATAGTAATAGTAATAGTAATAGTAATAGTAATAGTAATAGTAATAGTAATAGTAATAGTAATAGTAATAGTAATAGTAATAGTAATAGTAATAGTAATAGTAATAGTAATAGTAATAGTAATAGTAATAGTAATAGTAATAGTAATAGTAATAGTAATAGTAATAGTAATAGTAATAGTAATAGTAATAGTAATAGTAATAGTAATAGTAATAGTAATAGTAATAGTAATAGTAATATAGAGTGCACAGATTAAATTATTATCCACAATTAAACACTTCCTAATGCCGTGATGATTCAGTAGAGAAGAAGGTTTATTGTATGAAAAGAAAAATTAAGTAAATGACATTTGTAAGTGTTATACGTATAAAAATATGACAATTATATAATAGGTCTGTCCAATGAACTGAATGTAACACTACATATTATTAATTACAACTTAAGTTTTAAACATAACTTCATATGACTTATGTCGTTTTCAATTGGCAATCCGGAATGAGAAGTAGAAGCAGAATCCCAATTGAACACTTTTTGTGAATTCTGAAAAAATTGAAGTTTGGTGTGACTGTATTGGTAGTTTTGCTATATTGGCTTTTTGGAAAACTCCTGCAATAGAAAATTAGTTGCATCACTTGCATCGTCATCACTTGATGAAGAAGATGAGGAAGACGACTCCAACAATGTTTCTAACAAATTAGGAACAAATGCTAAGATATTGTCAATATTATTATCCATTTTTTTATAGTTTAGTTTTAATTTCAAGCAATCACTTCACAGTTCGCACAATTTGTTAATTCAAAAATATGACATTTGTCAAGTGTGACATGTAAAATCTTTGAATGTGTGAGTGATTCTGTTTTTGCTTCTGTCTTCAAATCGAGAAGAGAAATCTCATCTTTTTCAGAATTAGAACTGTCACTTTTCATCAATTGAACGCTGTGAGAATGCTTTTTTCTGATTCCAGATTGCCAATTGAAAACGACATTAGTTCACCGAAGATTTTGTTGTTTTAATCTTCAATTCCTTCCTCTGCTGTCAATTTTTCTTGCATGCTCACTAACTTTTTCTTCCTGAAAAATGATTCTTTTTTCCATTCGTGTAACCAGGCCATTTACTGACATTACACGATCAGAAAAAATTGTCAAGGCGTTGACTCAAAATTGTGCTTCAATGTACCTACTCCGCAATGCGATTTTAAGTCAGACAGTCAACCCGTTGACCCTTTACCCTTACCATGTATCTAATTGTAGATTAATTTTTTTTTTCCAGAACTTGTTAAATAAACACCAAACTTCTCCAGTTATAAGAGAATTCATGGTTCTTCTTGCTGTTTGTCACACAGTTATACCAGAAAAGAATGATGACGGTTCTATAATATACCATGCTGCGAGTCCTGATGAACGTGCTCTTGTCGATGGTGCGAAACGTTTTGGTTTTGTCTTTGACACTCGTACACCAAATTACGTTGAAATAGACGCATTAGGTCACCGTGAACGATATGAAATTCTTAATGTCCTTGAGTTTACCTCGACAAGAAAACGGATGTCAGTTATAGTACGAACGCCTGACGGAGAAATCAAATTACTTTGTAAAGGTGCAGACACCGTAATTTATGAACGCCTTTCACTTGACGGTCAAGCGTACCGTGAAGTTACTCTTCGGCATTTGGAAGAGTTCGCTTCTGAAGGTTTAAGAACCCTTTGCTGCGCTGTATCTGTGATTAGTGATGAAGTCTATAATGAGTGGAAAGAAACTTACAACAAGGCATCGACTTCCATGCAGCATCGAGAGAGGAAAGTAGAAGACGCAGCTAACTTGATCGAAAACAATTTAATTCTTTTGGGGGCAACTGCTATCGAAGATAAACTACAAGAAGGTGTTCCGGAAACAATAGCAGCACTTCTTGAAGCTGGCATCTACATATGGGTTTTAACAGGAGATAAACAAGAAACAGCTATTAATATTGGTTATTCTTGCAAGTTGATATCACATTCAATGGATCTCATTATATTGAATGAAGATAGTTTAGATGTAGGTAAGTTCCAAAAAGCTTGCACAATTTTATTAACATTTCTTAATTACAGAACACTCGGGATGTTATCCATCGTCACTGTGGAGACTTTAAAAACGCTGATGTAAAAGGTTGCAATGTGGCATTAATTGTTGATGGGAAAACGTTAAAATACGCTTTGAGTTGCGATCTTCGTCGAGACTTTTTAGAACTTTGCATTACGTGTCGTGTCGTGATATGTTGCCGTGTTTCTCCTATTCAAAAAGCCGAAGTAAGTAAATCAGCATTAAGCGTTGCTCACTTTTACTTGAATATTTGCAGGTAGTTGATCTAGTGACAACAAATACAAACTCTGTGACATTGGCCATAGGCGATGGAGCCAATGATGTTGCCATGATTCAAAAAGCTCATGTTGGAGTAGGAATATCTGGAGTTGAAGGTTTGCAAGCAGCTTGTGCTTCAGACTATTCCATTGCACAATTTCGTTACCTGTTGCGTCTGCTACTGGTCCATGGGGCTTGGAACTATAGTCGAATGTGTAAACTCATTTTGTATAGCTTTTATAAAAATGTATGTCTTTATGTAATCGAGCTTTGGTTCGCTATGTACTCGGGGTGGTAAGTCTTAAAAATTATGTTTCTACTTGAAATACGAATAACTTTCTTTTAAAGGTCCGGTCAAATTTTATTTGAGCGCTGGACTATCGGTTTGTATAATGTGGTATTCACTGCTTTGCCACCTTTTGCTATGGGACTTTTTGAAAAAGTCTGTTCAGCGGAAACGATGCTTAAATATCCAGCGTTATATAAACCTTCACAAAATGCCAAACTCTTCAATGTCAAAGTGTTTTGGGTGTGGATCTTTAATGCGCTGTTGCATTCAGTGATGCTCTTTTGGCTGCCAATGCTAGCGTATAGTTCAGAAGTGATATGGGACGATGGAAAAACAGGTGGATATCTGGTGTTAGGAAATATGGTCTATACTGTGAGTTATATATGTATATTCTTCGTAATAATTTCCCTTCTTAAAACATTTTCAATTTAGTACGTCGTTATTACGGTTTGTCTAAAGGCTGGGCTATCTACAAACTCATGGACATGGCTAACGCATTGTTCTATTTGGGGGTCTATCGTTCTATGGTTCTTTTTTATTGTCGCTTATAGTAACATTTGGCCAACACTTCCTTTTGCTGCTGTTTTTCGTGGAATGGATAGAATACTGTTTTCATCACCGTTGTTCTGGATGGGATTATTTTTAATTCCAGTTGCAACATTGTTGGCCGATGTAATTTTTAAACTGTATGTTAAGGAACTTAATTTAAACTGAATGATTTAAACATGGTTTTAATTTAATATTTTAGAGTTCATAACACAGTATTTAAATCATTAACAGAAGCGGTTAGAGAATCAGAAATTAAACAACGTGATCCAGGACATGTTATGAGAGAATCGAGATCATCGTGAGTTAAGAATTTTCCAAAGCACAGGTCAACAAAAAAATATTTTTTTTTGTTTTTGTGTTCAAATTTCGATTTTCTCAATCTGTGTATTGAAAAATACATAACTGTTTTTTTTTTTTTTGGCACAAACTTTGGTTTTGCACCTGTTACAATGATAAATGAATATTTGGAGAAAACGCGTTTAAAGTTTTTCTTGTACTATATTGTATTTATATGAGTTGTTTCATGGCCATGGAATTCGAATATCTCAGGAGCAGGTGATTCTGAAAGGTCTGGGGAAATGAAAAATGCAAAAATTTCGATTTTTTAAAAGTTGTAACATGTATTACATTCAAATTTGGTACTACTTTTAAATCCATAATAACAAACTTGTAGCTATAAAAGCAAAGTTTGTCACGTAAAAGTTTTTTTTATAATTAATAACAATAATTAATGTAGTAGGAACAAAAAAATCATACCAAGAACCCAGAAACAAAAAGTGTGTTGACCTGTGTGATTATTTAATATAAAAGATTTCTTTTACATGTTAATATTTATTATTATTTAACATACAATACCTTTTTTGTAGTGTTTTATTATTTATTTAACTTTGTATTCATTAATGGTTAAAATATTTAGTATAAAATATTAACGTTGGTATCCTCTAAAAAGTAAAAAAAAAAAATTGGAGAATAATTTGATTAAAAGAAAACATGTGTTACTATCGACTCTGAAAGCGCTTCGTGTTAATAAAAATCATTATAACTATCGTTGAAGAACATCCTTCCACATGGTATATTAAAAACTTAAACATTTTGTTTATATATTAATTTGGATTAATTACAAGATTTTCAAGATTTCGTAGTAAAAAACAAAAACATTTTATTATAATAATTTCGATGATTTAACATTACCTAAAAACGCGCCATATTTTTTTGCGCAGGAAGGTGAGAAAGCTTTAGAAAGACACTATAAGCCCGACGCTTATAGTAGTGTCAGATTTTTACTGACTAAAACTCACCTCCATTATATTCTATATTAATACTACAACTAAGTGCAGCTTAACAAGTAGTTTTAGCGTAATTTTTGTTCGCGTTTGGAGTACTCCAACGAGAGTACCTGAAGGTTCCACAAAATTCTAGTGGAGAGATTAATTTTATTGCGCTAGATCAAAAGGTCTTGTTCGGTTCAAACGCCGAAAAACGTTCGCCTCGCTAAGAGATTGTTGGATAACGTTATTACGTTATGCTTTATAAGTCGTGATCTTAGCTCTGTAGCAATTTTTTTAATTTCGTTTTCTAAATATTCTATATTTAAATCTCTATGTAAGTCGCTATTTCTTACATACCATGGAGAATTTACTTTTATTTTAAGTACTTTGTTTTGGTATGTTTGCAAAATTTGTATATTACTTTCCTTACCCCGTACGTCCAAACAGGTTTCAGTACTTGCTTATAAATAAGAAGCTTGTTATAAACGTTTAGATTGGAATATCTTCCAATAAGCCATGTCAATTGGCGGAGTTTATTTTCGAGCTCATCGCGTTTCTTTTTTACATGAGCCTTCCATTTAAGTATCGCGCCTAGAGTCATACCTAGATTCTTCTCTTCATTAGCGTATGGAATTTGCACGGAATTTTTATAAATAGGTAAGTTACATACAGTAGACGCTCGGAAGTGAAGTAATAAAAACCAGCCATGTTCACTATTTTGATATTGTTCACTATTTCGATCGGGAGGCTAGAAACGCTCTCCAAAGTTAAATTTGATCAAAAATGTTCATTTTGTTCAGTGTGAAGATAATAATAAATACTTATTTAATCGATAAACGAACATTTTAATCAAGTTGAAACAGCTAAAAACAAAAACAATTCAAAATACATACTTATATAAAATAACATAAAACAAAAACCTTTTAACTCATAAAAAACGAAAAATTTACATAAATGTACATAGATATAAAATGTGCAAATTAGAATCTTTTTTCTCTATAAGAATTACACATGCCATAGTTTGTTCTATGAAAGTCAATATGAAAACGTTCATATCTTCGCAAGAGGCGAGATCCCAATGGGTAGTTAATACTAATGCATGAAAGTAAAAGAGGAGCATCAATATGGCCATTTAACAGTTGCTATATATATATTAAATCATTAATATTGATGCGGCTAGCTTTTTAGCAGAATATTATGCAAAATCACTGTAAGTACAAAATTCCAAACTTGACGAAATAAAAAGCGACTAAGTGCTATTTAAAATAATTATTTATTTAAATTTATGTAAGCTGGATACGGCAGCGACCATATGTCTATGACAATTATCAAATGGACTGTATTCTTGCCCACGCAGTTTAAGGGTTTTTCTAGACAACTTAAACTAAGTCGTCGTTGTCGGTCGCAACTACCGCTATTTGGGAGCGAGATCGGTGATAGCCAGATATGGTTCGATGCAGGTGATGTTCATGCTGTATTTTTCGGTCGCAACCACCGCTATTCTGGAGCGGCTGATGTTGATGGTGACGATAGCAAGTGCAATTCACTTGCTTGTAGATTTCGATCGCAACTACCGCTTTTTGGGAGCGGCCGATGATGATGACAATCAATATGGTGCAAAAGTGCTTGGTTGGCCTTGGCCTACATTTGTTGTTGTAAAATCTAATGCTTGAGTGAAGATGCTTGACAAGTACACCAAAATTAATTTATTGCGTGGAGCAACATACTGTTATTAATGTGCCTGTGAACATAACAAAATATGCGTATTAATTTGGAAAAGTCATTATGATGTTTGCAATTCAAAATAATATCAAAAGTGCGATGTGCAAAAAGAACTAAATTTTGTTTCCGCTGTTCAGGAATCTCTTCTTCTATGGGTTTGTTGTGAAGTTTGGGCTAATCAAGTTCAGATAACAGCAAAAAGTTAGAAAATCAGTTCGTGTGGAAATACTCCTAGAGAAACCATATCAGCAGGATTGTCCGAAGTTGGAATGTGGTTCCAAGTGCAATGTCGAACGTTTTGTATTTTTGCGACTCGGTTGCTTACGAAGGTGGTCCATCGACAAGGTTCAGATGCTAGCCAAGCCAGGACGATTGTTGAATCCGTCCAACAAAAAGTTTGTATTGATTTTTTTCAAGAATGCTTGTGACTCTGTCCAAAAGTTCCATTAGTAGCAGTGCTGCACAAAGTTCGAGTCTTGGAATTGTTGTCTCTGCAATCGGTGATACTCTTGATTTTGTACAAACCAAATTTGATGAGGCTACTCCATCTTCGCTTATTGTCCTGATGTACACGCATGCGTCATAGGCCTTGGTGCTAGCATCTGAAAAACCATGGATTTGTTTGTTGGTACTGCAAGTTGATACATACCGTGGGATCTTTATTTGGTTTATGTTGTTAAGGTGATTCCAACCATTGAGTGTGAAGACCTTCTGGGAGACTGTCATCCCAATGGAGTTTGAGTTTCCAACGCGTTTGCTTTCACGATACTTCGAAATTTGCAAGAGAATAGTGCGTTTGTTTGATTTGCGAATTGGGGACTCGATGTAACTAAAGCGAAACTTATCTTCTTTTGGATCCCATCCCATTCCAAGCTTTGATGATTTTACTGTCCTAGAACGATGAATGATTCCTTGTCTTCTTCTGGAACGTCTGCTATGATGGTGGGATCATTAGATGCCAATTTGCGAAGGTGAAATCCTGCACTCAGAAGCAATTTAATCGTCTCTTCTTTGATTTGGATTACCTCACTACGATCATTAGCACCTGACATCAAGTTATCAACGTAGAAGTCACGCAATGTGACGGCAGAACCAACTGGAAACTGTTGTGAACCCTCTTCTGCCAGCAATCGAAGACATCTCACAGCTACAGTGCTCCACAAAAGTCTGCGTACAGCGATGAATTATTGAAAAAAACCGCTGTTATTCACAAACGATGAGTGATAATAAATTTTGAAAGGTATATTTCAATTAAACAATATTCAAGGTATACTTATATAAATAAACTAAATATTCTCTATTAAAATACAAAAAATAAAACAACGAAAAAGCTGCGAAAATCTTCCACAAAAGTTTGCGTACAGAATGTTTTATACTTGCATTACATTCTATTTAAGTAACGGTTCATTTTTTTAGCAAAACAGGTTTGTTTCTTCGGGCTTTGTTTGTGCTTATCACGTGTAGGAAATAGTTGTTTGTAATTTTTTTTTCGCAAAAAAACTATAAAATGGCTAATAAAGAGTTAAGTTTAAGTGAGCGGCAGTTAATTATTGATTTGAACTTAAAAGAAAAAACTAAGATCTGGCCGACCATCGAAGCTCTCTGTAAGAGATAAGCGTATTATAAAGCGGATGGTGGACCAAGATCCCTTCACAACGGCTAACTCGGTAAGCATACAACTTGAAAAACATAACATCAAAGTGCACCCAGAAACGGTAAGAAGAGTAATAGTTCAAGGGGGGTTGAAGTCATGCACACCAAGAAAAAAACCATTTGTCAATAAGATCAACAGACACAAACGACTCTCATTCGCAAAGGAGTATGTAAACAAGTCTCCGGACTTCTGGCGAAAAATTATATTTACCGACGAGTCGAAATATAACATTTTTGGGTCTGACGGTCGTTTGAGGGTGTGGCGAAAACCAAACGATGCCCTTAATCCTAAGTGCACTATCAAGTCTGTTAAGCACGGTGGTGGAGGTGTTATGGTATGGGGCTGTATGGCGTCTTCAGGGGTCGGAAAGCTGGAAATAATCGAAGGGATCATGGATCAATATGTTTATATTGACATCCTCAAACGAAATTTAAAAACAAGTGCCGAAATTTTGGGTATTGCAAACGATTACTATTTCCAGCAAGACAACGACCCCAAACACACCGCACATAATACACGTATGTGGCTGGCATACAACACTCCCCACTTGCTACGAACCCCACCACAGAGTCCAGATATAAACCCCATTGAACACCTATGGGATGCTTTAGAAAGGAAGATCCGCATCCACGATATCCGAAATAAACCTCAGTTAAAAGAAACCTTATTATCTGAATGGAATAACATAAGCAGTTCTTATACAGAAAAACTTGTAGGGTCCATGCAAAACCGCTTAAGAGAGGTCATAAGGCTGAAAGGATATCCGACGAAATACTGACACCATAAGTAATAAAGAACAATAATTATTTTTGTTTTTTTCTAACGTTTTTTCCATATCTTTTACAGCAGTACGCAAACTTTTGTGGATAATTTTTAAACTTTTTTTGTCAATTGTTTATTTCTGAATAAAGAATATTTTGTTTATTTATGTTATAAAAAATCAAAACCCTGAATATTGTTTAATTGAAATATACCTTTCAAAAAATTTTATCCCTCATCGTTTGTGAATAACAGCGGTTTTTTTCAATAATTCATCGCTGTACGCAGACTTTTGTGGAGCACTGTAAGTATGTAGCACAGCTTGTACCATATGTGACTGTTTTCAGCATGTAGCTATCGATTGCTTTCGTTTCAGAGTTGCGCCACAAAATGCATTGTGTGTTAGTATCCTTAGAACTTACCAGAATTTGTCGATACATTTGAGTTATATCTGCAACTAGCTGTTGCCCGCGACTTCGTCCGCTTCAATTTCTGTTATTATGATCGCAATTAAGATTACGTTTTTAAAAAGAGCCTGGGTGCAACCCATACTGATAACTTCCCACTATTGATAATTTGAAAACTTGGTGTTCCTTTCGATTTACTTTTGAACTTTTGATGTTGATTGATAGCAATTTTATTAACAACAACATTTTGTTACAGCTTTTTGTAGTTTTTATTTGTTGTAAAAAATGTAAATTTTCATTCGTCAACATTTTATTATTTAGGTATTGACAAAAACGTACCATATGTTGACAGTCGTATTATGCCAAAAATAAAATAAATTTAAAGTTAAAATGATTAACCACACTTTTGGTTGATTTTTTAACTTTTTTCAAATTTATACCAAATCTGACGAACATAACAATGTACACAATAAATTTTATTTTTAGTCAATGGCATTATCCGTTCCTGAGATATTTGCTTCCAACCAAAATTTTCATTACTTTTATTAATAGATGTGTACATATGTGTAGGTAACTGAATTTCCTGGAAGTTAAGTTAAAATAAGGTCGTTAATTTTATCAACGCTACTGTTTCTTCACGCCAATATTGCCCTTTGACACATCTATTGATAATATCTATTATTTCTATTTCGACGATATCTAAACTTTCGATATTAAATCATCAATGCTAGTCACTCTTCCTCCTAAATCACGATGAATTTCAATATTATTTTCAACATAAGGTACTTTCTGGTCTCCTATTAAGTCACTTTAAAGGAAAATTTATAGCACATAGGCTACTTTTCACCCCGGTAAAATTTATGGTTCCCAATCTCGCCAGAATGACTGAACAGATCTGTATGAAGTTTGGAACAGGGATGGATTAATATTATTTTATGTTGAAAAAACTCTTTGGCGAATAATTGATAATAATAAATTACTTTCGACCACATTTCATTACCTTAAAAAAGTTTAAAGTGGGTCCATTTTCCCCGTTTTTACAAGATTTTTCACTGATGCTGCGCTCCTATTGCTCGTAGCGTAATTTTATGTACCTTAAAGTCTTCCTCGACAAATGGACTATCCAACACAAAAAGAATTTTTCTAATCGATCACGCAGTTCTTGAGATCAGCGCGTTGAAACAAACAACAGAAGCACTCCAAGATAAATAATTTTCCCCGTTTTGCAACATTTTCCACTGGTTCTTCGCTATTATGTGTTGTAGCGTGATGTTATATAGCCTATAGCCACAAATAATCATATACAGATGTCTCACGCTTATGGAGAAGAATGACCTATGAAATGAAAAAAGCTTTATTTTTAAAAGCTTTAAATAAGATCTTTTCCTACAAAATCAAAGCTCTTTCTGAAATATTTTGTTTCTCTACTCTCTGCCACTCTTTTCTATTCTTTTTACCCCTTTCGAGATTATTTGTTTTTGTTCTTGGATTCGTTGCTTGCTTTTTTGTATACTCTTCCATCCCAGGTATATTTTTCTTTGTGCTACGACCAAGGCAAGACATATGTGATGGTTTTTTTATTATGCTTTTGTTGTTGTATTTACGTCTATAATTTGTAAGGTCGTCTCAGATTTGAGACAAAATAAAAGGAGAAGCGATTGAATGTGTTAAATTTTTTTTTTTATTTATTAATTTTGATTTTATTTAGTTTATCCACAATTTTTTTAAAATATCTAGGTACCTAGTTATTACTATTTGTAGGTCAGTGGTTAGCTTGTTGTGGTTGAAAACGAATGATTGAAAAATTTTATAATTTTAAAAAATTATAACTTTATTGAAAGGTGAGTTAAGTGACCAAAAAAAAATATTTTGTGATTGGATATTTATTTGTCTTTGCCACAATAAAATAAGTAGGTATTTACCTACATACGTAAAAAATACGAATGCAGCAGTGGTCAGGTCAAAATATTTCCTAGTCTTTTTGAATGAACAATTTAAATTTTGATACACATACATAGGTAGGTACCTTTTATTTTTATTTTTTATATTTTTTTAGTCTGAAGTAGGCTATACTTCATTGATGGCAATTAATGCATAATAAGTGGGGACTAATTTTAATACATACATAATGTTAGTGTATTTGAACAATTTTATAATCGGTTGGAATTCATTTTTTACATGTGTTACGATTTATTTGCTTTAAGGAATTAAAACGTACTTACATATGTACACATTATGTATTATGTAACTACGAACAAATTATAGAAGATGAAGTATGAATTTATTAAGAACTTATTAAAATTGTATTTTAGATGTGTAATGGTGTTAAAATATAATTTTACATCCAAGCGTGAAAACGAATGATTGAAATCACAGTCGATCACCAACTGTGTTAGCATATAGACGTGTTTCGGCTTTCACAATGTTTAATAGTAAAATCTTCGCGTGTTACAAGTTAACTTTTAAACACCATATTTTCAAGTGTGCAGTAGCACAGAGGAGTAGACGTCGGACTCAGACCCGAAGGTGCCAGGTTCGAGTCCCACTCGGACGAGTGCTTTTTTAATATTAAAATTAAAAACAATCATTGAAGTGGAGAAGTTTCTCAAAAGGAAACACATGGAAGGGAAGAAGCTTGCTGGGGCATCGAAAGCAAGTGAAAGGAGGTCACCAACGGCATCAGCTACTGGTACAGCTACAGCAGCGGGATCAGCGGACCAGCCAGCAGCAGCAACAACATCAACATCAACGACATTCAAGCCGCCAACGGCTACGGCTACTGGGACCTCGCAAGAGGCCCAAAAAACAACAACAGCAGCAACAGAAGCAACGGCAGTGGCAACCAATGCTTCTAGCAAAAGGAGGAGAAGCATTCGGTGTACGCCGAATTTGGTGAGCTGCCAGCTGCAGGCAAGGAGACGGCGCGAAAGGCCAAAACCAAAGCAGCCGAAAGATTGCAACGGCAATTAAATACCTCGCCATCAGATGATGACATTGAATATGTGTCCGAAGATGGTGAGGTAAGGTTCAGGTCCGGGTACAGCAACAGGTTTGCGTTCCTGTCGACTGAGGCGTCCTCGGACGAAGAAGAAGAGGGTGAAGTAGAGGAGGCTCAGAGCATCGTCAATGAGATGTACGACGAAATAGCTAAAATAAAAGAGCGAATGGAGCCCTTCCTGCAACTCCTAAAGAAGAAGCAGGAGGCGAGTCGGAGGAGAGAAGCTGAGCTGGCTGAGTTGCGAAAGCAACAACAGCAACAGAAGCACCAACAACAAAAGCAGCAGCAGCAACAAAAGCAGCAACAAACTAGAGCTGCACCGTCGGCAGCACCCAAGCCACAAAGGGTGCCGCAGCAACAACAACAACAAAAGCAGCCGCCCAAGCAAACTACAGGGGCGGCACAAAAAGTCCCCAGTACATCGGGGGCCCCAAAAACTGCCACAACAGCAACAATTGTCCCAGCTGCTGTAACAGTACCAGTAGCACAAGCTGTAGCATCAACATCAGCACCAGTAGCAGCGACAACAGCAGCAGCACTAGCAGTAGCAGTACCGCCAGCAGCACCATCAACATCAGCAGCAGCGAGGCAGCAACACCAGCAGCAACCACGGCCTAAGTCCGAGAAAGTGCCACCGATTCGGACCTATAGGGTCGACCTAGAAGACATTAAACAGGTATGTAAGTCGGCCACTAACAATAATTTTACATTAAAAATAATAAATGAAGCACAAAAAAGGTATTCGGTTCAATGCTTCACATTGGCCGACTACAAATTAGTAAAAGAGTGTCTTAGAGAAGCCACCGCTGAATTCTTCAGCTTCACTCCTAAGAGTGAAAAACCAAAAACGGTCCTGTTAAAAGGAATCAGTTCCTGCACGGAACCTGGAGAACTCCTAGATGAGCTCCGTTCAAAGGCCAGTGATGACCTCGAATTCGTCGGCGTCAAGCCATTCACCACGGTCAAGTCCAGGCGGGAGGGGCATAAACTGCCAATCTTTCTTGTAACTATGTCGCCCCAAAGTAGACTGGAGAGTCTAAGGAATATCACCGTCCTAGACTACCAGGTTATACACTGGGAAAAATTAAAGAGGCATGACGACTTGCTGCAATGCATGCGCTGCCAAAGGTTCGGTCACGCTGCAGCCAACTGCGAAATGCAGTTGCGCTGTGTGAAATGTGCCGAAACCCACAATAGGGGAGATTGCAGGTTAGGGACAGAGCGGGTTGAAGACATGGCCCAGCTCAGGTGTATCATCTGCGGGAACGAGGGGCACCCTGCTAATTATCGGGTCCAAGAAATACGGGAAAAACAGGCCAGGCAAAAAGCCGCAAGTCTACCCGTAAGACAAGCTCCAACAGCAAAAAGTGCAGTCGTTAATCCCAATATTTCTTACGCCAACTATGCGAAAGGAAGGGGAAATACGAGACAGGCTCCACCACCGGTCGCCCCACAGGCCGAAGTGCCTCAGGTGTCGGCGGGGCAGCCAGACATTGTATCCTTGTTGCTGAGCATTCAAGGCCAGTTGACAGGACTGCAAAGTCAGATCAGGGAGCAAGGCGAAAGAGTAGATTATCTCTACTCTTTGTTGCCTGGCCAAGCGCAAATTCATGGTTAAGGGCGCGCTGCCGAAGTCGCGACCCAGGATCCTAGGTTTGAATGTAAATTCATTGATTAGGATCGAACGAAGAGCCACTCTGTTTCAGTTGTTGAAAACCACAGTCCTGATGTGTTTATGGCTAGCGAAACTAAGCTTAACCAGAAACAAACTGACTCATAAGAATTACAATATCGTAAGAAAGGGTCGACCCAACTCTAATCAAGGAGGTGGTGTTGCAATCTTCATACGTAAAGGTATTAATCATAAAGTCATATACAATAATGATTTGCGAAAGCTTCAGACCTTGGAAGTCTGCGTCATAGGTGTTTCCCTCACTGGAGGTAAGCGCTTATATTTGATTGCGGCTTACGCGGCTGATGCTCCGCAGCCAGCTAATTTCATCTCAGAGCTCGAGATTCTTTTTAGAGTACTTAAACTGGGCTTGGAAGAGAACTATTTTATATTGGCAGGAGATTTGAACGCCAAACATGGTGATTGGGGAAATCAAACAAGTAACTCAAGAGGTAATCATCTATTTAATTTGATGAATCTGTGCAGCGTTGAGTACGGTGTCGACCTGCTGGCTACTGAAAGGCCATCATACCCAAGGAGCGGTTCTTTTCTGGACCTTTTGCTATACGATACAAGACTGACAGTAAGTGACATTGTGTTACCCACCCGCGAAATTGTCTACAGACAATCGACTACGACAGCGACCACTGCGGCTTGGCTGCTTTAATGCTGATCCCCAATGAGCTCGTGGAACTGGACGAATTCGTTCCAGCACATTCTTACAATTTTAGTAAGATGCGCTGGCCACGTTTCACCCAAATCCTAGCAAGAGAACTCCGCTCGAGCGACATATCTCCTCCAAACAACAGAAACTTGACAAACACAGAAATCGACCAACACCTTGAACAGATGGACAGTTTAATAAAACGAACAATGGAACGGACATTACCGAAGTACAAAGAACGCGACGAAACAAACACCTACAGTAACGCGACTATAGACTCACTTCATAGACATAAAAGCGGACTACTGACAAGACTTAAGAACTTGTACAGACGATTCACAGACCACCACGACCTGGAGATTAGGACACTGAAGGCATCAATTAAAAACGTCAACACCCTGATAAAGGAAAATTACAGATTGTCTATTAATTTGTACTGGGACCAGAAAATTCGGGCCGTTAACTCTAGCGACCCGAGTATGTTCCCGCAAATTAATAAGATTTTCCGAAAAAATAATCATAACGACCTTCCGTGTCTTAAGCTCCAGAGAACAAAGACGTACTTTTGACAGCGCAAATTAATCCAGAGGAAGCCGTCTTGAGGATCCGCAGGAGAAAGTGGAGACAATTGGTGCTGCTTTCCAGCAAGTGTATAAGGTGAATGCTTGCACTCGCCCGAACCACGACCTGGAAAATAGGGCCCTACTTCACCACTTCTACCTGAAGAATGATATTACTCATTGGCTATCCGAGAACTGTGGTTTCACCCGGTTTGATGACAATTTCATAGCGAACGCTATAATAGCCGAAAGAACGGGTTCAAGTCCCTTGCTCATCACGAAGGTAGAGCTCCAGCTCATCCTCAATTCAATAAAGAATAAAAAGTCAGCAGGTGTAGATGGCATACCCAACATTGTGTTAAGACATTTACCGACTGAAGCTATTGACATTTATACTACACTGTTCAACAACGCGCTGAATAATGCATATTATCCAGTGCGTTGGAAGACAGCTGTGGTGCATCCTCTCCCGAAAAAGGGAAAGGACAACTCCAACCCTTCAAATCTTCGTTCAATAAGTCTTCTTCCAAGCATCAGCAAGGTATTCGAGAAGGTAATCAATAGGGCTCTGACTAAGTGGGCTGCGGACAACACAATAATTCCGGATAATCAGTTCGGGTTCAAGGCAGGACATGACTGTATTCATGCCGCGTCTAAGCTCGTTTCTGATATCCAATGGAACAAGCCCAAGAAATAATGCACGGGTGCTGTTCTGGTGGATTTAGAGAAAGCCTTCGACACCGTATGGTTAGAAGGGTTGTACCTAAAACTCACCAGACTAGGCATCAGTAAGCCATTATTGTATATGCTTTATGATATGCTCAATGGTAGAAAGTTTGTTGTCAAAAGTGGCAATTTAACCTCTACCAGCATCTTCGAAATTAAAAACGGTCTTCAACAGGGAGCTGTCAATTCGCCGATCCTCTTCAGCATTTATACCAGTGATCTGATAGGTGGCCTAACTAAAGCAATTGCGTATGCCGACGACCTGATTGCGTACAGAACGGCCCGAAAGGTTGAGGTTATTAGAATTCTCTTGCAGCGTGACTTCGAGAGGATTCAGCGATATTGACGACTGGAAACTGAAAATAAATGTCCAAAAGTCGGAGACAATTCTGTTCCGAACTCCGTTGGCTAAGGCCACGAGAGATACATGTAAGAATTGGCGCAAGATGGTTATTGTTGGGCCTGACCGGCGGCCATTGGCGTTCAAAAGTGTAGTGAAGTACCTCGGTATCTAGTTGGACCAGTATTTGTATTTCGACAGACATATAAATGCTGCTCTGACCAGAGCCCGAGGAGCCCTTGCTCTGACGAAACGGCTGTTCTACAGCAGTCGGTTTGACCCCAGGGTGAAGGTAATTTGCTACATGGCCCTCATACGGCCAATGCTAGTCTATGATTGTCCTGTTTGGTTCAACATTGCCCCTTCCCAAATGGAGAAGTTTCGGGTATTCGAGAGGCAGTGTCTCCGGAGATGTCTCGGTTGGTATCGGACACCAGAATCTTCTTATTTGCATTATTATTCAAACGAGGTCTTATACAACTGAGCTCAGATCAACAGAATTGACAATTTCGTGATAAAACTTGTTCGGGGTCACATTGCGAGAGCTATGACTTCGACCAATAATTTGATTTTCGGGGCGTTCTATCCAAACGTCGAATACTTCGGTATGGCACGCTTGAGCGGCTTTATCCCACCAGAGGCATTCCTCTATTTAGACCAACGCGGCTTGATACAAGATAGATTGGCAGTACCGCTTATCTACCACGCCAGGCGTAGAACCGTGGACCGGCGACTCTTGTACAAACGAGACATGCTCACCCGAGAGGGAGCGGAGCTCCGGTTCAGTAGGGCTGTTTCTGAACAGGACCGTTTTGATAGGAGAAGGCAGGAGAACCAGTTTTGGTGGCTCAAAGAAATTAACATGGAGTAAACCGGGGAGGGGTATTTTTTGCCTTGGCTGGCTTACATACTTTTTTTAGTCTTAGGTTAAGTAGGTTAAGTAGAGTAGGGACGGTGGCACTATAAATGATATAATTAAAAAAAAAAAAAAAAAAAAAATAGAAAAAAAAAGACATTACACACATAACATGGAAAAACAAACAAACAATATGGACATAGCTTTTGCCGCTGTGGTTGTTCTAGTTTTAAGTAGTTTGTAGGTAGGTTAGGGGTAGTTTTAAGTTTTATTTTAAGTAAATAATAACAAAAAGTCAAAGATGTTAGTTTTTGAAATTTTCTAACAAAAAAAAAAAATAAAAAAAAAATAAAAAAAAAAAAAATAGTTCATAGGCTGAAAGGCATTAGTTTTAAGTATTCATGAATTTCTTAGAGCGCCCGTTTAGGGCCAGTAAGTTATATTTAAGTATCATTAAGTTGGCTAGTTATATAAATTTTGTTTAGTATGTAAGTAGTTTTAAGTTAATAATGAATAAAAATTTGAATTTAAAAAAAAAATAAAAAAAAAAAACGAATGATTGAAAAAAACTAAATCACCCACAATAATGATGTTTCAATCAACAGTTTCCTTCAATGAAATAGTTTCCAGGGGACACGAATGTGGACGTGGCAGAAACTTGCCCACCACCCACCCTCCCACCAACTTTATTTATTTTAAATACGATTAAGTATATGTATAATATACAAATGAACACTATATTTTAGACATTCATTAAGGTTTGGAGTTGTTTTATTTTTTGTTTAGGACATGGGCATAAAAGGAAAATTCTAATTGGGAAAACATTTTTAGCTTTATTTTTGAATTGCGTAAAAAACTTTTCTACCAACATAATTAAATATCCCAAAAAAGCATTTTTTTCACTACCTCAGCTCAACATGTGTAACCCACCCACATACCAATTGACTTCAAATCAGATATTTTCTTCTTGTGTGCAAATGAACATGCCTACGCGATATTTTACATTATGAGCTAGGACGTTTTGCTTAAAAATGAAAATAAAAATCTTACTAAATCAGAACCAAAAGATTGCAATTCTTTTTTTCAATATGCAGTTACATACTCGTACATCCCAATAAGAAATATGTATCTACAATGTACACATCTGCAAAAAATAACAAACCCGACTAGTCATACAAAAACAATACATCCCAAGATCCCAGACAATAGAAGAAATACAAATAAACAGAAAACATTTTTTTTCTATCAAGAAAAAGAAATATTCTTCAATAGACAACGGCCTAGTCATTGATAAAAGCTCGGTTCCCATCGATCACCGAAATCAAGCATCAATGTGCGCGGTTAGTAGAAAGATGGGTGACCATTCGAAACCTACCGCGTGCTGTTGTCATGTGTTCTTTCTCTCTGTTGTTCTTTCTCTTCTCTGTACTTCTGTCTTGTATTAATGTCTTGTGTTGTATCGCCTTAATAGCCTTAGTAGCTCAAGGTTAAGTGTCTCTACTCTGTACATTTATGTGCTGTGTAGTATAAAATGTAATGTAATGTATTCTTCAATAGGAAAAGATCTCTATACTGGAGTTGCCACAGTAACACAATTTTATCCCTGAATATTCTTTTTTTCCTTTTTGATTTAAGGACATATTGACATTGACCTACTGTTCCATAGTTCGTTCACCTTAAAATAATTATTTCCTTAAAAAAAGGTAATGTATCAAATTGTAAAGTTTAATAAACCTATTTACATTTTGTTTTGAAAATAAATGTTTTTACTAAAAGGACTTATTTTTCTTAGTGATCAATTCATATTTAACTTGCCCTGAGGCAACACTGCTTTCTGCAATCCAAATCATCAACTTCCAAAATCCTTCCCCACATTGACGTAGATAGATACCTACAAAATGCAATAGAAGTAGAATTATCCAGCCAAGCAGGCGCCTGCCAAAGAATGTATACAGGAATACAACAACAATATTCACACAAGAAAAGGAGGAAAAAAGAATAGAAATAAACATATTTCGGAAAAGAAGTGAATCAACAAAAATAACAATGAGAAAAAGGGATGTGTGATATTTTTTGTGCCACATTCTTATGAGACGGAGAAATTCATTGAAAAGCTTTATAGTAGGGGAGCCCATGATGCTAATTGGGGATTTACTCGAGCGTCGTGGAGACCTATTGAAATTGGTAGATAAGGTGATAAGAAGAAATAATTGTCAGTACCGTTTTCACTTTTAGTGGTCCCCCCAGCGTCTACACGCCTTTCAAATTGTAAAAAAAAACAATAAAATGTACATTCACGAGCGCGTCAGATATTGATATTTTTCATGTGCCAACATATCACTGAAATATTATATACAATAATCTGACGATTTACGTGGTGGGTGTGGCTATGCGGGATGGTTTAAAAATTTAAAAAAATGCATTTACTCGAGTGTGTCAGATTTTCAGAGGGGGTGTTAAGTGAGCCCTACAGAACTCCCATTTCTTATTCTGACGATTTGGAAGTGACGCAAGCTAGCTACGAATTTTTGAAAATGTAAAAAAAATCGCCATCTTGACATACTCGAGCGCGTCAGATTAGCATACTGATGGTTCCACATGATGTTCCAAGTATAGTGACCAAAAATCTGACGATTAAAACAAGGGGTTAGGTTAATCTGACAATTTAAAAAAAAATGTTTTTCCTTTTTTTTCTTTACAATATTAAATTTTAATTATAGATACGAAAAATTAACAATAATTTAAGAAGCATTATTTATTTCAAATAATAATATATATCACATTATTATAACTTCAAAAATCAGTATTATTATAAGAAATGTCAGAATCTAAATCAAGAAATTCTACAGGATTTTCTAAATCTTCAGTAGTTTCCATATCTGTAACAGCAAATAAAAACAGAGGTTTAAAATAATTTATTCATGAAAAGACGAATTATTACACAAAGAAGAAAGAAATCCACTTCCTTTAAAAAAATTCAGAAATAGGGGAAAAGTAAAAGAGAGGTATACATGTTGTACTCTAACTGCACTCTCGGAGAGTGTTATATCAGTTAAAGTTTTAGCAATTTTCAATTTTTTCGAAAACTATAAGGCATAAAGTCATATTGTTTTCAGTTTTTGATTAAGAAGTAATGAGAATAACGAATTATAAGTTAAAAAAATTGTATGTAATATTAAAATTTTGAAAAATTGAACTTCAAACATAAAAAAAAAGTGTTTGGCCAAATTTTGAATTTAAGATGAGTTTTTTCGAAAACTATTAACTTATTTTAATTGATTTAAAAACAGGCTAATAGAACAGAGTGTTGGCTTTAAAAAAATGTATAATACTTAAGTGTAATTGTTACCGTTTTTTTTTAAGAATTTGTTTTTTATTGAAAACAGTTGTGTTTTAAATTGCGATTTTGAGTATCTTCGGCTTGAGGAAATGGTCAGATTATATATTTTTTGTTATTCTGATATCATTTACTTTAAAATAAAAAAAAAAATTATCGCGCTCGAGTTAGTCCACGCATCAGTTTTTTTCTGCAACTTTGTTACCCTCCCACACCCTTAGGTTAGGCTCAAATCGTCAGATTAGCGAAATGTGTACTTCTTTTTTATTAATTAATCTATGTTGTCTTAATCTGACGCGCTCGAGTAAGTCAGGTGATCGATTTTTTTTTACTAATCTGACGGGCCCCCCAGATCAAACCCCCCAATATTGAGAGCTCATATTCGCTGGAGATGATTATCAATAGGTAATCTACCTCCCTTATCTTAATCTGACGCGCTCGAGTAAATCCCCAATTTCCTTCATGGGCTCCCCTATTATTACATTTTGTCAGTTTCTTCTTTTGGTCTCCTTCATTTGAACTTTGAAAGTTGTAGCTCTGATTTTTCTGATTTTTGTAGTTTTGTCAGCTGATATTTTGTCTGCTAATAAAATTTCTTAGGACATTTTTTTGTATGGGGATGAGACATCTGTGTATGATTATTTGTGTATATAGATTAGTATAGATGTGAACATATGTGCAGGTAACTGAATTTCCTGGAAGTTTAGTTAAAATAAGGTCGTTAATTTTATCAACGCTATTGTTTCTTCACGCCAATATTGGCTTTTGACACATCTATTGATAATAGCCGCGTTTTATTGGTAATCTATCCCTAACATAGTATTCGAGTACCAATAAAACGCTATATTCACTTTTAATTTTTCTTCTTAAAGTTGATGTCCCTACATTATTTGTCAAATTATTGATGTCAAGTTTTCTAAATCTTCTGTCACGGACAAAATATAAAAGGGAAATTTGCACATGAAAATAGAAAAAATTAATGCATATTGCAAACAAAAGTTGTAAATATATCAACTGACTTGTTAAAGAAATTTCTGGCTAACATCTTTACATTTTAGTTAAAAATTCAATTTGAGTTTTAAATCAAAATAAACAACAGCTGTTCTACATTGGGTGCGTTCGAAGAATGTACAATTGTGTAAATTATTGGGTAGAGTTGCAAAATGCATGAAAAATGGAAATGCACACCGAGTTGGTTTCGAATGTGTTTTACTTATATTTGTAGTAAAACTTTGAAAATATATTGATTTTCTTGTTATATATTTTACCCACAGATTAAAGTTCACCATTTTATCAACTCCCTGTTTAATTCTATCGGTTTATATGGAAGAGCGAAAAATATGGAACTAAGTTTCTGGCAACTTTAAAGACCAGTTGAATAATCGTGGTTCACTATTTTCTTCAAATTATAATAGAATTTATTACACAGACCATTTATTTGGATAGTAAACATTCTTTTATTCTTTTTATTCAATAAATAAGATATTAGAAGACAAAAATCAACATGAAATTATAAAGAAATAATTAATAAAAATTATGAGAAGTTACTTCAAGTTGCCTGTAGAGTCAAAATTACCATTTTATTCTACTCAATACCGTATATTGATCTGTTAATATCATACCAATTTCATTGCTGTTTGTTACTTTTTTCACTAGTTTTATAAAATCATTCGAGTTTTGATTTTTTGAAGTTAAAATATATGCGTACCTCGTAAAGTGGTCAACCAAAAGGTGTAGGTATTTCTTCGTAGACCGTAAACCACCAAATCCACCAATTGTATCTATATAAACTATTTGGAAAGGTTTAGTCGCAGGACCTAAGTGATGCATCAAACCGAATTTATCTTGTCCCCTTGATTTATTTTTGATACAAATCTCGCAGCCTCTACAAATTTTCTTTATATTATGTGTTAGATTCTTCGCTGTATAAAAAGGGTTTATTTTGTTCTGCATTTGTTGTATCCCAATATGGCAGTAATGTTTATGTATTTTTTTTATAAGATCAACACTAAAATCTTCTGAAAGTACAATTTTTTCTTTTTTTCTCACTTTCTTGTAGTATACATTATGTTTAAGTATTAATTGATTCTTTTTGTTTTTTAAATCTTCATTCTTCTCTTGATCAATCAGAATATTTTCAAGACTCACAAAATTCACAACTTTTAATTGTTCATCTTCATTTTCATTTGATTCCAACACTGGATTCCTTAGATTGCTTAGATATATTTTCATTTAATTTTTTTGAAAAGTAAGCGACTGGTCTCTCATCTGTACTTGGCTGTGGTTGCTTCAACACGGCTCCAATGCCTTCTAAACTTGCATCAGTGTAGATAAATATTGGCAGGGCTGGATCAAATATTGCTAAAACAGGTTGTGAACATAATAAATCTTTCATTTTTTCAAAGGATTCTTGACATTTTTTTGTCCACAAGAATTTTTGTCCTTTCCTTAATAAGTTATGTAATGGATCTAACGTAATTGCAATACTAGGTATATATTTATTATAAAAATTTATTTTTCCTAAGAACTGTCTAACGTTTTTTTGTGTTTTTGGAACTGGAAAGTTCTTAATTGAAATTAAATTATCTTTCACTGGACATATTGAGTTATTTTTTAATATGTGTCCCAAATATTTCACAGAATCGGATGCAAAGGTACATTTTGACAGTTTTAATAGGAATCCTTCCTTCATAATTGCGTTCAATAATTGGGTCAAATGATTTATATGTTCACGAAAAGATTTTGAGAAGATAAGAATGTCATCTATGTAGTTTACCGTAAAGTCTGCGAGCTTATGTTTTCGTATTATATTACCCAGTATTCTCTGAAAAATTGCTGGTGACGTCTTCAACCCGAAAGGGAAACAAGTCCACTGAAAATGTCCATCCTGTGTCACAAATGCAGTTTTTTTTCTATCTTCAATGCGCAGAGGAATTGACCAAAATGCCGAGTTTATATCCAGTGTCGAAAAAAATTACAATTTCTTGTTTTTACCATTAAGTCCTCAATCAGAGGAAATGGTTGTGATTGAGGAATTACAATTTTATTTAAATCGCGGAAATCTATACACAGTCTTGATTTCTTATTTTCTTCTTTTTTATAAGCCAGGGTCACTGGAGCAGCGAACGGACTATGTGACTCCTCGATCAAGTTTTGTTTCAACAGCCTTGAAATTTGTTCTTCTATTTCCTTTTTATCCTCGAGAGTGCATCTGTAAGGCCTTTTACTACAAAATTTGTCAATTATTAAATCAATACGAGCTTCATAATCTTTAACTGTACCTACATCATATTTATCTTTAGCAAAAATTGTTTTATATTTTTCAATAAGTTCATTAATTTCAGATTTTTGTTTATAATCTAAATGATAAATTTCAAAATTGGGTACATTTAGATGTTCATTAAAATTTACACTGCCTATATTTTTTTCAATAATAGTATTTTTATAATTTTTGTTTTTTTCAAGTGTCTCTTGCGTAATTTCTAATTTTTCGTTTTGAATTAATTTAAATTTTTGTATCGTATCTAATCCAATTAGAAAATCGTATTTAAAGTTTCCTTTATCGATTACAAATATATCAACTTCATTTGTGGTTTCAAAAATCTTGATTTTTATATTAACCAGTCCATTTGTTTTCTTCACACCATTAATTGTTATCAAATCTGCACCTTTCTTGTTATTAGTTTTATCACTTCTTTTCAGTTTTATTAATCTTGAATTTATTAAGGAAACATTTGAACCAGAGTCATATATTCCAAATGTTTCTAAAGTGTCGTTTAATATTAGTTTGACTTTTATTAATGGTGTAACTATTAGTTTTTTTGATTTGCGTCATTTAACTCCAACTCTAATTCAGAATTGTTAACACACTTTATGCTGGTCCTGAACCAGCATGAAGATTCGGGATGAAATCGAATACCTTTATTTAATTTTTCACAAGTGCTACAAGACTTTTTATTTTCGTTTGTTTTAACTGTAAAATTTGTGAGCTTTTTTTTATCAAATATTTTTTTGGTTACCAAATGTTCGAGACTTCTAACTTCTTAAAAAGATCTTTGGTTTCTTTTAATTTTTTTCTATCAATTTTATCTGTTATAAAGCTCGGTAGCCCTACAGCAATGAGATCAATTAAGGTACACTTATCCACTGTCTTATTAATTTCTAATAATATTTTTTCCTTTTTTACAGCATATTCTAACAACGAACCTGCTTTGTATTTAAATTCTGTTGCATATCTTATTGGAGTCCACCCTACATCTGCATAAGTTTCACAGAACTCATCTCTCCATTGTTTCCATTGCGAAGACAATGTATGCTTCAACAACATTGAGCTATACCAATCAAGACAGGATTTTTCAAAAACAACCGGAAAATCTCAATCTTTTCTTCATCTTTTTGTATATTGAAACGCTTACATTCTGTTTCAAAAATTTCCATCCATTGATTTACATTCGTGTTTTTCCCTGTGAATTTTTCAATCATAAATTTGTCCGAGATTTTTTTCAAATTATTTTGCTTCGGTATTTCGCTAGAGCTTTCATTATTTGATACTTGTGGACTCATTCCAGAAATTTTTTCCAAAATTTTTGTTAAGGATTCTTCAAAACTATTAACTCCAGGAGAAGTAGGTTTGGTCTCATTTGTCACTTCCTCCAAGAAAACATCACCAAATTGCACATTATCATCTTCATCAAGGTAGACTTTTTTTAATTCTTTTGTTAAGGAAATCCATACTGCCCTTTTTTGGTGTCTTCTTTGTAATGAATTTTTTACTTTTTTGTAAGTTTCAGTCTCTTTAAGAAGTGCGTGATATCCTAGTGACTGGAATTGTTCTGGCATTTTATAAGTTCTTTCATCACTTGTGATTAGTGAAGTTAAAGCTATGATGTTTGTTTTGCCATCCTCGGAACCTTTTACTATAAACTCAAATTTTAATTTTTCCATTGTGTGTTTTTTTTTTTTAGAGAGTTTGCCAACAACAAAATAAAAATGTCGTTTTATAATGTTGTAGTATTTTTATGGGGAGAATATTCCAAAATTAATAAAAACCTAATTGGGTTGCTGTAAATACAGAATTCATTTATTGATTATTTAATTCTATTTACAATATTACAATAATATTATACCTGTAAATACAGAAACGACATTTAAAGTTTATTATTTCTTTTGATATTCCCTCTCTTGAACAAACACGTTTCAATTTTGACAACTTTAATTTAACTAATCTAATGTTTACATTATAATAAATTACACAGCTGTTTGTTTACCTATTAGTACACCAGGGTTCGGAAAACATGTTAAAGAATATACATTTTCTTTACATACATATAACTTTTGGAGTTTTTATAAATGCATGCATTGTTTGCATGCGATCAATTGCAATCATATTAAAGTCAAAAAAAAAATATGTTTGCTTGTCACTTTTTTCAGTTTCACATTTGCTCAACAAATATTTGAGTTTTGCTTTTAAGAAAATCGGACATTTAACATGTGTATTTAAAAAAGGTATGCATTCGTCAGACTTTCACAACCATGCATTTATGGAAGCAACCTTTGTCAGCTTTTTAATGAGAACAAGCATATTCCAATAAATTTTCCACAATATGTGATGGTAAAATACACTTATTATAAAGAAAATTATTTTATCTCTTATGAATTGTTCCTAACAGTTTTAAAAATGTTGTTAAGTATTGGTTTTAATAAATTTTTTAACGAAATAATAATATTTTTATAATATTTCAACCCAAATAAATGTTTGGTTTGAAATTTGTGGATCGCTTGCACTTTTCAATGCAGGCGAAGTGTAAAAGAAGTGTATTTGTTACCGAACACACCCTCATGTTGCCAACATTTGCATATTTTTTGCACTTCTTGACTGCCCCTACATTTAACTAGATGAAACTCACTAAATTAATATGGATAAACACTAGCTTATTTTTGTTCACTTTTGATGTGTTGTTGTTTTCCATGTAAAATTTTACTAGCTAATGTTTTCAATTACCAATAAAACACGGCTAATATCTATTATTTCTATTTCCACGATATCTAAACTTTCGATATTAAATCATTAATGCTAGTTACTCTTCCTCCTAAATCACGATCAATTTCAATTTTATTTTCAACATAAGGTACTTTCTGGTCTCCTATTAAGTCACTAAAGAAAAATTTATAGCACATAGGCTACTTTTTACCCTGGTTAAATGTATGGTTCCCAATCTCGCCAGAAAGACTGAACAGATCTGTATGAAGTTGGGAACAGGGATGGATTAATATTATTTTATGTTGAAAAAACTCTGGCGAATAATTGATAATAATAAATTACTTTCGACCACATTTCATTACCTTAAAAAAGTTTAAAGTGGGTCCATTTTCCCTGTTTTTGCAAGATTTTTCACTGATGCTGCGCTCCTATTGCTCGTAGCGTAATTTATGTACCTTAAAGTCTTCCTCGACAAAAGGACTATCCAACGCAAAAAGAATTTTTCTAATCGATCACGCAGTTCTTGAGATCAGCGCGTTGAAACTGTTATGAATTTTCTTTACCGACGAAATGACCGACGGCGAATCTTAATAATTTTATTATTACTACTATTATTATTAAACGAAACCAAATATTCCACCGAACCAAATCAACTATTTAATTATTAAAATTAAATCAAATTATAGAACACGATGCCGGTATGCCGTGGAGGAAAATCAACTGTCAAATCAGCTGAAGAAAATTCACAACATCAGCACAAGGTGCTGACAATCGGTAGCTCAGTCTAGGGGGTGGGTTCACAGTAGTGAAAGAATTCAATCAAAAAAAAAATTTATCAAATGAAACGAATCAAATCAAATGGAAACTATCCATAATCAAAATAATTGAAATTGTATCAAAATCCAGGGGCGTGTACTTACGCCATATAAGAATGGGCGCCAGGAAACTTTTTATGGTAGTATGCCTTACCAATTAAATTAAAACGATCTGTAAAATCTTAAATGCTTGAAATGAAAGAATATTTTGGGTAATTCCTTTAAGGAATTTCAGAAATTTATTGAAGTTGGATTTAATACCCGAGAAACCGTGGCAGAAGCCTGGATAAAAACTCGGGATCTTTTAAAATGAATAACAATGGTTATTTTCAATTGGCAGAGGGCCAATTGCAAAATATGAACAAAATAAAAGTGGAGAACAATGGTGTGTCACTAAGGACACAAAGAAAATTGTACCGGAAAAGTCACCGGTCGCGAGTCCGTTAATTTTCTTAACAAAGAAAATTAAAGAACAAAGCAAGGTCAAACAAAAGTCAATTACTACTGTCGAAAATCGATTTTTGTCGCTGCTAATTACCCAGCCAAAAAAGGATTTTCGATTCTACCGACAAGAAGAACACAAAAATAAAAAAAATGGTACTTAGCTTTTTTTTGTATCTCCGCCCAACCTGCTTTGACACAATCAACCACCCTCGAGTTGTTCCTATCAATTTTTTTCACCAGGAAATCTCACTACACTCCGAACTATAAAAATTACAATTTGCAAGCAAAGAAAATTAAGGCAAAACTGCTTCAAAGAATTAAGAAATTATTCAATCCGAAAATCGTTAAAAGTTGTTAGCACAAAAAAATTCGTCTTTTCTCTATCGTAAGAAATCAAAGATTGAGGTTTATAGCCGGCTCAACCCTCCTACGACCACCATTGGCCATCCTTTTGATCCATGGTGAAGTGTTCTGTTTCAGTCATTCTGCAGCATTCAGCCATTTGGTTGGAATGTGCGACTGAGAAGACCAGAACTCAACCAACACCCCTGATCTTGACGATTGGTGAAAGTTTCACCAGTAGGTTAATGGTTGTATTCAGCGAGCTAACCTCAACTTTGCGATCAAAGTTTGAGCGAAAAACTGGAACGCGTTAAATCAAAGTCCCCAAGCCCAAACCGACCCAGATTACAAAAAATAGTGAGAAGGATAACAACTTCGAGTGGGGTTGTTATTTAAAGCAGAGTATCCAGTCAAACCGATCTTAAAAAATGTAGATATTTGTAGTTGACCTTTGTTTGTTTGGTTTATAACCATAGAAGGAAAAATCGAGTTCAAGGTGAACTTCCTTTGATGTCGGACACTTATGGTGGGCACTCAGCCATACTAGATTTACGTTGGTGTGAATATGATTCACACATAGTTGGACATGGGTGGTTTCTTCATGTCGTTCTTCCCGTATGGACCAACTGTCGCACGTCCGTTGGTTATGTGGACCGCCTGTCGCACAATATCAAGTATTTTTGGGTTTTGTGTTACTTTTCCAAAGGTGCAAATAGAGCAGGACTCTGGCTGATGGTCCAGGTTTCATCTGAACTCTTTTCACAGTTTGGAGCCGTAACGGAATATAGTTCGGGAAAAAGGTTTTAGAAAGAGGAAAGAAGGGAAGCGAAACTTGTTGTGGTAAAATTTACCGCAACAATTTACAAACAACAGAAGCACTCCAAGATGAATAATTTTCCCCGTTTTGCAACATTTTCCACTGGATCTTCGCTATTATCTGTTGTAGCGTGATGTTATATAGCCTATAGCCTTCCTTGACAAATGGACTATCCAACACAAAAAGAATTTTTCAATTCGTACCAGTAGTTCCTGAGATTATCGCGTTCAACAAACAAACTCTTCACCTTTATATATTACTATAGATTAATACAAAACGGTGGGTGCGAAAACGAACGAGGATAGTGAAAATGTCATCTTGAAGAGTTGGACCCACTTTCAGAATGTCATTCAATGAATTACCTGATGATGTTTTACAAGATGTATCGAAGACGACGAGTAATATATATATATATTGATATTGATATTGATATTGATATTGATATTGATATTGATATTGATATTGATATTGATATTGATATTGATATTGATATTGATATTGATATTGATATTGATATTGATATTGATATTGATATTGATATTGATATTGATATTGATATTGATATTGATATTGATATTGATATTGATATTGATATTGATATTGATATTGATATTGATATTGATATTGATATTGATATTGATATTGATATTGATATTGATATTGATATTGATATTGATATTGATATTGATATTGATATTGATATTGATATTGATATTGATATTGATATTGATATTGATATTGATATTGATATTGATATTGATATTGATATTGATATTGATATTGATATTGATATTGATATTGATATTGATATTGATATTGATATTGATATTGATATTGATATTGATATTGATATTGATATTGATATTGATATTGATATTGATATTGATATTGATATTGATATTGATATTGATATTGATATTGATATTGATATTGATATTGATATTGATATTGATATTGATATTGATATTGATATTGATATTGATATTGATATTGATATTGATATTGATATTGATATTGATATTGATATTGATATTGATATTGATATTGATATTGATATTGATATTGATATTGATATTGATATTGATATTGATATTGATATTGATATTGATATTGATATTGATATTGATATTGATATTGATATTGATATTGATATTGATATTGATATTGATATTGATATTGATATTGATATTGATATTGATATTGATATTGATATTGATATTGATATTGATATTGATATTGATATTGATATTGATATTGATATTGATATTGATATTGATATTGATATTGATATTGATATTGATATTGATATTGATATTGATATTGATATTGATATTGATATTGATATTGATATTGATATTGATATTGATATTGATATTGATATTGATATTGATATTGATATTGATATTGATATTGATATTGATATTGATATTGATATTGATATTGATATTGATATTGATATTGATATTGATATTGATATTGATATTGATATTGATATTGATATTGATATTGATATTGATATTGATATTGATATTGATATTGATATTGATATTGATATTGATATTGATATTGATATTGATATTGATATTGATATTGATATTGATATTGATATTGATATTGATATTGATATTGATATTGATATTGATATTGATATTGATATTGATATTGATATTGATATTGATATTGATATTGATATTGATATTGATATTGATATTGATATTGATATTGATATTGATATTGATATTGATATTGATATTGATATTGATATTGATATTGATATTGATATTGATATTGATATTGATATTGATATTGATATTGATATTGATATTGATATTGATATTGATATTGATATTGATATTGATATTGATATTGATATTGATATTGATATTGATATTGATATTGATATTGATATTGATATTGATATTGATATTGATATTGATATTGATATTGATATTGATATTGATATTGATATTGATATTGATATTGATATTGATATTGATATTGATATTGATATTGATATTGATATTGATATTGATATTGATATTGATATTGATATTGATATTGATATTGATATTGATATTGATATTGATATTGATATTGATATTGATATTGATATTGATATTGATATTGATATTGATATTGATATTGATATTGATATTGATATTGATATTGATATTGATATTGATATTGATATTGATATTGATATTGATATTGATATTGATATTGATATTGATATTGATATTGATATTGATATTGATATTGATATTGATATTGATATTGATATTGATATTGATATTGATATTGATATTGATATTGATATTGATATTGATATTGATATTGATATTGATATTGATATTGATATTGATATTGATATTGATATTGATATTGATATTGATATTGATATTGATATTGATATTGATATTGATATTGATATTGATATTGATATTGATATTGATATTGATATTGATATTGATATTGATATTGATATTGATATTGATATTGATATTGATATTGATATTGATATTGATATTGATATTGATATTGATATTGATATTGATATTGATATTGATATTGATATTGATATTGATATTGATATTGATATTGATATTGATATTGATATTGATATTGATATTGATATTGATATTGATATTGATATTGATATTGATATTGATATTGATATTGATATTGATATTGATATTGATATTGATATTGATATTGATATTGATATTGATATTGATATTGATATTGATATTGATATTGATATTGATATTGATATTGATATTGATATTGATATTGATATTGATATTGATATTGATATTGATATTGATATTGATATTGATATTGATATTGATATTGATATTTATTTTTTCAATCAGCTGTACATCAAGATAAACTTATAAGTAGTACAGGACATCTTGAGTTCATTAGAACTCGTTTCAAGGTTTTTATAAAATGAATGAAATGTTATTTTATTGACAGAAGTAAAAGGTAAACATTGTAATGTAGATGTTTGAAAACGCATGAAGCAATCTCATTTCCACCCTGTAGCGGAATTCCTTTGTGCCACATAAAACAGCCCGAACCATTAATTTTTAAGTTATAGATCGTAAAATTACAGATCCAAAGCTGATAAGCTGCTAGAAGCTAACTGAGTTTCTCAAAAATGGTGTTGGTAATCACTGCTTCAAATGAAACGCGAACGCTACCATATCGTTGTTTTGTCTAGCATTATCTTAATCGACCCTAACTTTAACTAATGAAACTTTTCATTTCAGAAAAACAAATTGTAAAATGTGTTCATTAAACTTTTCTTTTCATTTCTCATACCATCATATTGTTTAAAATACTTGACTGATTTTTCACGATATCGCTTTCTTTGAATTGCGTTAAAAAGAATATTACATAATTACTAGCGGGCCCAGCGTCTCGCCCGATTTATGCCAAGCTATGGAAAGATAATTTGTTTTTTTTAATAGTTTCTAGAAGGCCCGGTGTGCTTCGTATCAATTACAAACTATTACAAACTCTTATGTAAACTCTTGTGCACAGTATTGTTATTTTTCAGTCCTAAAAATCCGATATTTAAAAAGTTTAGTTTAGTCTAATAGTTATTTGAAAAAAAAAAAAAAACAAAAAATGGTCTTGCCTTTCAATAGCTGTTCATTGCCTGTTTGGAAAAAAGTGAATCGAGCGGCAGGACAACCGAAGTTCATGTCCTAGTTGTTGTAACATTTTGTTCCGTTATTTTGTATGTAAGGCAATAACCGAAGATTGCTTGATTTTGTTTTGGTTAATGTTGGTCCAATTAAAAATCTTGTATAGGGCTAAACAGAAAAAGCAATTGAAGCGCAAATTAACATCACAGCAAAAATTCGTGCCTTCAATAATGTCATCAATCTATAGTATGGATAAACTTTTCCAGGTTTAAATAAATACAACCTAAACTATCGAGTAAATTATTTTGTTTAAATTTTTAAAAATGAAGTTAGTATTTATTTTTTAATACAAAATCAAGAAAATAAATTAAAATCAAATTAAAGGTCGGTGATAGAAGGGTGAAAATTAATTTCTGCATGAATTATTTAATGCAAAATTACAAAAAAAAATAAAACAAAATTATCAAAAATAAAATATATTAGTGGTGGACAACCTTCACCACATAGGGGTATGAAAAATATATAGTAGCCGATTCTCAGACCTACTGAATATGCATATAAAATTTCATAAGAATCGGTCAAGCCGTTACGGAGGAGTATGGGAACAAACATTGTGACACGAGAATTTTATATATAAGATTTTATCTTCTAAAATCAAAAGATTTCCAATATTAAGAACTCTCTGGTCATATTCACACTATAATACTATTTGTAGTATCTGCTCGAATGAAATTTTATCTCAACAGTTGCTTCGACACATTCCAAAGGGTTTTGGAGCTCTTGCATGTATAACTTTCCCAGAAAGTATTCCTTAATTTCTTTTTTTAAATTTTTTATTTTTAGTTTTGGATCGCCGTTGTCAATTGGAAAATTCAAAACTTCGCTATTTTCACTTTCTGGGTGTAATACAGAAGAAGTGTAACATTAAATTTATATAAACCGGAGTTTTCCAATTCTGGCAACTATTGAATTTTATTTTTAACACGCTTATATTAGCTTCACTTGTATGTATGAACAACTGTTTTTTTTTTTTCTTTTTTCTTACGTTTATTTTGTTAGAAAATTTAAAAAACTAACATCTTTACTTTTTTATTATTATTTTCTTACATAATACGTCCTTAAAATAAAACTTAAAACTACCCCTAACCTACCTACAAACTACTTAAAACTAAAACAACCACAGCGGCAAAAGCTATGTCTTTAAATTTGTTTGTCAATGTTATGTCTGTAATTGTCTTTTTTTTTTTTTTTAAATAATTTTTTTGTATTTTTTTTTTAATGTATGTGTTTTTTTTTTTTGTTTTTTTTTTATATTTTATATTATAGTGCCACCGTCCCTACTCTACTTAATCTTCTTAACCTAAGACTAAAAACAAGTATGTAATCCGGCCAAGGCAAAATACCCCTCCCCGGCAAAGCGGAAGGGGGTTTCGCTAATAGATATACATATATAGAAGATTTTTGGTAATAATCCCAAAGTTTTATTTTTTATATCTTTGAATGATCTAATTCTATGTCATTTAAATTTATCGATACTCTTCAAGATTTGTATCTTAATATGTCAAAGCTAAATTAATCTTTCCTTGAAATAAATGCAAAAATGAAATGAAATACAATTAAATTTAGCTTGAAAATATTGTCACGTATAGAGGCCTCAGAAATAAAATAATTAATTGATGTAAGATGACTGTATTTTTGTTAGGAGGAATAAGAGAAGGAGTGTTCTCAGAAGAAAATTCTTCAAAAGCATATAATCTGCGAACGTGTTCGAAACTGACAAGAAGAATTTTGAAACGTCATATTTACTGGATATCCATCAGATTTACGTTTACTATTAACGTATCTTTAAAACATATCATGGTTCCTTTTAAGTTCACATTGCAGTTCTTGGTAGACTCTAAGCGCCTCATCGTCATCACTCTTCGATAGATTAAACCTCAACCAGGCCTTGTTTCTTTTATGTGCTTTAATTATAATTTAATTATAACCAATGAATAAAGCACAAGGCAATATTTATTTTTGTTGATGAAAAGTATAGGAAAAAGTTCAAATAAGAATAATTTAACAAATCAAGATTAAAATATTGAAATCAATACCTTGGTAGCAAACCCTAAATGTTACAAAGAATTCAAAAAAAAATTTCTGAAATAGTTTTTTATGGTATGTATATAAGTATAATCAAATAACATGAGTCCCACGAAATTGAATATAAGAAAAACAAACTTTTTTATTTATTGTATGTATTTATATTTTGAATATATTCTTTTCCCTAACTATTTACATACTTATTATTTAAAGCACATTGAATGATTTACAGATTTACTGAAACGGCTAGACTACTGCGCAGTGTGTTTACACGACGTGCTAACACTAGAGTCGATACGGAACTTGAACTATCCCGTGAGTACAATTTATTTATTTAAATTTAAACTAATATCATACATATTATACGGTAGTGCAAATTAATCACCCTATAGTAAAATGTTCTAATATCATTATTTAATTAATTTATTTCAAAAACTTAATTGGATGAGGTTATGTTATAGCCCGACAACGCACAGTGAAAAATGGTAGAACAATTACATATCATAAATGTGTTTTACTTAAGTCTTAAATGGCACAAAATTTTAATTTTATTTAAAAGATAAATTGTCAATCTATACTTTATCGATCTATACTTTAATATATAAAACTGAAGAGTTTTAAAAGTAAAAGTACTTGGAAAATACTAGAAAACGTACTTGCATATATTCAAATATTCAGTGAAAGTATTTAAAAAATTACTTGAGAAAGTACTTGTACTTGTGATTTTCAAGTACTAAGTACCAGGTGCTTGATTTTATCTTGTACTGGTATTGGTACTTAAAAATTTACAGCTCTGGTTGTCCTGTATGGGGTGAAGCTGCTATGAGTCATATAAAAATACTCCAGGTTGCACAAAATAAATTGCTCAAAATGATGCTTTACCTGCCTTGGCATCATCCGACTATAGATCTTCATAAAAGAGCGATTGTTGAGTTGATTTCTGAACGAATTGAAAATCTTAAAAATAACTTTGCTTATAGCTGTGATACTCGTAGTTCTGATAATCCCCTTATTAATCAATTATATGCGTAAAATCTATGATTTTTATCTCTTTTTTTTATTTATTGGTGTGGTTGCTTTTTTGTTTATTTATTTATTCAATAATTTATTTATATGTATATATATGTATATTAATTTATTTGTTTGTTCTTATAATAATTTAAAATAATACATAATGTTATTTTTGTTACATTGTACCTAGTCGTTTTTTATTTAGATTCTTTTTGTTTTATCATTAATTTAAATTGGAGGTTTAATGCATTTTCATCCAATTAAACTATTGTTGAACATGTATATATTGTATATAGCTATTCTTTATAGTATTACGAAAATTTTTCAGATGTAAGACAAATGTAGTCATATCACTGAATTGTAAAATGTGCGGTTACTTTTTCTTTTAAAACTGTTTTGCTAAATAAAATATATCTTTCTATCTAATCTTTATTGCTATAATAATAAATTGAGGCGGAAGAAATCGCGGAGAACAGCTAGTCCTTCCTAAAAAGCAACAATTTTAAATATTGCATGTAAAGAGAATTTTTTATTAGCCCCACTGTTTAGTGTTTACATGTTTTTTGAACGCATATTTTAAATCTGTCAGTTCACCAATTTTAAAGCTAATTTTCAATAAGACTTTGAAAACAAAGTTATAAAGTATTATGCATTTTTATTATGGAGATTTTATTAATTTTTTTTAAATTTAACGTTTCAGTACACAATAAATTGTGTAAAAGATGAACTAAGGGAAAAAAAATATTTTTAAAATTCAAGGAAGCTTTTCGATTAAGCCACGCTTAACAACGCTTTACATTTACTTAATTGTGATTTGTAGCCTAGGTTTTTTACAGCCAATCAGTGATCGGATAAACAGAATTTTATTTTCCAATACAAAGCCGGATGTGGTCGCTTTGAATAAAACTTTTATTATGCATGAATAGAAAATTCATTATTTTGTTGCGCTCTATCTATTGCCAAATGCAGATTTATATTCTTTCTGTATTAAAAAATATCTAATCACATAAGAGCCCCATTTAACATTTTCGACCCGGACCCCCAACAAACCTATCCCGCCCCTGAAGTCTAGATCAATACAAGGAGAAAGTAGACACATTATATGGTACCGAATTAAACTTGCTCTATGTCAAAACGTTGAAGAAAACGGGTTTCTCATATTCGTATTCATTGAATCAAAGGGAAACGGAAATGATTTTGAACCTAATTAAAAAAAGCAATGAAAACATGCAGCGGTTGAAACCAGACCTCATGCGAGACAGTCTTATGCGCTAAACATCGAGCCATTTTTTTAAATTCATTTTTATTTGTATTCAATCTTAAAACTATTTAAAGGTAGACATCAAACTTGATGTGTATTTATTTGTCTGCATAAAGGAAGCAACAAGTAGTAAAATTTGGCGGGATTTAAATTGTTTATAAAGTTCTCATTTTCCCCAACCGGAACAAGTCAAGTCTCCCCTGCTTGGTACAGCAAGGCTATTTGGTGAGTTTCTCTTGTTTCCTCTGCAACGGTATAGATAACAATAATAGTTGTCAACCCTTCCACTTTACTTTAAGGGCGTCCAGACGGCGAGGACCGGGCAGTCATGCTTGCAAATTTGCTTTAGCTCGTCGGATGTGGGATAGGTTCTAGCCCCTAAATATAGAACTAAGCCTCACCTGCGGAAACACTCAACTATTTTCGGACTCTCATGTCCTATCTGCTATCAGCCACTCCTGTTCAGAATTTAAAATGCCATTTTAAAATGAATTGTCAAAATGAAAACCATAAAACTGTTCATTCCATTTTTAAACATGCAATTTTATTTATATTGTTATATGTATACACTCTTTATCTCTTTTAATATCGTGTTATACTAGAATAAAGGAGAACTCGCTTCTTTAAGCATCGAGAAACATCTAGTGGTTAAGAGGGGAACTTGCTTCGTTAAGCTTCGAGAACAACCTAGCAGATTCTCGAACCGATTTGAGGTATATAAATAGGCGCTCGGAAGCAAAGCGCATTATTATTGATTGTGAATTGCGATAAAGTAAAGACTGTGTTTGAAAAGTGATAATTGAAAGCGTTGAATAAAGAATTTTTGTGAGCGATTTAAATAAAGTAAATTTTTGTTTTTATTTACAAGTGTAAATAAGTTTTAATTATCGGACCAAGCCGAAATATTACATTGGTTTCAGAAGTGGGATTCAAACTTATTGAGAATAAAAACAGTGAGCAGTGATTAAACGATTGTGTGTGAAGTAGTGAAGTTAAAAAAAAAAAAAAAAAAAATGAGTAAAGTTTTGAAAGACTTAACTGTCCCTGAGCTAAAGGCCGAACTAAGCAAACGTGGCTTAAGTGGGACAGGCGTAAAAACTGAACTCGTTAAACGGCTGCAGGAATATCTGGAGCAGCAAAATGAAGACCCAGATACGTTTGCTTTCGAATTAGAAGCAAAAGTGGAAGAGGTAAATGCAAATGTTGCCTTATCTAACATGGTGTCAGTCCTTTTAGCCAAATTTGAAGAAAATGAAAAGAATGTTCTGAAACAACTAGAAACTCAAAGGAATGATGTCATGAAACAACTAGAAGCCCAAAGAAGCGACCAAAAGCAAGAACAGCAGAATGTCCTGAAACAACTAGAAACTCAAAGGAATGATGTCCTGAAACAACTAGAAGCCCAAAGAAGCGACCAAAAGCAAGAACAGCAGAATATTCTAGAGCGGTTCGACGAACAGAGAAACCTTTTAGAAGGCAGGTTTGCGGTCTTCGAAGGAAAAATCAACACTATCGACGAGCGCGTCGAAAAACAAAATGCACGTTTCGAGAAAATTGACGAACGAATCGAAACCATTACAAATGAACTGGAAAAAGTGCGAAAGATGAAAGCTCGAGAACCTTCTGGTGAGTGCTCAAGAAAGAGAGAAGTGAATCCTTCAAGCTTTGATGGGCAGATTCCGTGGTCAATCTACAAGAAACAGTTTGAGGCAGCAGCGTTAACAAACGGCTGGGATGATCACGAAAAATACATTGCTCTTACGCTTGCTTTAAGAGGATCTGCTGCTGAACTGCTACAAACCATCCCAGCGGAGAAGAGTGGTGACTTCATAGTTCTGGTAAACGCAATCGAACAGCGGTTTGTGGATAGCCACCTGACAGAAGTCTTCCGAGTTCAGCTTAACAATAGGACACAGAAAAGAGGTGAAACTCTGCAGCAGCTTCAGGCAGATATCGAGCGATTGGTTCACCTGGCATATCCAACAGCTGGTAACGAGATAGTAAATCAACTTGCTCTTGAAGCCTTTGTGAGAGCTGTGGGCGATATAAATCTCCAAAGGGCTATCCGCACTGCCGGAAAGCGAACACTACCAGAAGCATTGGCTTTCGCTCTGACGATGGAAGCTGCAGAACAAGCTTCCCAAAACGTGCATCGCGTAAGGGAAATAGAAGTCCAAGAGGAACCGCATGCCAACACTGTGGAAACAGAAGTCAAAGTAACACCAACTTCGAGGGGCAGAAGCTGGTTTCTGGTATCGTTGGCCCCAGAAACAACATCCAGGTTTCTCAAACGAAACGTGACAACAAGAGCCTGACCGTGGAAGCAAGTATAAACGGCAATAAATGTGTGGCTACCATTGACACCGGTGCCACGGCGTCCATCATACGGCAAGACCTCGTTAAGAAGGCATGGCTCCACAACACCAACAGCTATCGCCTAAGGACTGCAACTGGAGAGGCCGCAAAAGTTTATGGTGAGGTACGTCTTAAGATCCGCATGGCAGAGTTGGAATTCTCTCACCTGTTCCCGGTAGCAGATATATGCGACGAGTGCATTGTCGGCGTCGATTTCATGAAAGATCACGGAGTAATATTGGATATCAGGAACCAAGTCCTGAAATATCGAAACATTCCGATGATCTATGCGACTAACTCGTATGAGATCTCGCCATCTGTGAAAACCGTCATCAATGAAGATCTCACTTTGCCTGCTTCTTCAGAAGTATTCGTGTGGACGAAATTGAAGGGTAAGCCTGGCAGCCATCGATACCTCATGGTCGAACCAGCATCTGTAAAGTCCTCCCAAAACGTCACCATTGGGAAGACTCTTGTGAGACCTTTAAAGAACATGGTTCCGGTACGAATACTGAACATTAAGCCGTATGAAGTTAAGCTTAGAAAAGGTGAGATTGTCGGACAATGCGAATCTGTATCAGCTATAACAAGGATCAACGAAGAAGAGTCAAGGCAATCCTTGAAGTGCGAAGAGCTGAACTCCATAAAGACGAACATTCTCAAGTCATCTAATCTTGGCCACCAACAACGAAGAACTGCAGAAGGTCTCCTCGAAGAATTTGCAGACATCTTTTCGTCATCGAAAGGTAAATATGGCAGAACGCAACTGGTGCAACATCGAATCAATACCGGGGATGCAAGGCTGATTCGTCAACCTGCAAGACGCCTTCCACTAGCCAAACAAGGTGAGGTTGAAGAACTGATAACCACCATGAAGGAAGAAGGTTTGATCGAAAACTCTAAAAGCCCTTGGGCGTCTCCAGTGGTCCTGGTAAAGCTACCCTCTGCCTAGGATCAGTGATACTCTGGACGCAATGGAAGGAGCACAATGGTTCTCAACTTTGGACTTGAAAAGTGGTTACTGGCAAGTCGAAATCCATCCTGAAGACAAAGAAAAGACAGCATTTTCAACAGGAAACGGATTGTGGCAGTTCAAAGTGATGCCTTTTGGACTTTGCAATGCTCCAGCGACTTTTGAGCGCCTCATGGAATGCGTCCTGCAAGGACTGACATGGAAATCTTGTCTGGTCTATTTGGATGACGTCATAGTATACGGGAAAACATTTGACGAACACTGTACAAATCTGAGAGCCTTGTTTCAAAGACTTCGAGAAGCCCACCTCAAGCTTAACCCAGAAAAGTATTCACTCTTCAAAACCGAAGTGAAATATCTGGGACATATCATCTCATCCCAAGGAGTAAAAACGGATCCTGATAAGGTTGACACCGTGAAGAATTGGCCAACACCACAGGACAAACACCAACTCCGAAGCTTTCTGGGTCTAGCCACTGGAGTCGCCAAGAGTCTACATCAGCTAACGGAAAAGGGAAAGCAGTTTAAATGGTCAGGTGAGTGCGAGCGCAGCTTTCAAGAGCTCAAGCAACGCTTGTGTAATGCACCAGTGCTGACCTACCCAACTCCAGGAAAACAGTTCATAATTGATGCTGATGCCAGCAATGTCGGGATAGGTGCTGTACTATCGCAGGTGCATAATGGCGAAGAAAAGGTGATTGCCTATTACAGCAAGGTACTCTCGAAGTCAGAAAGAAACTATTATGTGACCAGAAGAGAACTTCTTGCACTGATTTTGGCAACAAAGCACTTCCATAAGTATCTCTATGGACAGAAGTTTCTTCTCCGAACTGACCATGGAGCACTTAACTGGCTTTTGAATTTCAAGAATCCAGAGGGTCAAGTGGCAAGGTGGATTGAGAGGCTGCAGACGTACGATTACGAAATTCAACATCGAAAGGGGAAGCTTCACTCAAATGCAGATGCACTGTCTCGGAGACCATGCAAGCAAGACTGTAAACATTGCAGACGACAAGAAGAAAAAGAGGTGGTTACTGTCCAACGAACCAGAGCCGATCCCATTTATGGCTGGAGCAACGACGAGTTGAGGAAGGCTCAACAAGAAGACTCAGATATCGAACCCATCCTCGCTTGGAAGGAACACCAGGAAAAACCAAATGGGGTCCAAGAGGGTGTCCTTCGACGTAAATGGGAATCAGCAGATGGAAAGTCTTATGTAATGCAGCTAGTCTTACCGAGCTCGAAGGTTATGGACGTTCTGCGAGAGACGCATAGTGGAGTTTCGGGAGGCCATCTAGGAGTGAACAAGACGCTAGAAAAGGTTCGACAACGATTTTACTGGCTACATGCAAGGGAGGATGTCGAGAAGTGGTGCCGAAAATGCGATACCTGTGCTGCCACCAAAGGCCCGAACAAAAAGAACCACAGCCAAATGCAGCAGTATAATGTCGGAGCACCCTTCGAAAGGATTGCAGTAGACGTAGCGGGTCCATTTCCGGAAACAAATAATGGAAATCGTTATATTCTGGTCGTCATGGATTACTTCAGCAAGTGGCCTGAAGCATACGCCATTCCAAACCAAGAAGCCAAAACAGTCGCAGACCAAATTGTCTTCAACTGGGTGAGCAGATTCGGTGTTCCATTAGAACTGCATTCTGACCAGGGAAGGAATTTTGAATCAAACATATTTCAGGAAGTTTGTGGGCTTCTTGACATCAAGAAGACAAGAACAACACCACTTCACCCACAATCTGATGGCATGGTCGAACGATTCAACCGAACCCTTAAGGAACATCTTTGCAAAGTTGTGGACGACAACCAGCGAGATTGGGATCGACATATTCCACTGTTTTTGATGGCGTATCGAAGTGCAAGACATAGCTCAACTGGCCATACACCTTCTGAGATTTTGATGGGAAGGAACATCAGACTGCCGAGCGAAATAAAATTTGGATGTCCCACGTCGGAGCCGCAAGCCGAGGATGACTACATTGATGACTTCAGAGAAAGACTCCTTCAGATCCACGACAATACCAGGTTGAAAATAAGGATGTTCAGTGACCGAATGAAGACACGCTACGATATACGAGCGACAACAACAGAGTTCCAAGCAGGAGATCGCGTGTGGCTTTACAATCCCCATCGACAAAAAGGGTTGTCACCGAAACTTCAACGGGACTGGGAAGGTCCATATACATTATACAGTCATTACAAAAATCAACGATGTCGTGTACCGGATACAAAAGGGAGTCAGAGGAAAACCTAAAGTTGTACATCGCGACCGGCTACATCGCTACAGTGGTGATGAGAACGATGGATTTGTTCGGGACGATCAATCCTAAGGAGGGGGCAATGTTATATGTATACACTCTTTATCTCTTCTAATATCGTGTTATACTAGAATAAAGGAGAACTCGCTTCTTTAAGCATCGAGAAACATCTAGTGGTTAAGAGGGGAACTTGCTTCGTTAAGCTTCGAGAACAACCTAGCAGATTCTCGAACCGATTTGAGGTATATAAATAGGCGCTCGGAAGCAAAGCGCATTATTATTGATTGTGAATTGCGATAAAGTAAAGACTGTGTTTGAAAAGTGATAACTGAAAGTGTTGAATAAAGAATTTTTGTGAGCGATTTAAATAAAGTACATTTTTGTTTTTATTTATAAGTGTAAATAAGTTTTAATTATCGGACCAAGCCTAAATATTACAATATAATAATGGTTTAAATAAATTAGATACTAATAAATTATAGACAAAATTAAAAGATATTTTAAAATTAATGAAGAAATGAATGACTAACTATATGAATACAATGAATACGTAATGTCTTTTATCAGTTTTCTTCAAGTTATTATTTGGCAAAAAAGTTTTAAGTTTAAATTAAAATGTTGAATATAGGGAAAAAAAACACAAACAATTTATATGTTTGAACACAAAGAGTAATTATTAGAGCAAACCTGTTCTGCCGATATATGAAACAAAAGTGACCTACTTTTAACACCAATTAGTTGGTATGAGCGCCAAAATAAATCATTTACCCAGTTTACATGGAGAATTGAATCGGAATTGAATCAGGATTTAGCACCGCATATACCTGGATCGGATCGAAATAGGATTACTCGATCCGATCCCACAAAACGAGGTGAATCGAATCGAAAATTTGTTTGTAAACCCGAATCGGGGAATCGAGTTATTGGTGTGTGAGGTTTTGCTTGTGTGCGTGTTATATTTTTTCTCTCTTGTTTGTTTTGAGATGCGTTTATTTTGGTACTCTGTATTGTGTTGTTGTTGTAAGCATTATTTTGTTTGAATTATTTGAGAAAATATACTCACAAAGTCACAACACATTACGCACTCAAATATAACCAAAATGTTATTTCGATTCTATTTCAATTCGATTCCTCGATCCACTGACTTCGTATACCTGGATCGAAATCTCAATTCAATTTCGATTCGATTCCTCGATCACCTCTTGTAACCAGGGTAATTGGTATGAAAACTTATGCATTAGTAGCGCCGTTCCTTCATTCCTATGCAATGTCATACATTCTAGAACATTCGACTGAAACATATTTTAAAAGCACATGGCGAACGCTTAGTCGAATATTCCAGAACAGTAGACAGGCAACAACACAGCAGACACTGCGAACGAATTTAAAGCAAAACGATTTTTTTTCTTTCTTCGTTTTGTGCGTACATTTTTTGCGTGCATAAGCATAGACAGCAGCTCTGTGTAGTGTATATTTATATGGCATTTTTTGTAGTGTGTATGTGCCAATTCGTTTTTCTTGATTTTACCTGCCTTAATGTTGGAACACCTGCTTCAAAATTATATTGTGCACTGCGTATTAACAATACGCACACATTGGTATAATTTTGAAGCAGATATTCGAATGTTAAAGCAGGTAAAATGGTACCGCAAAATTATAATATAGATTAGAAATTTGCTCGAGAAATCATAAACACAAAGAGAGAAATTAAAACAAAAATTGTACATTCACAACATACCTGAAGATATCCTCCTACGTGTGCGCACAAGCAGATTAGGATTCTCAGTTTTGTACCTAAAGCGGCCCCTAGACTATCAATATTATTGTGCAATATTTGATATTGAGTCTAGGGCTCATATTGAAGGGTTGTGCAATATATTGTACAAAATCAAAATCCTTTTGATATTTATTGTGCAACCAAATTTATTGTATATTCTGTGGATGTGTTTGCAAAATATTTTGTCATTTGTTTTGAATTTTCGTACTGATAACATCTGCGAGATATTATTTTTCTTTATAATTATAGGCGTAATCATTTCAAGCAGTTCATTATAAAATCCATCGTCCATTCTCTGGAAATTTCTAAAATCATTGGGTTCGCTCAAAGCCAGCTCATTAAATGTTAATAAGTAAACACTTTTCGTTTTTTGTACCAGTCCTTCATCCATCTGCGTTTGTATTTTTCTTTTTTTTTTAATGAAATAGCAAGAGCAATTGCCACACAACAATAATCCATATCATCGAGCATGATGTTGAAGCACAAATAAAGAAGTGTCAAATGATTTATTGTGCGAAATATTGTTTAGTGCGGGGTCAATAATATTGTGCAATATATTGTTCAATAATATTGCTTAAATGAAAATTAGAAATCGAAACACACACAAACATATGTAGGTACATTCTCGAGTTAATTTCCGCACACACAAAGAATCAAAATTACGGAGACACATAAATAAAAACGAGGAAAAGGAAGAAAATTAAATTATCTAAAAAATATTAACACTAAGAAAACAAGAATAAAATACAAATTACAAACAAATTATTTAAACTAATTGAAAATATAAAAATAAATATAGTTTAAAAAAACTAATAAACATAATTTTTAAATTGAGCTGAAAACAATAATGATCTTTAAATACTAGTGTTATTGAGAGCATTGTGGCATATTTTTCGTACATCGAGCGCCCCACGCTTTTTTCACAATAACACTAGTATTTTAAGTTCGTTATTGTTTTCAGCTCAATTTAAAAATTGTTTTATTTTTTTAGTTTGATGTGCTAAGCGTGTCTTATAAGTTTTTTTAAACTATATTTATTGTTTTGTCTTGGTATTGCGTACAAAGATCAGTTTCATTGAACGAAATGAACAAGAAGAATATTATACATTGGAGTTATTTTGACATTTATTATAAAGGGTATTTAAATTTTAAGGGCCGATGTTGATTTTGTGCCCAGGGTTGTACTTTTTAAGGGGCGTTAAAATTTGACAATAAATAATTAAAATATTTGAATCATTTGATAATATTTTTATCACGAGGAATTTTCCATTACTTATTCCGTGACGAATCCCCTTTCTATGAATGATATTTTGTAACGACTGTTGAAAACACCATCTATTGCTATTCTATTTTCATGGACTTACCGAATTTTATTTTGCGCTTCGATTTTCTATTACAACTAACAATCAGCTCGAATGATTTTGACAATTCAAAGAAAGATATATTGTTGGATTGTTATAACATTGTCTCTTATCATAATTTATGTTTTGCTTATTGCTTTAAAATTTATTTATACAATTGTATGTTGGACTGTATGGTACTCGTATCTTGTCTAAACTATAATTTTATTTAAATAAAAAAAAAAAACGGCTTACAGTGGGTTTTACACTCGCGACCTACTCGGGGTTCCGTAAAAATGTTTACGGTTTTAATGTCATTCCCTGTATCGCTTTCTACAACTCTTTCACGGGGCTCAAGTTTGGCTAGGGCCGGCATTGTACCTGTTATATCTACGTGTGTAATGTATACGAGGGTGGTCTGAAAAGTTTCCGACCTCAATGTGAAGACGGCAGTACTCGTCAATAAAAGTCAGGGAATATAGTTGTGCATCTTTTGACAGCAGCATACGAAGTTTCAGCCATTTTCGACTCGCAGTTTTTATGTGACCGTCGTCGTCGGTCGTTTGAGTGAGTCGATGTGAGTATTTTTGTGAAAATGAAGAAAATCGAGTATCGAGGTGTCTATGTAGTACACATAAAATTAAAATGCCAATTAGAGGGCGGAAAAATTTCCTTTCGCCCCGGGCGGCCGAAACCCACGCTACGCCACTGCCTCGACTATCTAAAAAGATGAAAGCATCGGGCGGAATGAATCCGCTTAAACGCACATTATAGTAGTACTGATTTTTTGGGGAATAGGCCCCAAAAATTAAACTGTTACCCGATGACATCGCTCTTGCAATGTGACCCAGAATCAGCTTTAGAAGGAAGTAGTTATCTATTCTGTTTATGTTGGCTCAATTGTATAGAATCTGGTTGGAATACTAATATTTGTACTCCGACTCTGGTATTCTGTGCAATAAAAGGCAGCGACTAAGGCACTGTCTCTCAAAAAACGAATCTTTTCCTTTTGAGATGGGGAAACGTTGAACCATATCGGGCTACCATAGGCAATCATTGGCCGGATAAGGGCCATGTAGCAAATCACTTTCATCCTGGTGTCAAGCCAAAAAAGAGGTTTCGTCAGGGCAAAAACGCCCCTCGCTCTGGTCAGCGCAGCACTTACATATATGTCTATCGAAATACATTTATTTATTTAATTAATTATTGTTACTCAATTTTAAGAATTACATCTTAATTACAATGATCGATAGACAATTTGAAATAAAAAATAACAATTATATGCAATATTAAGTAAAGAAACAAAATAACAATTATTTCCTGTGGGATTTAATAACAAATTACCAAATTTTAATTAGTATACTTATAACATTAATAAAATTAGATACAATAATATAGAAAATATTAATCAAAATAAGAAACAAAATTGAACATAAAATCAGAAAAAAAAAAAACAAAATCGCACAGCAAATTTGAACTTTTCCAGACATCACATAATACAGAGTAAATTCAAGGAATTTAAGAAATATCACCAAAATGGTTGGCTTCTGTGTGTGAATTATATTAAAAAGACAAATTAGCGTTTTTATTTTAATAAGGTTGTTAAATGATACACCTTATGTATAAACTTTTGGAGAAAGATGAAATGTGACCAAATCGTCGAAGGCTATAAGCATATCGGATACCATAATTGAAAACTATGTACATTTAGCTTCCTAATGATTAAAGCATCAGTATTGCAAAATACTTCACAGCCGTAAGTGACAATAATTTACAATAAGTGATCTTACGAGAATTTTTCTAGTGTTGAATGGGGTAAACTTTTGCGAAACCCATAGATTGCGAAGCACAACGTAACATTTATCTGCTGAATTAATTTTTTTTTTTTTTTTTTTTTTTTTTTTTTTACACTTCAGAATTTTCAGAAAGTAGTTAGCTTACAGCAAGCGTTACACTACGATCAGAGGCTCATCATAAGTGCATGTGTTAGTTGTTAGTAAGAAAATAATACAATTATAGCCTAACACACGCACAAAATACAAAACATAATAATTATTAACATTTAACATGAATTACTACAGAACATCAAAAAAATAAAATAAAGACGTTTACGATAGTGGAGCACTGGTTAATGTGATCATTCCATGAAAATGTGTCATTAAAATAGACTAATATAGGTTCTTAGCTTTGACAAAATATTGAATTGGTATATTATTTTTTTCAAGTATTGGAAAGTATGAGATGCCAAATGGTTTCCTAGAGATTAGAAGACATTTGGTTTTCGTTGGGTTAAGAAGAAGGGCATTTCTACTAGAACAATCAAATATACCTTTTAATTCCTGATTAATTCAAGCGGAACAATCCTGAATTAGACCTTGGCGACAAGAAAACGAGAAGTGTTGTGCGAGGTGAACACGTTCTTATCTGTCCTCTATATTTTATTTTATTTTATTTTGATTTAAAATAATAGAAAACAACTTTTAAATACAAAAAAAGTTAGTAAAGTCAATAATTTTAATTTGTTGGCATAAATACTCGTCAATAAATAAAATATTATTATTTAATCAAGTGAAAATAATTGAAAATGTCTTATATGTGTAAGATTTGCAATAATCAGGTGAATAAAGAGCAATTCCAAGTGAATTGTTGTGATTGTTTGGCGCTCTTTCATGCTCGCTGTGTTAACATTCATGAACCTTGGAAGAAATGCAGATACACGGCAACCTGTAGCTACAGACTGTTTTCTTTCAGACAAAACAAGTTTAGCTGCCAAAGTACTGAAAGAAAACTTATTTCACATTATGTAATGTTCGATAGTATCAAAAGCCTTGGAATAATCAAGAACTACAAGAAATATGACTTGAAATTCATCCAATGCTTTTCTTGTCTGCTCAACGATGTCATTGACAGCAGAAATGCTACTATGATTTTTACGGAAGCTGTATTAATTGACAACAGGTTGTTATTCCTAAAATAAGTAGGAATTTGCTTATGCATTAGTCTTTCAGCTACTTTTGAAATAAAAGGCAGTATAGATATTGGTCTGAGATCCTTCTTGCTCAGGTTTTTAGGAACCGGAATTACTTTAGAGACTTTCATTGGGTGGGAAAAAGACTTTTTGTGAGGATAGTGTTTATCAGGTGCGTAACGAACGGAAGAATTACAGGAAAGACGTACAGTGTTTTGTTCCTTTATGAAAAATCATATGTTATGGAAACATATTCATGAAGTGTCAACTCATCTCAAAACGATATTTTTTTAGATATGCTCTCAATTATATGCATTCAATTCGCTCCGCAAATGAGTACATCAGAGAATGATAAAACTTAAGGTTTGTTGTTTTTTGAGTTGTTGTTTTACATTTGGTTAAGCTTTCATGATTATTAATTTTTTGTTTGCTTTAAGTGAGTTATCTTAAGTTGATTTAAAGTAAAAAGTTGAAAAATTATATAAATATAAGCGAGTTAATAATATTTTAAGTTTGGGCAAAAAAAAAGATAGCCTGGAATTCAAATTTCGTTTACTAAAAGCACCTTGCTAGTAGTCTAAATTTTATGTTGGCAAAATTTGATCTGCTTTTGTTTGCATATTGTTGAGATATTTAACTTAAATTGCAGATAGTGCACAACTCAAAAATAACGCTGGATAACACTTAAAAAACTGAAACATTTATTCTAATTCTAGTGTCAAGTGTCTTACTAATTGATACGACGAAAATAACTAAAAATAAGTTTTTTTCATTATCAGAACCCGTTTTCTGTAATAACTAGTCTATTTAACAAAAAAAAAACAACGAAAATTCGAATACTTTGAGTGCAAATATTGTTGATCAACATTTGTATGGGCTCGCAACACTGTGGGACGATGGTAAAATTCAAAGTATTTGATGCTACAATTAAAAGTTCACTCTTTTATGCTAATGAAGTGTATGGTTACGAAGTATCCAGAGATATTTCTTCAAACGTGTATTTAAGGTCCCTAAACACACCTAACTATGCAATATATGTCGAATCTGGACTACCTCAAATTTTCTTAAAAAAACCTTAAGGCAAATGCGGACTATATTGTCAAAGTTTTAAGGAGATGTGATGATTGCACTTCAACCTTGTTTCACGCCGTTCAAAGATTGGCAAGAATTGGCTGCTAAATATAATACGACTTGAATTAAGCCTCGAATGACTTTGGTTCATGGAAGGATGAATTCTATGACTGCATCTCAGAAATTGACGAAAAAATATTTCAAAATTCTCTGAATCGTGCTAAAGAGTCCATGTCAAGATTGATATACAGCAAACTGAATCATTGTTTGGCGGAATCTAATTATTTTCGAAAAGAATTCACAGTTAACAAGATGAGTTTATTATTTAAGATCCGAACTGAAATGCTAGAGCTAAATTACAGACCTCATAGGGTTGACATAAATCATAAAAGCCCTTCTTTCAGTTAATATTGAATCCCTTAATCTACCATTACTCTTTAATAGATTAATTCATCCATCTTTTAAATTTAAATACACTAGTTTAAATTTTTTCCTTTTTTAAAAAATGTAACTTTTGCAATATATTTATATTACTTTTTATTAGGTTTAATTAGATCTGATTAAATTAAAGTCTTAAACTCTTATGATATTTTTTTTTAAATATGTCTATGTTAACTGGAAACATTATATTTAATGTTAAAATATATATAATGCTCGAGTTAGGTCTATGATGCTGAAGACTTTCTAACTCTTCAGGTGCTGAGCAAAATCACTAATGGGAGGCATAGGGTAGCGATTTGAAATGGTGATAGTATTGAATCGTCTATAGTCGCCAAAAGGTCGCCAGTCACCATTTTTCTTCTTGACCATATGAAGGGGACTCGCCCAGCTGCTCTTTGAAGGTCGACAAATCCCTTGGTTGATCATGTATTCGAATTCTTGCTTTGCGGTTTTGAGTTGTTCAAGAGATAAACGTCTGGCTTTGGAGAACACAGGGGATCCTTTTGTTTGAATGGTGCGCTGCATTATGCTTGGTTTTAGCCAGTAGTTTTGTCTAGATACTGTCTTCAGATTCTTTCAATAAATCGTAAATGTAGAATGATAGATTTATTGGTTGAACATTTGCAGCACTTGATGAAATTGTTGCACCAAAACAATGTGTTTCATAACTTGTTTTTCGATTAGTTTCTTATTTTTAACGTCAACTAAAAAATTACAGGAAATCAGATCCAGATTGGCTCGGTGACAGCGGACTGGCTAGTCGCTGATTTCTATCCGCAAATTAGTTTTCCACTTTAAATGGACAAGGCTTCTGACATTTCCTTGCCTCTTTGCCTATCTTTGGTGGTAATAGAAGATATTTGACGTTTTGGTTCTTGATTTTTTTCTAAATATCTTAAATGAGAAGAACTTCGGCTTCTGGGAACTTAAAACTGTTCCAATTGCTTTTGGAGAGCAGAAATCTGATTCTGCAGTTCAGAAATTGCAGCAACACTGAATGATGGCTGTGTTGAGACAGAAGCCATATCTGCTGATCTATTTTTTAGTTATTTTTTTGTTATCAGCTGAGACGGTCGTCTTCCATCGAACGTGATAAAACTGAGAAGGATCTGTAGCCTCTTTTATTCCGACTCCTGGAACAGAAGCCGATATATTTGTCTGTGGCAGGAGGACTGGTAACGACATCCCGCACTTCAGTTAACACATCTGCTTTGAGGTTTACAACCAAAGTGTAATACTTTGTGGTATCTGAGGTAACTCTACTGGTGTGGAACTGGGCCTCAGGCTGTAGAAACCAAAGGTCAGTATAAAAGTATAGTCATACACTACAGTTTGGCGACGAGAGAAAAATATAAAAAAAAATTGTTTATTGAAAGTAAAATAAAAGTTTTAATAGAAGAAAATAGAACAGTGAAGAAATTTTCTTGAAAAGAGAGTAATAACATAAGACCATTGTGCCTAAAAAATAAAATGAAATTAAATTATTAAAAAATTTAAAAGCAAGTTATTAAATATGTATGTATGTATATAAAAACATATGTAGGTATGTATCAGTGGCGAGGCGTGAATAATTTCAAAAGGTAAGTCGAAGAAAAATTGTTCACAAAAATATTAAATTCCAAATGGTCCAATTTAAGTGTTGCACTGCGTTCTGTTTGTAATTTGAATTTTTAAATAAGTATAATCCTGTTTGCAACTTACTGCATTTATTAGGGCCAATTGTTACACTTTATGAAAGTTGCAGTTGTTTTCTGGACTTTTTGCCAAAAATAAATTAAAGCTAATATTCAATCTACTGGTAAATGAAGTTCCAACCTTAACCTTTGAGATATTATAGGATACATTCAAAAAATAAGTCGGAAAGAAGCGAGTTATTTTATTGCAGAAACATTTTCAACGTCAACCTTCCTGATACATGTTGGTTCATCATCGCAGTGATTTATCTCTCAATCAGACACAATTTTTTAAAAAATTCGAAGGTGTAGCGTAATAGGAATAACCATTCATTAATTAATTCATTCAAACGTAAACAAAAATAATCATGTAAACAAATTCACACAATAAAATAAATTCTGCAATACAACCAATTGCATTGATACATAACACCTATTTTCGTTGTCCCCTTTGTCCAACAAAGCTGAGAGCATTGACGTCGCTTTGATGACGATGCATTATGAATGACACAGAATGTATTTTACTACACTACTCCAGAAAGCAAATTATAATGAGTAATAGAATTGTCCCCAATAATTTGTAAGAATATATCGATAATTTTTAAGTATAAATAGTTGGGAATTTTGAATAATAAAATCATTCTTGATCATACTTTACACTTTGAATTGGGTCATTTATATGGGCACCTTTTGCCACTTCTAATATATTTATATAATACTATCAGCGAGCTGCGCTTTAAATAGTATTATAGCGTGCTACGCTGCATATAACCTAGGGAAAACAAACAAAACATTACAAAGGAAACCAAGTTATTTTTGTCTTTATTTGTTCTATACAGGGATATGTTTTGTAACCCGACATATTTCGGGTTATTTTGTTGCTGTTATAGTTTTGTATTCAGGCAGAAGATGAAAAATTTGATGCTTTCATTATTCGATTATTCGCTTAAGACGCCGAGTTTATAAATGTAAATTTGAAGACCCAGGCGAGCACATAAAAGATCAAGTCGTTGAGAAATGTTTTTCAAACAAACAGAATAATAATACCGCAGGCACAATGGCCTGAAAATTAAAAAATGTGGGATAAGAGGTCAGTTTGAATCGAAGTGTCGTACTTAATCAAAGAAAGATCTCTTTGACAACAATATACGGCATAAAAGGTTCAAAAAAGAAAATATTTTAGCCATTGATGAAGCAGGAAATGGAGAGTTTATTCTCCATGTTTTAAACCAAAATGCAGACGAAATTACTTGTTTGATAGGCGGCGGAGTTTAAATTCAAATGGTAAGTGATTCTGGATGTTATGGCAAAAAATATAATTAGGAAACAGAATAAAACATTTTTATCGTACGGATCTAAAACACCAATTGACGTTTTAGGATCTTTCGAAGCTAGTGTACAGGTACAAAATTAGGTTCATAATGCTACTTTTTATGTTATAAAAAATTCTTCCCCCAGCCCCTAAAATGTGGGCTGAAAATTTGTGTGAGACACTCCGCAAAATGATAAGTTATAGGAGCAATTACAAAATTAAGGGGAAAACTGTATGCTGATAAAAAAAACGAGTGTGCTTTAGACCACACAACTGAAGTAAAACTTCTTTATCTCCATCCATATGTATGTATATGACGGGTCCAGAGGAAAAACGGCATAAGTCTATGAAAACAATTCCGAGAAAAATCAATATTAAGGTTTACTAACTCACACAGATTCAATATAAATAATTTGTGAAATAAATACTATGGGACTTTTGTCGTTTTTCGCTTTTGATCAATTGTCTATCGGTGGGACTGTCAATGAATTAATCGTCACTTTTGAAATTACTTTCAATTATTTGGCAGAAAGAATTGTAAGAAATCGGATAATCTTGTGTAGTTTACTTATATTTAGGTCTTCAGGCAGGTACATTTTTGTAGATGTTTTGAGATTTGGAACCTTTAAAGTTTTTGATGCAGATAATCACATTCTATGACCTTCAACAAACCCTTGGTGGTTGAAAAAAGAGGTACTTTTTTAAATTTTTGGCTGCTACTCAACTTATAACAAAAAAACATAATTGTACATATGTTTATAACAAAAGTAACAATATAATACGATAATTTAGTCCATTTAACATGCACTTGTGCCGTTCTTCCTCTGTATGGCTTTTTTTAAACGGTTTTTTTAGGTAAAATAGCACTTTTTTAGAAAAAGATGGCATCATTAGGTTAATTTTGAAAATAAATGGACTTGTGCCGTTTTTTCCCTGGACCCTTCATATGTTTATATATGTATTTATGTACATACATATGTATATGTATCTATGTACATATACATATTTTCTACAAATTTCTAAAAAAATTTTACAAATATTTAAATTTATTATCGGTTTTTATTGATAAATTAATATTCTTGTCTAATTTTTTGTATTTATTTATTATTTTCATGTGCGCATGCACTGTTCTCTCTTGCTCCTACAGTGTAATACAGCCAATAGGCTTGTATAGGCCTTTATCAACTTCAATTTGATTATTGTCATGTTCAACCATATTGTCACCAATTATTTGTAATGGTGAACCTCTACAATTAATAAGTATTTTTATTTATTTACGTATTAGTAAAATAGAAAATCAACAAGAAAAAAGGAACGCTGTATTTGACGCTACGACACCAGCAACTAGTATGAGATACGCACTCACCTTTGTGATTCAATATCAGTTGATTGGGTCTCACTAGGTAATAGAGTCAGAGAGGAAAAATGTGCGCGCGCACCTCTCTCTTGTCCCTACAGTTACATACGATAGGTAACTCGCTTTATCCATCTTTACTAAAATGTGACTCCATATTACAATACAACTTCCGTTCGCATCACACTTTTCATAACGCATTCGCCAGTTTATTCCGCAAGCCAAGCGTGCCTAAAGAAGTTTTACAAAAAGACTCAAAGTGAACTTGTTATTGGTGACAAAGTTTTGGCCAAGAAACTTAAAATAAATTTCATACCAATTTCAGTGAAATACTATATCAAGTTATCAGTAATAATAATAAAAGAGGACACATTATAACATGACGTAACGTAGTTCATTTAAAAAAATGTTAGTTGTGATTGGACTGTTAAAAAAAAAAGAGTGGTACTCTTCGGATAAATAAGAGTAAAGTTTGTTTCATGTTATATTATTTTGAGTTTAGATGTATTCTTGTTTATATATTTTATTTTATTAAATAAGGGGGGAAATGTATTGTCTAAAATTTAATCTTACTTTGATTCATATTACTTTGTTTTTATGTTGCAATTTAAGTATTAATATCATTATATTTAATCTCCTTAGAAACCAATTGTATCAAAATCAATAAGAAAAATACAATGAGTCTTAAAAGCATGCACTACAATATACATTTTATGTTCTTATTTTTCATCAGATGGTTACGCATTCTCTCAAGAAGAAGGTGGAGCTGTACCTCAATCGGTTGTAATACGTGCGTATGATACAAATCTTCGTAAGCCCGAAGGAAACTAAAATACAGCAAAGGTATTTGTAATTTATATTTGATATAAAACATTATTTAAGAAATACTTAAAATTTGAATTGAAGAAACTATAACTGTATAAAAACAATTATTTATATATTATGTAAGATTAAAGTTTTTTTTGTTCATAGAAATTTTGTATAATATTAACCTTCTTATATATGTAGATATATCTATGTACTATTTTCTTTAATGCCATAAATATACATATACAAACTGTGCGAGTCATTCTTATTGTGATTTGTATAAAACGATGCTGTAAAACTGGAAATATTATTTATGTCTTCATTTTCGAATACAATTAATAAACGGGAATTTGAACAGTCATAACGAGAATATAAAAAGGTATATGTACCTATAGGTAAGTATGTATCTAGCATCTATGCACTGTACATATTATGTGTTATGAAGGTAAAAGCACAGATATCTCGTTCTGTCGAGTTTTTTTCACTCTTATTTAGTTGCGGACACGTACAAATTGTTATTTTTCATACTTTTATAGATAACCACCCCTATCGAAGTATACGTTCGGAAGAAAATTATTTCAGATTTGTTCGAAATCGGAAAATTTTCTATCGAGGTATCCGTTCCGATAAGCATTTCGCATAAATCTTCCGACAAAATACATCGCATTCCTTCGCTCAGCGGTTCAATGCTATTAGGCAACAATTTTTGACAGCTATGCGTTGAATTTATTCAGAAGTTGTCCGATGAAAAATCATTGCGCAATATATTCGGAAATTTAAACTCGAAAATTGTAAGTAAAATATTAAAACGAACTCGACTGTTTGCTTCATTTTATTTTGTTCCGCAACGGATACCTCGAAAGTAATCTGCGTTCCGATCGGAATTCACTTTCCTTTTTTTAATTCTCCGAACGAATACCTTGATAGGGCTGAACGTGTATTGAGGACAATAGAAAATAAAGAAGAAAAATTATTTATTACTTTCTGAATTCTATTTATAATTCTTTTACAACACAGTGATTTTTAATCTCTGTGCAGCTGTAATGGTTCCAACTGTCTACACTTTTAACTTTAATTGATTGCGCAAAGTCAAATTGAAATGAAACATAAACGAAAAGAAAACAAACAAATAATCTTTAAAACTATATACATATAATAAATACAAACATTAGCTTCCTCATAATATTCTGGATTTTTTCCATTATTTTGACATTGTTGTGATGTCAGTTTTTCAGTTTTATTATATCCACACAAATATAAAATAGTTTTCATTAGTTCTATGAAATGCTCCGACTTTCCTCAGTACGCACTAGGTCCGAAAAATCGAACAGGTCTAGTTTATATTTAAAAAAACCAAAATAATGCAACGTATCCATTGGGTCACTCCTATCCGTTTTATATGTCAATGTCAACAGTGTCGGGCCCTTAACTATAAAAAAAACTTTGAAGATTGTTTTTCTCTTAATTTACTGTCTATAACTGTTTTTTTTAGTTAAGTTTAGTTTATATTCATCAAACAAAGATTGATTGAGAATTATTCGAAAAGATTGGATTGAATTCAATCGTTATAAATTTTAAATTTTATTTGTAAAGAAAAATTGTAGGAAACGAAAACTTCTATGGTTACAGTTTTGTCCAGCGTTGGCGCTGGGCTTCACGAAAGTGGAACACATTTTTTTTAAAAAACGTAACAAAAGCGAAAAAATGTAACAAATTGAAAAAATTATTTAAATGAAAAAATGCTCTTGAACTCAATTTTCTGTTTTTAATAACATAAGTTTCTTCATCACTATTAGAAATAAGATGGTTAACCTGCGCCAGTGGATGAACCGAGCCAATAATAATAACAATGTTAATCGATTGATTTACAAGATATGAATATAGCTTTATTAATAAGTAAATGTAAAAGTGGTTAAGAAAAATAAAACTCCTAGAACGAGGTTATATATTCGGCGCGTGACAAAAATCGGAAGTGGTGTAATGAAGTTAGTAACGATTGCATATGACAAACTCGAGTGTGTGTCGTAGGCTTGTTCAACTAATTGTTATAATTCTGGTGTAGTTGCACATAACGATTAATAGAACTCTAATACTCCCCCTCGTTATATGACTACATGTTTCATATTACCGCTCCCATTTCCTCGGTTCTCAAGTAATTCAGGTGAATATTGTTGTTCGGTAGTGCTTCCCGCACAAAGTGATGCCTTATATCGATGTGTTTGGTACGTGAAACGTGAATGAAACACAGGATTCGAAGCTAGTTTCTGAGCTCCCATGTTATCAAACAGCACCGACACGTCTTTCACAAGCATCCCAAATCCGAGTTCTCTAATGAGTCTTTGCAAATAGATGCCCTTCTTTACGGACTCTGTGAGGCTCATATATTCTGCTTCAGTGGATGAGAGGGCCACCGTCCTTTGTTTACGTGACTCCCAAATGATAGCTCCCCCCGCTAGGATGAAAACATACCCAGTATAAGAACGTCTATCATTCGGGTAATTGCCCCAATCTGCGTCCACCATACCTACTAATCCGGTTTTTGATGGTGTATACATCAATCCAATGTTTTTGGTACCCTGTAGATAGCGTAAGACTCGCTTGGCAGCAATCCAATGTTCTTCCTTGTGGCTATCGTTAAATTGGCTTAACCAGCTAACAGCGTAAGCGATATCGGGGCGAGTACCCATCGCTATATACATAAGAGATCCTACAAGTTCACGATATGGCACCTTCTTATGATCATCGTCATTTATTTC
>LR989928.1:39825303-40068043 GCA_905146935.1 Scaeva pyrastri | reverse complement strand
GGTTGTTATAGTTCAAAGTAGTTTGTAGGTAGGTTAGGGGTAGTTTTAAGTTTTATTTTAAGGACGTAGTATGTAAGGAAAAAATAATAAAAGACAAAGATGTTAGTTTTTTTTTAATTTTCTAACAAATTAAAAATTTAAAAAAAAACAAAATTAGTTCATAGGCCGAAAGGCATTAGTTTTAAGTATTCATGAATTCCTCACTTTTTTTAACGCCCTGCAAAGCGGGCTAGTATAGTATATTATAAACATGGTCGTATGAACTCAAATGCAGACTTTTTATCCTGTATTCGTCAAGAAAACACATTTAGTATCTTTTATGTAGAAACTAAAGAAACATTTGGTGATTATGTTAAATTTTATTATAATTCTCTTTCACCACACATTCACTATTTTAAAGAACTCGAAGAGAATATACTTAACTCAAAAGAAACAGTAGCTTATATTACTACAATTGATCTTTCAAATGAAAACATTCATACCAATTCCATATTATCTAATTCTATTAATTCTGAAGTAATTCGTAATGTACCACATGAGTTATATTCAAATTATAAAACAATCGGCAAAAACAAACAAGTATTTTATCACTGTTTTGTAAAAAATAATATCTACGAGAAACCTACCTATTCAGATTTCTTTTATACAATGCAAAACTTACGTATTCAATTAGAATTGAATAATAGGTATATCTTTTATCTCTATAGCAAATCCAACATATCACAAATATACAAATGGCATAAAATGCGTAATCAAATCAAAAAATATATTAAAGAATATCAATCTTGTCAACTTAACAAAACCATGAGACGAACAAATAAAGCTCCCATGGAAATCACTAGTACAAGTAATAAACCGTTTGAAAGACTAGCCCTTGATATTGTTGGTCCTTTACTATTAACCGAAAATGGAAATAAATATTTTCATACAATGCAAGATGATTTAACAAAGTTCTCATATGCCATACCTATAGTTAATCACGTAGCAGAAACTGTTGCTGATAGCCTTGTAAATTTCATTACTATGTTCGGAATGCCAAAATCTATCTTAACTGATCAACTGATCAAATAATTCAACTAAAGCTGGAACTTCTCGAAAACTTACCCCTAACTATAAAGGTTCTTATAAAATTTTAGAAGTTCATGATAACGTAAATGTTACGTTAGAAATAAAAAACAACCCAGTTCAAGTTCATGTAAATCGTATTAAACAAGCTCATATTTCTAACTAGCCGACCGGTGCTCGCGTTGCTTTTCAAATTGTAACCACGAACATTTTTTGAATGTTTGTAATTATTAGCATATGAAAAAATTTCTCAATGCGACTGAGCATATTCTATTCTACAATAAAATTAATTTATATGTACCTAACCTATATACGTACCGTATCCAATTAGATTTCACACTTGAAAAAAAAGAGTTTGTTCATGTTTGTGCATATTATAAATATTTTTTTTTATTTTAAAGCCTCCGGATATACAATATTTGCAGTTATATTACTGCGAGGAAGAAGTATGTATTGTTTACCATTGTATATAAACTATATAGTATTCTCATGGAACAGACAATTTTAGTACGGAATCGGATCCACTGGGGGCGCTAGGTGGACGAATATTTCTCTAGTTTAAGAGAACGAGAAGAGCCAAACTTCATATCAAAAAAACTTATGTGCGAATGAAAGGAGTATTTTATTTTCTGTCATAAGAAATAGGGAGAGCGACAGGGTTGGTTGTTTCCCGCTAACAATAAGAAGGCAAAAAAAACGTAAACATAAACGAAAATTTGACGTTCCTTCTTGTCTGAGCATTATTCGCATAGAATTTAATATACATGTATTCATACTTGTATACAACGATTGCTTTCAGATTTTGGTTGTGGCTGCCTAGCGACGGCTATTGATTTTGCTATAGCTATGTATGCTTTAACCATTGTAGGTATTTTGCTATTTCAAATTCGTTTTGAATTGTTTTTTCAATTTTTGTAAAAACTGATTCGTTGTTGCCAAATTTGTAGTCTGGTGCATTGATGTTTTTGTTGTTTTTTATTATTTTGCAAATTGTTCGAAAGGGAGTAGGTGGGTAAGTAAAAGTAGCTTTGCAGGTAGGTGTTGCTACTTGACATTTAAGTTATGAGAAATCAAAGGAATATTTATTAATATTTTATTTGGTTGAAGCAAACTTTGTAACGGATATTATTTCACTAAGCCACTAGATTCACTGAAACACAGGACTACAGGACTGATATCCACAAAATTGACTTAGGTTGTCCTGTCAGCAGAGTGCAGCTAGGCACGCTAGCGATGGCCATTAGGCTTGCTCGTCGGAGGGGTGGATTCTTGCACCTGCCACTGGACTGCCGTTTACATTTAAACGTGCCTATATAATTAATATCAAAAAGTAAGAAAAATTAAAAACCCTAAAATCACCGGTCTTTTCTAAGCCCTTCTTTAATGGAACTTTAGGTGTTACTAGTTCTGGAGTATATCCCGCCCACTGTTATTGCACAAGGCAAAAACTCCATGGTTACCGCGCCACTCTAAAAACTATTTGCAGTAACCCCTTATTCAAAGTCCGGACGAAATTAAACCAGACTCATTTCCCCACCGTCAAATCTACTCCCCAACATCCCTCTTATCTAAGCACACTTGTAAAAATCTCTATACACTTGGCATTGTGTGTGCCAAATACGCAACAGCAATTTTAAGGATGAACATTCTTCATATTTTTATTCAAATACCAAATTAAACTTAACATACTAGCATACTACTGATCTTAAATCATGGTTTCAAATTCAGAATTATAATAACTAATAATGATATTCAAAGATAAGTAAAAAATAAAAAGAGGAAATGTTCCGTAGTTAAGAATAAATTTACATAAAAAAAATCAAAAGGGCATTGACCCTTTGAAAAACTCTCCCTCAATTGTTGAGGTAGGTTATCAAAAAAAGAAAATAGGATTCTCTTATGTCGATATCACTCATTGAGTTATATTTATTATTTTTTTTTAAACTGTAAATTATTTGTCTGTTAACTCTTAAATGTTTAGTAAACACATGTTTACTCTATTTTCCGTTCTGATCGCAACTCAGTTCTTTGGTTCGTACATGCATAGGGTAAAAAAAACTAAATCTTATTAAAGGCTTACAATATATAACTTACCGAATCTCTCCTCCAGCGAAGCAGTGCGCACGACTTGTAGGCGGGTGAGAAGTGTAGCAACGAGTTCCTTTCCAAACTCGTATACTTAAATCGCTAAATTGTTAAGAATTATTTATTTTTAACGTATGTATGTATGAAGGTAAAAAAATGAGTTGGAATGAGTACTTATCTTATGTTATTAGAAATAGAGAGTGATTTCGGTATGAGAGCGCCCTATGTACATATTTATTTAAAGTTCAGAAAATTCTAATAAACCAGATTAGAGTTGTGCTTAACAGTTGCGAAAGAGGAACGGATATGGAACGATTCTTTTTCTCTTTGGAACCAGTTCCTGGAAACAGTTCCGCGGAACGATTAAGGTTTTATGTATGCATAACAGAATACAGAACGAATAAATCTGTTTTACACACACAGCTGCGTGACTTTTACGTCTTTTATTATGTTATAGTAGGGGAGCCCATGATGCTAATTGGGGATTTACTCGAGCGTCGTGGAGACCTATTGAAATTGGTAGATAAGGTGATAAGAAGAAATAATTGTCAGTAGCGTTTTCATTTTTAGCGGTGGGGGGAGCGTCTACACCCCTTTCAAATTGTAAAAAAAAATCAGTAAAATGTACATTCTTGAGCGTGTCAGATATTGATATTTTTCATGTGCCAACATGTCACTGAAATATAATATACAATAATCTGACGATTTACGTGGTGGGTGTGGCTATGCGGGATGGTTTAAAAATTTAAAAAAATGCATTTACTCGAGCGTGTCAGATTTTCAGAGGGGGTGTTAAGTGAGCCCTACAGATACTCCCATTTCTTATTCTGACGATTTGGAAGTGACGCAAGCTAGCTACGAATTTTTGAAAATGTAAAAAAAAAATCGCCATCTTGACATACTCGAGCGCGTCAGATTAGCATACTGATGGTTCCACATGATGTTCCTAGTATAGTGACCAAAAATCTGACGATTAAAACAAGGGGTTAGGTTAATCTGACAATTTAAAAAAAAAATGTTTTTCCTTTTTTTTCTTTACAATATTAAATTTTAATTATAGATACGAAAAATTAACAATAATTTAAGAAGCATTATTTATTTCAAAATTTACATAAAAATAATAGATAGCACATTATTATAACTTCAAAAATCAGTATTATTATAAGAAATGTCAGAATCTAAATCAAGAAATTCTACAGGATTTTCTAAATCTTCAGTAGTCTCCATATCTGTAACAGCAAATAAAAACAGAGGTTTAAAATAATTTATTCATGAAAAGACTAGTTATTACACAAATAAGAAAACAATCCACTTCCTTTAAAAAAATTCAGAAATAGGGGGAAAATAAAAGAGAGGTATACATGTTGTACTCTAACTGCACTCTCGGAGAGTGTTATATCAGTTAAAGTTTTAGCAATTTTCAATTTTTTCGAAAACTATAAGGCATAAAGTCATATTGTTTTCAGTTTTTGATTAAGAAGTAATGAGAATAACGAATTATAAGTTAAAAAAATTGTATGTAATATTAAAATTTTGAAAAATTGAACTGCAAACATAAAAAAAAAGTGTTTGGCCAAATTTTGAATTTAAGATGAGTTTTTTCGAAAACTATTAACTTATTTTAATTGATTTAAAAACAGGCTAATAGAACAGAGTGTTGGCTTTAAAAAAATGTATAATACTTAAGTGTAATTGTTACCGTTATTTTTTAAGAATTTGTTTTTTATTGAAAACAGTTGTGTTTTAAATTGCGATTTTAAGTACCTTCGGCTTGAGGAAATGGTCAGATTATATATTTTTTGTTATTCTGATATCATTTACTTTAAAATAAAAAAAAAAATATCGCGCTCGAGTAAGTCCACGCATCAGTTTTTTTCTGCAACTTTGTTACCCTCCCACACCCTTGGGTTAGGCTCAAATCGTCAGATTAGCGAAATGTGTACTTCTTTTTTATTAATTAATCTATGTTGTCTTAATCTGACGCGCTCGAGTAAGTCAGGTGATCGATTTTTTTTTACTAATCTGACGGGCCCCCCAGATCAAACCCCCCAATATTGAGAGCTCATATTCGCTGGAGATGCTTATCAATAGGTAAGCTACCTCCCTTATCTTAATCTGACGCGCTCGAGTAAATCCCCAATTTCCTTCATGGGCTCCCCTACTATTAATGGTTCCTTTGTCGCTTTTGTAATGTCCAATTCTCATGCCTTGTAGTTCCTCTGCTGTTTTTGTTCCATTTTTCATCTCAAGTTCCAAACAAAAAGTACTATTTTCTTTTCATTTATAGTGCTTTTAAGAATCAGAATAGGAAATTTCTCTAATTAATATTTTATTATATACATATGTATGTACATAACTCAAGCTGAATATTTGTTTTGCTCTTTTGATGTTGGGAAGCAGAAAAAAATCAGAATAGTCAGGATTAAAATTGTTACAGACCTTTGATTCATCATAAAAAAGGGCTGTCATGTTTAGTTAAAAACAGTGCTGCTCTGTTTTATTTATTTATGAAGCTGGCACTAGAAGTAGAATCTAAGAGAATCTAGAGTTTATTGAGGATTTACATTTGTCACAGTGATGAATAAAAACAAAAAGTACTCTCTTAATTCCATTATGTAGGTACTTCGGAGACCAAGTTTAGTCTTATAGATTCCTAAAGCAAATCATCTTAGTTATTGTAGTGCTAAAAAGTTAAAATAGACATTTGTAAGCGCATTTAGAATTAGAAAAAAAATTGTATCTTAGGTATACTATATCAATTTTGGAAAGACAATTTTTTTATATTGATTGAACAGACCTTCAACTAACAAAAATCTTTGCAATAGATTTAGCCTGAATTGTTACCCTTGACTAAAAAATTAATAAGAACTCTTTGTATTTGCAATCGAAATTTTCATTTTCTTTAGATTTAGGTACTTTGAGATTTTATTTCAAGTTTTGTCAATATAAACTTTATTTATCACCAGGAATCTTAACTGGAATTTAAAAAGTAGAATAATTACTTTTGGAACTAATTAAACTACGAGTACATAGGTGATTTTCTTAAGATGCGAAAAAAGCTACAACGAGATTTAAAGCAGAAAAAAGTTATTTAATAATAACGATTAGACTTACCATGTAATTTTGTACCTTTTTGTATAGCCAGAAAACTCTTCTTTAATTTCCTATTTTGATTTGTACTCGAAATTTTTGAATAAAAAATCAATTTTTTTTTCAAAATTTTATATAAATAAGTATAATTTTTTTTCTCTAAAATTCAATTTTAGGTAGATAAATAATATATGTATGTAATATGTATGTACATTTTTTAAAGATGAAAATAAAGAATAACTTCAAAGTTGATAAGAAATTTAGATAAATAAGAAATACAGAAAAACACACTAAAACGAAACTTGTGAAAAAGAAAAATAGTATCTAAATCTAATAATAATTTGAATAATAACAATTCCAATTTAAATTTTTAAGAAAAACAGGTTATTATTTTAGTACGATATTTTTTGAACAAATACCAAGTAGATACATTTTACATATTTTTTTAAAGATGAAAATAAAGAATAACTTAAGACTTGATATGAAATTTAGATAAATAAGAAATACAGAAAAACACACTAAAACGAAACTTTTGAAAAAGAAAAATAGTTCGAGGTATCTGTTCGGAAGAAATTTGTCTCCGATTTGTTCGAAATCGGAGAAAATCCTATCGAGGTATCCGTTTCGATAAGCATTTCGTATTAACATTCCGACAAAATACATCGCATTCCTTCGCTCAGCGGTGCAATGCGATTAGGCAACAATTTTTGACAGCTATGCGTTGAATTTCTTCAGAAGTTGTCCGATGAAAAATCATTGCGGAATCTATTCGGAAATTTAAACTACAAAATGTAAGTAAAATATTAAAACGAACGCGATTGTTTGCTTCATTTTATTTAGTTCCGCAACGGATAGTAATTTGAGTTCCGATCGGAATTCACTTTCGTTTTTTAAATTCTCCGAACGAATACCTCGATAGGGCTGATTATTCACATAAAATATTGAACGAAGACATCGGGTCGCGTTCTGTGTGATTTGTGGGTGGCAGCATCCAACAGCGTATGTGAGTGAATTCTAGTAGTTTTTTCAGCGCTCTACTATGAAAGCGGTCAATTTTTAAGGAAACAAGCATAAGACATTGTTTTAGATCGCGATTTATTTGCGAAAACTGATTTTCGTGGTCTTTTGAACTCTATAAGCTTTTTAGCCGACACAATATAATGTGGATTTTTCACACATTGGTTACAACGACTTAATTAAGCTGTATACAAAAATTCAGCTCAGTAAGATTTTTTCCGCTTTTATTGGTGTTTAAAATACCAAAAATGACTGGGCTTATTGGGAATGGTAATGTACGATTGTAGTCAAATAGTAGTCATTACATAAATATGAGTTTCAGAATATTATAATAAGTATGTATGTAGTAGATACATAGTAGATACTGTTTTTGAGACCTTAAATTTAATTTCTTCATTTAACCAATTCCTCATCTTCACTGCTTTTCCGCTTACTTTATAGCCAAGAAAAAAATTTGCAATGGCTATGCGAAGAAAAAAAACAAGTCCTTTATGGGAGCATTTTTCGGAAAACGAGAACGAACCGAAAAAAGCAATTTGCAAATATTGCTCACAAAAAATAGCATTTACCTCTGGGAGTTTGGCAAACTTGAGTAGGCATTTGAAAAGGAGACATATTGGAGTTTCAACGAGCCCTATAGAGCGCCAGTCTGCAATAGCACTTGGTACTCCTGCTCCTGTTTTAACACCAGCAGAAACAGTCATAACAATTGATGTTGACTTGGATAATTCCTTTTCTCGTCCTGAACCTTATTTAAGATCAAAAGAAACTGTTCAGCAAAAAATTTCAGGCTTTACAGAGACCACAAAACCGCTTTCACAGCAAAAAAAAACAAAAATTGACCATCAGTTGGTTATAATGATAGCCAAAGAGTACCACCCGCTGCGATTAGTAGAAGAACCTGAGTTTGGCAAACTGATAACTCTTTTATGTCCATCTTATAGATTGCCCACCCGAAAGACACTGTCTGAAACCCTCCTGCCTCAGCTTTGTCTTAGATTGGAACAGGAAGTGCAGAAAAAAATGGAAGACGCTTTATCAGTTTGCTTAACAACAGACGCATGGACTTCCATTAATAACCAGAGTTTTATTGCAGTCACAGCGCACTATATTAACGAAAAGGAGGCACAATTATGCTCCAATTTACTTGGGTGTATTGAATATGGCGACCGACACACAAGTGCCAATATATGTGCCTTTTTGAAAGAGAATGTGGTGAAGAGATGGTGCATTGAAAATAAAATCGGGGCTGTAGTTAGCGACAACGCACCGAATATTCTTTTGGCCATACAACAAGGAAATTGGCGTTCTATAGGGTGCTACGCACATTTGATTAATTTAACTGTTCAGGCAAGCATTGAACATTTATCCGAAGTTATTCAAAAAACTAAAAATGTAGTTGAATTTTTTAAAAGAAGTCCCCAGGCAATGTATAAGTTAAGGGAATTTCAACAGCAAATGGATTTGCCAATATTAAAATTAAAGCTGGATAGAATTTTTAAAGTTAAAACTGCTGTGGTTGCCACTTTAGCAATGCTTAAGAATGAACTTTCATTGAAATCTGAAGATTGGGAAATAATAGAGACTGCTTTACCAATTTTAAAAATTTTTTACGATATAACAATAGAAATATCGACAGAAAAAAATGTAAGCTTGTCGAAAATAATAGTGTTTTGCAAGCTTTTAAAACGCCGTCTCACAAGATGATCAAATTCAAAAACGTTTTAATAATTTGGAAAAGAATCCTCTCTATGCCGAAGCAACCATATTAGATCCCAGATTTAAGAACAGAGGTTTCCGGGAAGAAATAAATTTCAAAACAGCTTATGAAAACCTAAAAATTAAAGTTTCGTCCCAACATACTCAAACTACGGAACGATCAAATAGTTCACCTGATTCTTTTCCTGTTCAGGATGTTGCTCCATCAACATCGAGAGCTGCACTCCTTAATTAAAAAAAAAATTCAATTTGGGATGATTTTGATGCTGAAGTTTTGAACTTAGTTCCTCAAAACACTCGAGCTGCAGGCATATTAGAGCTCGAGAACTACATCAAAGAACCCCTGCTAAATAGAGAACTTCCTAACAATCCATTGCATTGGTGGAATGAGAGAAAATTCGTCTATCCAATACTTTACAAATACATGCTTAAAAGATTAAATCTTGTTGCAACATCCGTTCCTTGCGAACGTACTTTTTCCAAGGCTGGATTAATCCAAACAGATCGAAGAAGCAGGGGTGGAATCGCGTAAGGCGATAGGTGATTGTCACTGTTTTGATAGTCAATTTTGATTATCAATTTCTCTTTGTTCTGTGTAAAGCGATAGCTAAAAACTTAAAATTACTTGGTAGCACTTAAATAAGTTTGGGAAACTTTTTTCGAATTTTTAATTATCAAACATGAATAAATTACATTTCTATTAGTTATCGTGTTTTGTAATGAAAATTATTTTCAATTGTTTTTCATTGTAGCTGTAGCTTAGATGTTTTGTTTCTGCAAAAATGTAAGTATATACCTATGTATATAAAATTGCATAGTTATAAATAAATATTTTCTTTCAAAGGACTACCACGAAGAAGCAAATTGAAATTTTATTCAGCTACATGGAATCACATCCCGAGCTGGTCAAATCGTGAGCACTGCCTCCAAATCTAGCATTTGCTGCCATAATTTTTACCTTTTCATCGCAAATCTAGAAAATTTTACGGTTTTGTAATTTTAATTTGAATTTAAATTTGTCTGTCGAGTTATCACAATCATTGCATTTATGCTATGCCTTCCCTTACGATTAAAGAACATGTTTTCGTTTTCTGTTGGCCTTAAAATCATTATGTCTATGACTGCCATCAATACATGATGAACATTATGTATTTATTCTCTATCTCTTATTTTAAATATGATATATGTACCTATTTTTCAATTTTTCAACTTATTTTAATATTTGAAACAAACCACAACTTATGTCTGTCAAAAAATTAAGAAAAATGAATGAAAGCGACACCTAAACAGCTGTCACCAAAAAACTACACTAGAAAAGTGATAGTCAATTTGATAATCACCTTACGTGGAGCAAAATCATATATTTTGATAATCAACAATCAACTATCGCCTTACGTGATTCCACCCCAGATTATCCGCAAAAAAAGTTTCACAATTACTCTTCATAAGTAGTAATATGTAGAAATTTGAATTGTTATTATTCAAATTATTATTAGATTTAGATACTCAGCCCTATCGAGGTATTCGTTCAGAGAATTTAAAAAACGAAAGTGAATTCCGATCGGAACTCAAATTACTTTCGAGGTATCCGTTGCGGAACTAAATAAAATGAAGCAAACAATCGCGTTCGTTTTAATATTTTACTTACATTTTGTAGTTTAAATTTCCGAATAGATTCCGCAATGATTTTTCATCGGACAACTTCTGAAGAAATTCAACGCATAGCTGTCAAAAATTGTTGCCTAATCGCATTGCACCGCTGAGCGAAGGAATGCGATGTATTTTGTCGGAATGTTAATACGAAATGCTTATCGAAACGGATACCTCGATAGGATTTTCTCCGATTTCGAACAAATCGGAGACAAATATCTTCCGAACAGATACCTCGATAGGGGTGAATATATTTGTATTGTGTATAATATGTGTTATGTATTTAAATTTAAAATTATATGAAGGTTATATGGAGGACAAGGAATAAATCAAGACTTACTTTTGTATTTTACCATAACTAGAGCGGTTGTTTCATTTCTTTTAACTCGCAACATTTTGGTCCTTCGAGAGCCGTCTTAAGTGCGAACCACCCAGTTTATTTAATTGAACAATTTTAACAAGTTTAAAAGACATTGTGACGACTTTTTGTCGTTTTTTTCTTGTTTTATTTAAACAAAGAACAAATAGAAACATTTTAATTTACAATACAATCAATAAAAAATACATTGGTTATACTAATTTAAAACGCCATCGCATCACCATCATCAACTTCATCGCCATCATCAACTTCATCGCCATCATCAACTTCATCGCCATCATCATCGCCAACACCATCCTCATCTTCATCGCCATCGTCATCACAATTTGTCCAGCTAGCCATCCACTATAAACCCTGAAAGCAATCGCAGTGAGTAAAATTTACTTACTTTTGTAATTTACTTACTATTATATATTCTAAAATACTATATATACACATATAATTATAAATCATAATAAAATAAAATGAATGCTGTAAAGATTCTAAAAAATTTATGTGCTCAAATCACTAAAGATTATGAGAATTTTAAGAAGACAGTTTCTGCGACTCGTAGGACAAAAAACTATGTCTCTACGCGACTTGAGACGCTAAGTAGCAACTGGCAAACTATTGTCGAGCAACATCAAATCGCTGTTTGCAGCGATGAAGATCTAACTTCGACTGAACAGTTTTTTAATGAAGTATCTGAAACATATATAATTTATAAATCTTTGTTGTTAGATGAGCTAGACAAATTTGCAGTTGCAGAAGCAGCAGCTAAAGCAAAAGATGCATCGACCACTACGACTTCGGTGAAAAAATCAAGCAATGAAAAGCCGCACGATGTTCGTTTGCCAAAAATTCACCCACCGACATTCACGGGAGAATATCAGAATTGGCGTTCTTTTCATGACCAGTTTGTTTCAATGGTTCATAACAATACTTCACTTACAAAAATTGAAAAATTGCATTATTTGAAGTCAAGCTGCAAAGAAGGCGCTGGTATCTTACTGGAACACATCAGTGTAGAGGATGCGAGCTATGATAAAGCTTGGGAACTCTTGACAACAAGATACGATTTCAAGAGAATTCTCGTTAACAACGAACTTAAATTGTTTTACGAACTAAATGTTGTAAAAGAAGAAAATGCTAAGGGCATAAGAGAATTATTAGATAATTCGACAAAAATTTTACACGCCCTAAAAAATTTGCAATTGCCTGTGGATCAATGGGACGCAATTATAATATTTTTGCTTTTGAAAAAGTTACCGGCTACGGTGCAATTGAAATGGGAATCAACTCTGGGAACTAAAAAAGAGATCCCTACATTTAAAGAATTCTCTGACTTTTTGGAAACGAGGTTCCGAACATTAGAGATGATGGACCAACAGCACCAAGCAAATACAACAGCAACACAAAAAAAGCAACCAAAGAATGTCTTTCTTCTCAATACTGAGTCGACAGAGAATTTTGCTTGTAAAGTGTGCCATAAAGGTGTACATGCCTTACGAACGTGCTCAAAATTTTTGAAAATGGACTTAAGTGCTAGACAACGAGTTGTTAGACAATTTGGCAACTGTTTTAATTGTTTAGCTTACAGTCACCGAACAAATAATTGCCCGAGCCAAAAGTCGTGTCATTTTTCCCAGAGAAAACACAACTCACTGCTACATTTTAACAACAATTCAAATTTTAACAACACAAATCAGCAAACACACTCGCAATCAAACACTTTTCCAAGTTCATACAATCAACAATCAGGCTCTTTAGTACAACACAACACAAATAATAATAATACATTTTCAAATAATCCTCGCTCTCAAGTACAATCAAACTCATACACACCCACTCAACAGAATAATAATAAAAACACATTCACTCACGCAAATACAAACACCCAGAATTCAAATCGCTCACAAACACATCATGTAGCAACGGAATTCAATCCGAATGCTGCAAATTTTCAACCCTACGATATACCGCCTTCAACATCTATAAATTGTTTTCATTTAAATGAATTTGAGAGAACACAAGTTTTACTTGCAACAGCGATCATAAAAGTCAAATCAGCCCAAGGAAACTTTGTTCAGTTAAGAGCTTTAATTGATCCAGGATCTCAAGCTACTTTCATAACTGAATCGGCAGCTCAACTTTTGGGTCTAAAAAAGATTAAAACTTCCTTTGACGTTTCGGTCATAGGACAAAACAAAAGCAGCTCTTGTCAACATTTTGTGAATCTGAATTTGGGTTCTAACTATTCGGATTTTGTAACTTCGACAAGAGCTTATATATACAAAACCCTTACAGGACTTTTGCCAAATGGAGAAGTCTTTGCTGGTAGATGGAAACATTTGCAAGGACTGAAACTAGCTGATCCTTCATTTAATCATCCTGGCCACATTGATATTTTATTAGGAAATGACGTATATTGTGAAATAATTTTAGGTGAAATCATACGAGATGAAGAACAAATCGCTCCAATAGCCCAAAAAACCCGATTTGGTTGGATCATTTTGGGAAAAGTTCCTTTGGAAAGACCCCTTTCTCTACAAGTCTACACACAATTTGTAGACATTGACACACAAATACGTTCATTTTGGGAAATTGAAGAAACTCCCTATGAAAAAGGATGAAGAAGATGTCGTGTGCGAAAGGCACTTTCTACAAAACATCAAGCGTGTGCCGGGAGGGCGCTTTGAAGTTTCACTACCCTTCAAAGAACTTCAGCGACCAAAACTGATGTCAACAAAACAAAAGGCATTAATGATGTTTTATAAACAAGAAAAGAAATTGTTAAATAACCCAACACTACATAAAGAATACAATGATTACTTGAAAGAATATCTTCTACTCAACCAAATGGAAGAAGTAGATATCAACATAGACAATACACTCAACTCACCATATCACTATGTTGTACCTCACCATGCTGTTATAAAAGAGTCCAGTACAACAACAAAGCTACGAGTTGTTTTTAATGCTGCACTTCAAACAGCAGATGGTAGTTCTTTGAACGACCATTTGATGACTGGACCTAAAACTCAAACGGATATTTTAGCGATAGTGTTAAGGTGGAGAACACACAAAATCACCTTCACATCCGACATAGAGAAGATGTACCGGCAGATCCTAGTTCATCTAGATGACGCGTACTACCAGTTACTTTTTTGGCGAGAAAGTTCAGCAATGCCTGTGAAACTTTATAAAGTTAAAGTTTTAATGTTCGGTACTGCACCAGCCCCATATTTGGCAAATCGAACTTTAAAGAAACTTGCTGCAGATGAAGAAATGTCATGTCCATTAGCCGCTCAAATGATTCGAGAAGATATGTACATCGACGACTTGGTATCGGGTGCAGATTCAGTAGAAGTAGCGAAAGAAAAGTATAATCAAATTTCAAAGCTCTTATTATCTGATGGATTTCATCTTGGCAAGTGGGTGAGTAATAGTGAAGAGTTTTTGGATTCAATACCACAAGCAGATCGAGAAACAAACGTATCAATGACATTCGGAGCTTTGGATCATACAAAAACCCTTGGAATCAGTTGGTTTCCATCTTCAGATTCCTTCTCATTTCAAAGAATCACCATCGATAGCATTGTTTCAAAAAGAACGATACTTTCAACAATTGCTCGTCTCTTTGAACCGCTTGGATGGATAGCACCCTGTATCGTACAAGCGAAGATCATAATGCAGCAACTGTGGTTGAAAGGTCTTTCATGGGACAAGCCCATTCCAGTGGAACTACTTCATAAATGGCTCTCCTTTCAAGAAGAGTTAAACATCTTAGAAGACATCCGTATTCCCAGATGGGTAAATATCGATGATAGTGTTCAACAGCTCGAACTCCATGGATTCAGTGACGCATCTACCAAGGCATATGGAGCCGCAGTATATCTTCGAGTTTTAGATGCCCACAACTGCATTCACACCCATTTACTTATAGCCAAAACTAAAGTTGCTCCAGTCAATACTGTCTCCTTGCCACGATTGGAACTTTGCGGAGCTGTGATGTTGGCAAAATTACTCAGCTATACCAAATCAGTCCTTCCGTTCAAGAACATATCAGTTTTTGCTTGGACTGATTCCACAATCACCCTTTGTTGGATTTCGGGATTGCCGTCAAAATGGAAGACGTTTATTGCCAATCGAGTTACCGAAATCCAACGGTTAACGAATGTTAGCATGTGGAAACACATTCCAACCAAGTTAAATCCAGCAGATCTTGCATCTCGTGGTGTTCTTCCATCTAAGCTGAAAAATAATGTTCTTTGGTGGAAGGGACCGCCCTTTCTTCAAGAAACATGGAATTTCTCAATACCAGAGCAACCCACCCAATGCGAAACAAATGAAGAAAAACGAGAAATCAAAATTCACCTTACGATAGAAGATACCGATGGAATTTTAGATGTGATTTGTAAACAATCGAAACTCACAAAATCATTACGAATCATAGCCTTTATTAATAGATTTATCTATAATACAAGAAAGGATGAATCATATCGAAGAAAATCGGTTCTGATACCCATAGAACTCAATATGGCTATGCGAACAGCTATCAAAAGTGTTCAAAAACTCATGTTTCATGATGTAATTAAAGAATTACAAAAAAACCAAAAGAACTAAACTCAATAAATCTCTCAACCTTTTTATTGATGGATGTGGAATATTAAGAGTCGGAGGTAGACTTCAAAATGCCATCCTAACATATGACCAAAAGCATCCAATAGTGTTGAAGCCAGATCATAACTTCTCTAGACTAATAATTGAAGATGCCCATGAGAATACTTTGCATGGTGGAATTCAACAATTGCTTATATTCGCAATCGGTTTTGGATCTTCAATATGAAGAGAACGGTCAATAAATATATCAATAGATGCTTTACGTGTTTTAAAAATAAACCGAAACCATTGCAACAACACCTAGAGTAAATATGTCTCGACCTTTTACACACTGGAGTCGACTACGCCGGACCAATAGAAGTAAGGGCCTGGAAAGGACGAGGTGCTAAAAAATTCAAAGATTACTTCGCCATTTTTATTTGCCTTTCAACAAAGGCAATTCATCTTGAAGCTGTCACAGATTTGACAACACAAGCCTTTATTGCCGCATTCCGCAGATTTACATTTCGCAGAGGTACATGTGCAAACATATATAGTGATTGTGGGACCAACTTTAAAGGTGCTGACGCGGAACTCCAAAAAATGCTAAATGCTGCTAAACTCAACTACATCGAGATTGCTGACTCATTGAGTAAATCGGGTACCAATTGGAACTTCATTCCTCCCGCTTCTCCCCATTTCGGAGGCTTATGGGAAGCAGGAGTGAAATCGGTCAAATACCATTTGCGTCGCATTGCCCGAAACCAAGCTCTGACGTTCGAGGAGCTCAGTACGCTTCTAGCCCAAATAGAAGCTTGCCTAAACTCGAGACCCCTATGTCCGGTGACAGACAGCTTGGAAGATTTCAGTGTTTTAACACCAGCTCATTTTTTAATCGGCACATCAGCGCATATAGTTCCCGAAGCAGACCTAGCAGTAGAAAAGATCGGGTACCTGGATAGATGGAAACGTCTTCAAGCATTACTACAGACCTTCTGGAAGGAATGGAGCGGAGAATACCTCACAAGGCTTCAAAATCGACCAAAGTGGCTAAAGATCGAAGAGCAACCCAAAATCGGAGAATTAGTTTTGCTGCGAGACGAAAGATTTCCACCATCAAAATGGCCCATGGCGAGAATAGTGGAAACCTATCCAGGACAAGATGATCTTATCCGTGTAGTCAAAGTACGGACACAAAATAATGAATTTAAAAGGCCCATCACGAAAATATGCCCACTTCCATCCAACAATGTTCATCAAGAGAACGAAATAATTTAAAAATTATAAAATTATAAAAGTTTTCAAAACCATCAACCCATCAAGGAAAATAGAGAAAATGAATTCTAAAACCTCTACACTAAATTAAAGAAATAATAACAAAAAAAAATATTCATAGAAATAAAAAACTAATGAAAGAAAGTCAACAAAACTCTACACTGAATTTAAAAACACTCAAATATGAAAATTAACCCACTCAAATCTGAATTGAAACTAAATTAAAAATCATTTAAATAATCAAATAATAATAATAATCATAGAACATTCACACTCATAAAACACAAAATAACAATAAATACAGTCCACTAGAATTCAACACATTTACACTCAATTCAAATTCAATCATACAAAACCTCAAACAATTCATCCGCTAAAAACCTAAATTCAAAACGAAATTAAACAAATTACAAAAATAATTAAAACTTAAAACTAGATCGAAGATTAAAAATTATGAAATAAACAACTAGTTAAAAGTAAATTAAACTTTAATAAAAGAAAAGGAATCACATACACTCATACACTCAAATATAGCATTCATCACAGTCAGAAATAAAACAAAAATAGAAACCCTAAGATAAGTAAAAATAAAAATAATACAAAAATAATGCATGAGTCATAAAATATAAATAAAACTTTAATGTATAAAACAAAACATACCAAATTTAAACATGAGTATCCCAGGTAACATGATACTGTCCTGCACTCCAATACTTATGTATATACCAAACCTGAAAGAAAGAAAAGAAATGGTTATTAAATTACCCAACACATATATCATACCAACTCACCCATCAGATCACTCATGAATCATTAAATCAAAAAAAAAAACATATACAACAACATAACAACACATCAACCTTCATAATACCAAAACTACAACCTACCACGTACATATACAGATTTAACGAGATACAATATTAATAATATTAAAAATTAATAACACCCATATTAATAAACTAAATAATACACAAAAAAAAAACAAAAAAAACAAAACATTAAATCAAATCAAAATACATTTAAATAAAAATTTACATAAAACACGAAACCAATAAAGGACCTTTAGTAACTATAACAATAGAATGATACCTGAAAAAGAAAAAAAAAAAAAAAAACATTAGTGAATGCACAAACCATTATACAAACATACTTACCAAACAACTCACCACAGATGGCTGCCATGGTTATGTATGCAATCTGCTGCAACCTGTAAGTAAATAAACAAAATCAAGGTCAAGTTAGTTACTGCAAAATTTACCGTACCCATTGAAAATCCTCAATGAAAAAAAAAAAAAAAAAACCACAAATTAAACACGTTGCAAATATAAAAACAAGTACGCACGTATAATAACACTAATTGAAACAATTTAATTAACACATATACATAAATATAAAATAAAATTTCGAAACAAGTAACAAGCCGCTATCAACACAATTCAACACAGTTCATAATACTCACCCTTTAAAAATAACTCAAATTATTCACATTTAATGTATAAAATAAACACGACAAAGGACTCACATATTTAAAAATTTAACTTACATTAAAATAAAAAAACAATTGAAAACCAGAATACCGCGCATGAGCAACAACCTATATTACAACAAATAAAATAATTCATCGGTAGATATTTGACAATACGAGATGCCAAGACTTCGAGTATCGATAAAATTATAATGTAATAGATTTATTCATGGGCCGCAAAACTAGGCTTATGTTACATCGCATCAAAATAATAAATATTACAATTATTTGAAATTATTTAAAATGTTGTATTAATAAAATTTATATTTTCATGTAAATCGATGTTGAGAAGCTGATTTCGTTTACTTTGTGCACTGGGGGGGGGGAGAATGTTGGATGCTGCCACCCACAAATCACACAGAACGCGACCCGATGTCTTCGTTCAATATTTTATGTGAATAATATATTTGTATTGTGTATAATATGTGTTATGTATTTAAATTTAAAATTATATGAAGGTTATATGGAGGACAAGGAATAAATCAAGACTTACTTTTGTATTTTACCATAACTAGAGCGGTTGTTTCATTTCTTTTAACTCGCAACATACGCCTTGGTGTACGGTATACAATTGTACAATCGTTTGTTCCGAAAACCATTCCGAAGAGAGCACGATAACTCAGGTGACAAGATTTTATTTAACTATCTTATAATTTAGATAAAACCTGAAATTACTGGGATAAATGTCGTTCATACATAACATATCCGACTTCACTTTCAGCTTCTCTTATATTGAGAAACTCAGAGTAGAATTTCATAGAATATATTATATTAATAAAATTTCGAATAGTATTGTTGGACTATAATGATTTAGACAAATATATAAAGTTAAAAACATAAGCTGCAATTGTATTTGTTAAAATATTTGCAAACAAAAGTTAAGTTCAATTTTACGCATAAACTGAAATCAAAATAGAGTACATTCAAAAATTATTAAATTACATCCAAATAATTATATTTGAATTGTATACATATGGTTTAAAACAAAATGTGTTGTCATACACAAATGTTTAGGACGCTTTCCTCCTTCGCCAGAGATTCTTTTTCATCCATTTCCCTTACTTACCTTTCTGTTCTCCTACATATGTATGTATACCTATATGTAGGTATCAAAAATTCATTCCAATCCCTTTGTACATTCTAACTTCCAGTTTAAATTAAACAACTATCTGCAACCTACATCTATTCTCCTCAATTCTTATCCACTGCCTTTCCTCTCTTCATCGATTAAACCAAATTTACTATACTAAATTGTTTTTTTCGTTTCTAAATTGTATTTTTCCAAATTTGCAAAGGAAAAAATAGGCAAAATTTGGGATAGTTGTAGTCTTTTTTCACTGTTGCATTTTTTCTGCATCGAGAATAGGTTTTTCGAAGCTGGAAATTTAGCTAAAGACTAGACTATGTAGGCATAAGGCCCAACAACATATCAAATAATATGCAGAACTATAACTCCAATTTCAATTTTAGCCCTTTTGTATAATTTAATTATTGACTGGGCTATGTGTACATAGCATACGTAAAATTAAAGTAAAACAAATGAGATTAAATCTCAAAACCCAAACTCATATAAAAAAGTAATGTATGAAATTTACTTTACCTTCCAATAATAAAACTGTAAAACGAAACACTTGTAAAATTAAAAATAATGCACTTATTGATCAATTGAAGTAATTAAAAATCAAATAAGGAATCAAATAATTTAATTTCCAAACACTTAAATGAAACAATAGTTAACACAACATAACACATTACAAAAAGTAATAAAACAAAAAACTGTAAAAAGATGCAGGTGGCAGCGTAGCGTAGGTCAAGATACAATTTAAATTTAAAAACGCAATGACATCATGACAATAACCATTTCCTTTTCCACTCCAATTCCACATTGAAGATTGAAATACCTACGGTACGGATATGGAATGAAACAGCTATACCAATATACTAATACTATACCCAGTACCCATGTTCTGTAACTTTCGAAGCGATAAAACTCGTCGAGAAACGATGAGAATTGGGACGAAATACATTTTATCGCATCGTCGGGTTTCTGTAACTTTGACAGTCGTTAATTCTATCGACTGGAACAAACGGAATAGGAATCCTGGAAAAATTCGATAAAATGGGTTTCTGTATCTTTGAAAGTCGATAAGTCTTTCTCTTTAAATGTCAAAATTTATCACTACATAAAAAGCAGGCGAAACGCGAAGACCAAGAATGATGTCGGAGGCAAAAAAGGTAATACATAAATAATTGATTCAAGAACTAAATTAATAAATATTATGTTATAGAGATGAACAAGATTATTAAAGTGCCAGAAGGAGACACTGGTGGATTTTATGGCGGAGAACAAGCCGTTTGCCCGCGGCCAATTCACCGATGCCAACAGCCGACAATCAATTCTTCCTTTTTTGTTTTTTTTCAATTTTATGTATATATGTGTTTTTTCGTTTCATTAAAAAACTAATGATTTCATTAACTTTTAAGTTTGCATTTCTTTATTAGCAAAAAAAATGTTTACATGAACTTGAAAATACTCAATTGAGCAATGTTTTTGTTTTTAAAGCCAAATGAGAGTCCGTCTTATCGCCTTCCAATGGAAATTCCATTGGAAATAAATCTCAAATTTATTTTATCGCGACGAGTTACAGAAACACAAATTTTTCCAGTGGCGTTAAGTGGGGAACAAATCGTTTCATTTCGTAACGATGTGATAAGTTATCGCCTGAGTTACAGAACATGGCTTTCAAACGAACTAGGTACAGTCAATTTAAAAAAATATTTGCACTTAATATTAGACCAATCTTTAAAATGTACCTTTTCATGTGTTTTATTACATGAAAAACGAATATTTGGTACATTTAATTGTGTACACAAAAATCAACAATCTGCAAACTACTTTACTACCTATTCACAAAAATTTAATAAACATTTTAATAAATATTCCAACAAGGAAAATTGTGCAGATAATTTCGCAATTGACTGTATACCTCTTGCACATTTCATATCATTGTCTATGCCATGCTCATTCCAATGAACAAACACACACAAACCGATCTATGCAGTATAGTTGGTTTAGCCATTCTTACTAAAGAAAGAGTGAGTAAGAACCATGGAACTGTGAAATAGGCACGAATACTATTGAATTGAGTGGATGTGTTTTGTTTTGTTATTTCTTTTTCGTTTACTTATGATGTGTGATGTCGGAACTGTGATTATAGTTTGCGGAATGAACTGGAACGATTCCGATAGAAGATATGGTTCCTGGAACCATACAGTTCCGGAACTACCCATCTCTAAACCAGATGTTGTCTGGGATTCGGCGGCGGTGGCTGCTTTCTGCTAATGCTGATGTCAGCTCGAGTCAATGATGTTCTTGTCAAGGTAAGTAAAGCAGGTAAGTATATTATATGTATAGGTGTATTCTTGTATGAAAACACGCGGTGCAATTCGTGTCACAATGTGTTACTATGGTCAGTACTAAATAAGGCGGTCGGTTCAAAAATCTGTGGTCACAACAAAATCCTGCTCGTGCTTTTCTTATTCCTGGATTAACCTGCGATCTACAGGAGTTCGTTTCGCTGGCTAGCCAAGAGTCGACGATGCCACACTTGACCTTATATACCCTTGAAGTACCAGCCAGCTGCTACGTTGAAAATGTTTGTGAGTGATCGACGCAGGTTTCTTGGTTGAATTCAGTTGAACGCTTACACGACGACGCACGTGAAAGTAGATCGATATGCCAGCTCCTATGGAGTTTTGGCTTTGGCTATTTACAGTCCGTGTGCACGAAGCGCTCTTGTGAAGCTCCGATGCACGGACCGAGAAAAGTTATACGAAAATAAAAATGAAAATTAAAATATTGAAAAAATAAACTTGTAATAAAATTTTTCTTACGTCTTAAATTTGATTTGCTCCAAATTCCAAATTTGACTAGAGTTTTCGAAATATCGATTAATTATTAATTAATTAATCTATCAATTTACTTCTTTTTTTTTGTCACAGAGAGATCTTATCAACGTGCTGGTTTGGGTGGAAAAGGAAGTATTCTTTTTGACACTTAATCAGGTATGGTCACCTGATACGGTGCGAAATCGAAACGACATTTTGATGGCACAAAATGGAATATCGTAAATAAAACGAAACACATTAAAAATGGACGCGTTCACACTTTTACATACATTTTTATTTGTTTTAGTTTTCAACCAATTTATCTCACCAATTTATAAAAATTTTCAAAAAAAAAATAGCATGTTTCACGCCTAAGTGAACTTTTTCGTTATTTTGTTTGATTTGCGTGAGGTCGTGGTGCACACACAACTTTTACATTTCTGGTATTCTATGCCCGAAATGGGAAAGAAAATACCACGAATGTGTACTTTAGTATTGCTACTCCCGAATGTCTTTACCATGTACAATTCCTAAGTTGTTTCCGCTTAAGTCAATGAGTTCATATTAGCTGTTACCTACAATACTTTTAACTACAGCTGGGACAAATTTAGGGCAAAGTTTCGCGTTCCTGTTTTTAGTGGCATCGCTTAAGATAAAATTTCGCTTAAGAACTTTCTGGCCTATTTTGTAAAGTCGAGCTCTGCTCCTAAGATTGTAACTTTTCTCATAGATTTTGTTAGTTTGCGCTAAAGAGTCTTTAATTCGCTTATGAATTATATTCATCTTTGCGGATTTAGGTATAATAGTAAATTCAGGATTGTTTAGGTTTTTAAGTTTTTTAAGTAACTCATAGTCCGATCCATGTTCAATTTTGCTCTGGCTAAAGAGAGCCTCATGTGGGGATATACCAATCGCGGAATGGATGGTTGATCGTAATGAACTAACGATGGACAATAAGTGTTGATCCCAATGAGTTTGTTCTTTGCCTATATAAGAACGAATTGCAGCAAGTATGGAGCGGTTGACCCGTTCGCTTGCGTTCGATTGGGGAGCGTAGGCAGCTGTTTTAATGTGACGGGTTCCATAGTTTGTTAGGAATTTTGAAAATTCCTTTCCGACAAATTGTTTGCCGTTGTCGAAAAGTAAAGACTCGGGCACTCCGAAAATTGCAAAGACTTCATCTTCCAAAAATCTGATCGCAGTTTCGCCGGTAGCCTTCATTAAGGCTTTGACAAGCACAAATTTAGTCAATTGGTCAAGACAAACTATGATGTGAGTATGACCGTTCTTCGACCTGGGATATGGTCCCAAAAAATCATCATAAATATGTTGGAATGGCCTGTCGACTATAAACGGTTGACCCATTGGAGGTCTTAGAATCGAGTTCGGTGCTTTTTACGTTTTGCATATAGCACATTGCCCAACAAATGATTTCACTTGTAAAGCCATATTCGGCCAATAAAATCGGTCACGTAAACGATACAGTGTTTTCGTTATTCCACCGTGAGAAGCTTTTGGTGGTTCGTGAGCCAAATGTATTAACTTGTTTGTAAGTGAGGATGGAATCCAGAGCTTCCAAACACAATCATCCTCAATAGGATCTCCCGTACAAGGTTTCACCTTTTTATAAACGTACCCATCTGATATTCGAAGATCAGGCAATTGAGATTGGTTCATTTCTACGGTATTAATTAATTGTTTATATTCTTCGCATTCAAATGCCGAATTTGAAAGATCAATGTGTAGAATATCGAAAGCATTTGGACCATTTTTCACTAGTGATACTTCATCTACGCTGTAGATCCGTGACAGCGCATCAGGGACTATATTCTGAGAACCCTTCCTATGTACTATGTCGAAGGTGAAGCGCTGAAGTCGAAGGCTCCATCGTGCCAATCGTCCGTTTAAGTCTTTTTGACTCATTAGCCATCGCAAGCTAGCATGATCAGTTACGATTGTAAAGTCTTGTCCCTCTACATAGGATCTAAACTTCTCTACTCCTAAAACCGCTGCTAAACATTCTAATTCGGTGATGCTATAGTTACGCTGTGCTGATGTAAGCTTATGAGAAAAATAATAGATTGGCCTTTCGATTCCATCTTCATCTTCCTGGCACAGGACGCTTCCTACACCTGTCGTAGATGCATCGCAAAGGATCTTGAAAGGTTTTTGAAAATCTGGGTTAACTAATATAGGTGCCGAGGTCAAGGCTATTTCGAGTTCCTCAAATGCCTTGAGAGCTTCCGGCGTGAAATTAAAAGACTTACCCTTCTTCAGTGTATCTGATATCGGAGAAGGTAGAGCTGAATAATTATTTGCAAAGCGTCTATACCATCCAGACAGTCCTAAAAATCGTCTCACTTGCCTAGCCGTTTTGGGAATGGGAAAATCTTTAATGGCCGAAACCTTACCCGGACCATCAACATGATGAAGCGGATATGCATCTTTTTTTGTGACTTTATTAACTTTTCTTGAATCGAGGCATAGCCGATTTTTCCCAGGTTTTTGGACGAGTACCATAGGAGAGCTCCACGCGCTTTGGCTTTCCTCGATTACTCCCAATGCTAACATTCTATCAACTTCATCATATATCAGAGCCTGTACCGCCGGAAAAACCGGGTAATGACGCTGCTTCACCGGCTCAGCATCCCCTGTATTTATTATATATTCTTCAAGCATTGTTTTTCCGAGTCCGATTTTGGCTGCAGATGGAAACATGCCTATAACACTTTCAAGTTTATTTGACTGATCTGAAGATAGCTCGTGAGCATCTGAATCGCGGCAACTACTTATATCTATTTGAGATATTTCGGAAATGATGTGAGGCGCAATTTCATAAGATCTCCAGAAATTGACACCTAGATATAGGGATTGTTCCAATGATGGGACCAAATAAAACGTTAATTGTTTGGAAATTCCTTTATATGTTACTAAAGTTGTCAGCTCACCAATAATAGGCTGATTCTGACCACTAGCTGTTTTGACTGTTGAATTGAAGTATTTATATGAAACACCCTCTGATTTGACAAGGTTGAGACATCCAGTTCCGAGACAGCTAATGCTTGCTCCGCTATCTAAAAGTCCTAACATTCTTTTCCCGAAAATGGTAACGTTTGCATATGGTCTTAAGTCATCGGAATTATGAAGTCTTGTTGCGCATATAGCCTGATGTACTTTCCGCTTATTTCTAAATCTTTGCCTAAGTTTAATTACGCGCTTTGAAGGCTTATTAAAAATGCGATCTCGGACATGATAATATCTTGTTAAACGCTCATGAAGTGATGGTAGTTTTGTAAGTATATTTGAAGTTGATTTCTTATCATTGATTTTGGCAGATGATCTTTTAAGGATTACGATTTTTGAATTTTGATTCATACTCGGATTAATTTCTAAAGGTAAACACGATGAATTTGAATCCTCAGGTGGTTTTGAAACGGTTGATGAATTTGAAATAGGGGAATGTTTAAAAAGATCTACAAAGGTTTGTGTTCGGGGTTCGATTGTAGAGGACAAAACTCCCCGGTTGGATGGCCCTGGTTCCGGTTTCCCGTGCACTTTGGACATCTTACGGATGTGGTGTTATCTAACCCACATTCGTAGCAAAATAAATGCCTTTGTTCAACAGGACAACGTTTATAAGAGTGGCCTTTTGTTTTGCAATTCCAGAAAAAGAAAACATTTGTTTTTTTGGGTTGTACAAACGCTTCTACAGCTTCACTAACTTGAAGATCTTCTTGCTGCCCTTCTAATTCATTTACTTTCGGCTTAGCCTGGGTGCTTGTGACCGGAAACGTTCTAACGCGCAGGCTTTCATATTGATTGATGCGCTTCTCTATCGTACGACAGACATATACCATCTCTGGTAAACTCTTGGTATAAAATGTAATTAAAAGTTCGCCTGTCTTTCTTTTTACGTTTTGCTTAATGAGATCTATCAACTCTTGTGATGATTTTGGTGTCTGCATACGCGAATTTAATTTAATAATATCGAGATAAAAGCTGTCAAAAGTCTCTGTTTGCCCTTGGCGCCTATCAAACATTTTTCTGGATATTTCTGTATCTGTTTCTAGTCTCTTATATTGTTCTAAGAGCGCTAATTCTAAATGGCGCCAGGATGCACCAGGATTAGATTTAAGATAGATCCATAACCAGGTTTCCACTTCACCTGCGACAAAAATCTGAAAGTGCAGGAAAATGTCATCCCACGAAACTCTATATGAAGTCTTCAATCTATTGAGACGGAGGAGAAAATCTTTAATTCACATTTTTTCGTTGTCAAATTTGAGACCCCATTTTTTAAAATCGACTGGTCGAGACCACGCTGTTGGATTTGACATCTGGTTACTAGAACCTGCCGAATTTAGATTCAGATTATCCAAGCGATTCATGAAGTTTTGAAAATTCTCGCTTGGATGAAAATTATCTATGCCTTCGCGTGTACTTTCAGAAGCTTCATTCAATGGTCTATTTATGTTGCGATTAAAAACTGGGTTAAAAGCTGGAATTTGGTTATCATGGTTTTGATTTTCGGTTGGATTTTGAATAAGGTTTTTGTTCGGGTTCAGGTTTGGTTCTTGATTTGTTTTTTCTTCAGTTTGTAATCTGTTCTGATCTTGCCAAATGATAACATTCAATACACCTAGTTCTAAATTATTGATATCATCGTCAGTGCTTTGACGAGGTATTCCCATAGCTCTTAATTCCTCTCTTAAAATCCTACTTATCCGCTGTTCGGTTTTTAGTCTTTCGGATTCATATTCTTAACGCCGAGCCTGTAGATCCTCAGCCCTAGAAATACCTACTGCCGCGGTTACAATATTCTGAATGTATCTTTTCAGATTTTCATCTTGAGAAAGATTGGGTTGACGTGTTCCGGATGGTTGAGGAGCCAAGAGATCTTGTTCCTCATTTGTATTACCTACAGAGTTCGTATTATTTTCTTCGTCCTCTACGTTTGTATTTCGAGTGTTTCGACTTACTGTTTGGATTTTTGGTGGCATTGCTACTATTTATTCAATTTTTTTGTGTGTCAGTAATTCTATAGGAACTTGCCTTTTAAAACGGAAAGGGTGAAAATTAAAATTTGGGTTTTCGTAAAGAGTTCAACTCAAAACAAAAATTCTCGAAAAATAAACGAATTAAAAAAAATTTAATTTATACTATAATCATTAATTGTGTGCTTAGAAAAAAGGTAGAAAACTGGGTGATTGACGGTGAAAAATTTTAAAATAACTGAGGTTTATAAATTTATTATTATATTTGTTGCTGCAACCAAAATAATCTATGTTCTATGTGCTGCTAAGAGATAAGCTAAATTGTATACTCATCCTCTTTGGACACATAACAAGTAGAATTCCTTTAACTGCGTCTAAACTTATTGTTTGGACTCTATGATTTTTAAAGGATCTCATGTTTAACTTTTTCTTTGGGACTATTTTGTATATTTTTTTTCATTGACTCAACTGTATAAAATTGGCTGGAACATAACTCGGGCGCAGTAGACGGGGACGTGGTCTGCTAGTACCGATATCTCCCGGTCGTCCGACGAAATCCTCCAGGCCAATGCTAAGTCATAAAATAAGATTCTATCATTCTTACAGTGCTATACAATGAAAATTTGTAATTGAATATTTACATGATAATTTCAGGTCTCTGTAATGTGATAAAAAAAACTTTTATTTTCTATTAAAGTAACGAGGATTATGCTGCACGATGTACTATTTGAGTAACTGTACTTCTGGACAAAATCCTATCCAAATGTTAGATTAATAATAAAAAAATTTGATCATGATTTAACAAAAATCCGAATCTTAAAGATGTTATATAAAAAAAATCTGTTTAAAATTTGAAAACGACTGAAAAATTACAAAATTCTAGCCCCACGTTTGGCGCCACCTGTGTAACGGATATTATTTCCCTAAGCCACTAGATTCACTGAAACACAGGACTACAATGATATCCACAAAATTGACTTAGGTTGCCCTGTCAGCAGAGTGCAGCTAGGCACGCTAGTGATGGCCATTAGGCTTGCTCGTCGGAGGGGTGGATTCTTGCACCTGCCACTGGACTGCCGTTTACATTTAAACGTGCCTATATAATTAATATCAAAAAGTAAGAACAATTAAAAACCCTAAAATCACCGGTCTTTTCTAAACCCTTCTTTAATGGAACTTTAGGTGTTACTAGTTCTGGAGTGTATCCCGCCCACTGTTATTGCACAAGGCAAAAACTCCATGGTTACCGCGCCACTCTAAAAACTATTTGCAGTAACCCCTTATTCAAAGTCCGGACGAAATTAAACCAGACTCATTTCCCCACCGTCAAATCTACTCCCCAACATCCCTATTATCTAAGCACACTTGTAAAAATCTCTATACACTTGGCATTGTGTGTGCCAAATACGCAAAAGCAATTTTAAGGATGAACATTCTTCATATTTTTATTCAAATACCAAATTAAACTTAACATACTAGCATACTACTGATCTTAAATCATGGTTTCAAATTCAGAATCTTAAAAATAATTATAATAACTAATAATGATATTCAAAGATAAGTAAAAAATAAAAAGAAGAAATGTTCCGTAGTTAAGAATAAATTTACATAAAAAAATCAAAAGGGCATTGACCCTTTGAAAAACTCTCCCTCAATTGTTGAGGTAGGTTATCAAAAAAAGAAAATAGGATTCTCTTATGTCGATATCACTCATTGAGTTATATTTATTATTTTTTTTAAACTGTAAATTATTTGTATGTTAACTCTTAAATGTTTAGTAAACACATGTTTACTCTATTTTCCGTTCTGATCGCAACTCAGTTCTTTGGTTCGTACATGCATAGGGTACAAAAAACTAACTCTTATTAAAGGCTTACAATATATGACTTACCGAATCTCTCCTCCAGCGAAGCAGTGCGCACGACTTGTAGGCGGGTGAGAAGTGTAGCAACGAGTTCCTTTCCAAACTCTTATACTTAAATCGCTAAATTGTTAAGAATTATTTATTTTTAACGTATGTATGTATGAAGGTAAAAAAATGAGTTGGAATGAGTACTTATCTTATGTTATTAGAAATAGAGAGTGATTTCGGTATGAGAGCGCCCTATGTACATATTTATTTAAAGTTCAGAAAATTCTAATAAACCAGATGTTGTCTGGTCTTTGGCGGCGGTCTCTGCTTTCTGCTAATGCTGATGTCAGCTCGAGTCAATGATGTTCTTGTCAAGGTAAGTAAAGCAGGTAAGTAAGTTACTATGGTCAGTACTAAATAAGGCGGTCGGTTCAAAAATCTGTGGTCACAACAAAATCCTGCTCGTGCTTTTCTTATTCCTGTATTAACCTGCGATCTACAGGAGTTCGTTTCGCTGGCTAGCCAAGAGTCGACGATACCACACTTGACCTTGTATACCCTTGAAGTACCAGCCAGCTGCTACGTTGAAAATGTTTGTGAGTGATCGACGCAGGTTTCTTGGTTGAATTCAGTTGAACGCTTACGCGACGACGCACGTGAAAGTAGATCGATATGCCAGCTCCTATGGAGTTTTGGCTTTGGCTATTTACAGTCCGTGTGCACGAAGCGCTCTTGTGAAGCTCCGATGCACGGACCGAGAAAAGTTATACGAAAATAAAAATGAAAATTAAAATATTGAAAAAATAAACTTGTAATAAAATTTTTCTTACGTCTTAAATTTGATTTGCTCCAAATTCCAAATTTGACTGGAGTTTTCGAAATATCGATTAATTATTAATTAATTAATCTATCAATTTACTTCTTTTTTTTTGTCACAGAGAGATCTTATCAACGTGCTGGTTTGGGTGGAAAAGGAAGTATTCTTTTTGACACTTAATCAGGTATGGTCACCTGATACGGTGCGAAATCGAAACGACATTTTGATGGCACAAAATGGAATATCGTAAATAAAACGAAACACATTAAAAATGGACGCGTTCACACTTTTACATGAATTTTTATTTGTTTTAGTTTTCAACCAATTTATCTCACCAACAAATTTTCAAAAAAAAAATAGCATGTTTCACGCCTAAGTGAACTTTTTCGTTATTTTGTTTGATTTGCGTGAGGTCGTGGTGCACACACAACTTAATTTAATGAAAAATAGCAACACCACAACTGAAATTATAATTTTCACGTATGTACTATGAATATTTTCCACGAGTATAGTAAAGTTGTAAGGTTCAAGTGAACTAAAAAAAGTTTACATTGTTTTCACGTGTAATGAAATAAAATTCCAGTATAGACGTGATTTACATTAAAATTTGTGAGTTCAAAACAAGTTTAATGGCATTTTATTGTATGTGAATTGGAATAAAGTTTTAAAACATACCTATTTTCATGTAAAATAAACTTTCTGTTTTCAAGAATTCTTTAAACATTTAAATTTGAATTGAATTTTGTTTAAAAATTAAAAATGAACATCTAATATCCCTTCTTTGATTGACAATTATTTATTACAACACTAAAGCTTCAATAAATATTATTCAAATCCGCTACAAATTTGACTTGAACTTGATTTTTTATGTATTACGTATTCAAAAGCAAATGTATATCTATTTTAATGAAGTCCTCAAAATGATTTCATACATTTATCAAAAATATTATTCACAAAAAAAGTTGAAATACCTAATTGAATTTACTTCATTATTTGAAAATTTCTCAATGATATTTCAAATTGGCAACTCCATAGCAATTCGTAGGTACTTCTGTTTACTTTTGTTTGCTTCTTCGTTATTTTTTATAATTTTTCCTCCCTTCCACTCCTTATAACGACATGAATATAAAAAATCAATATAAATGTTCACAAAGTGCCTCTTAACTATCTCACTCGATCCTTCCTTTTATTCGTATATATTCATTTCAGATGTTTTGGGTGACGTTTGAAAATTAAATAATTTTTTTTTTCTGAATTCTCTCTTTCTCTCATCTCTTAAATATTCCTGAATTTGCTTAAATATTAGTTCGGAATCGCTTTTACAGAGGGCTCACGTTCTGTTCCCCATCATGATTGTACTATTCCATTTCATATACAATGGTGGGTTATTCTATGAAAACCTAGGAAATGTCAGATTTTATTCTGATCATTGGCAACTAATCACTTACACAGATATATCATTTTACAAAAAGGAATTAGCATTGATAGAGAAAATTTACGAATAATCAAAATCTCTATGTGAGAAAAATTCTGAGTAATCCTTAAATTTTCATTGTTTTCAAACACTTAATTTTTTATCAATACAAATTACGAAACTTATTCAGAAAGAAATAAATCTAGCTAATTTAATTAATCGTCATTGAACTAAAAGAGGTATTTTTAATGGCGGAGGTTACGCTTTAAATTGGTTATTTGGCGTTCCCGATGCTGAGATGCAAAATATTACAGCAAAGCTATAAAACAAGTAGAAGATGACGATTCCAAAGTCCAAATGTTTATGAAAGAGCAAATTCAAATTATTAAAACTACTGTAACTAATTTTAATGAATCAATTAGCATTCTTAAAGTACATGATACAATGTTTTTAATGAAAATATTAAAAAATTCAATTTCTTCATAAATAAAGTAAACCAAGAGGAGGATAAACTTCACAATTCTTTAATAATATGAAAGTCAGCTAATTGAACTGACCTACTTAGTTAATGAATTAAACGAACAATATGATCAATTAACTATGGTAACTCTATATTATTCGCAAAAACACAAATAATTCATCCATGTATAATTTCTCCAAAGAAACTTATTGATGAAATGAATAAAAATATACTCTTCCTTTCAGATAGTAAGACATTCCCAATTCCACTAAACTACGAAAATTCATAAAAGTTATTAGATATTTCCAAATTATCTGGATTTTATCAAAATAATAAACTTGTTTTCATTATTCGAATTACTCTTCCTAGAATTAACAAATTCAATTTGTATCAAATATTTCGTTTACCTATTCCTTAAAATATGTCCACCTATCCATTTTTAACCCCGACATTTCCTTATTTTATCAAAGAGTAAAACGCATTATACGCTCAATTAATTGAATTTAATAAATGTAAAGATTTATCAGAATTTGATACAATTTGCGAATTAGAAATGATTCATTCAAATTATGATAGACCGACTTGTGAGACACAATTATTAACTACATCTCACAAAATCATACCATTCTCGTGTCATACTTACCTTGTAACAGGCACAATTGCAGTATGGCATCCATTAAAATCTAATAAATGGATTTTTGTACTAAGTGAACCAGATCGACTTACCATCGATTGCAAGGATACTGAAATCTTTGATCAAATCATACACTCTACTGGAATCTTAACTCTCAACGGAGCGGAGGTTGCAGAGCGTTCTCAAAGTACAACCAGCTTATATCTAAAGGACAAATTACAACCAATTATACAAACTTGATACCCGAAATCAACATTCTTGAAGATGACTGTTGCAGAGTTCTAAACACATCAACATCAACAACACTCAATGAAACTATGTCATTGTCACCTATACATATTACTAATGTTCGACTAGATGAACTAAAACAGGCCTCTCACAGAATTTATATATAAAAACAACATATTAATGATTTATTACAAAAAACTCAAATCAAACCTAAAACTAATTGGCTTCTCATTACAGGACAAGTTATATTACTAATACTGGCTCTTATATTAATGCAAAAAGTTTTATCTTTTTTGGGAATCTTCAAACTCCTAAAAATTCTATTTTGCTGCAAACTTAACCATCATGATGAACATCAAGGCTGTTTAGTAAGAATCTACAACTATTGTACTTCAAATCCACATCCATCAGAAGCAGTTATCTACGATGTTCCTGAAAACATTTGTTTAAGAAACCGTAATATTGTAAAAGGAAGACGACCTTATCCTCAAGAGAAGGATTTTTAACTACAGATTAAATTATATTATTATCTAAACAAAAACAATGTAAACAAAACAATTTTAAATATTACATTGTAAATTCAATTGTAAAATTAATAATAAACATCAGAACAGAATAGTCGTTTCTAATTCTTTTAACTCTTTAATTTAAAGCCAATCGCCTTAGAACCATCCTGCCGCCCGTATACCGCTTTTACTGTCCCAGGGAGGGGACTTTTCGAATGGAACGTAATGTATTGTGGCTACATTCAGCAGGAGCCACGTTTCAGAGAGCCATGAATTCCATTTTTGGACCCGATATGATTGATCATGTGCTATTATATTTGGACGATGTTATCGTCATCAGCCATACTTTTGAACAACACATTCAGCATTTAACCAAAGTATTCTCCAAGCTCCGGGAGGCTAATCTAAAAATCAACGTAGAAAAATGTAAGTTCTGTACAGAAAGCTTAAATTTTTTGGGACACGTTGTCAGATTTAAATCAGCGACTAATATTAAGAAGTTGCGCAGAGTATGAGGAATTTGTTCCTGGTATAGGCGCTTTATTAAAGACAGTTAACAGTTTTATTAAAGAAAAACGTCAAATGGCAATGGGGCGAAGCTCAGCAAGTCGCCTTTGAACTACTAAAATCCAAATTAACTGAAGGGCCAGTCCTGACCTGCCCCAACTTCGAGAATCCTTTCACTTTGCAAACCGATGCCAGTAATTAAGGATTAGGAGTCGTCTTAACTCAGACGATAGAGGATAATGAGAAAGTGATAGCCTACGCTAGTCGGACCCTCACCGATCTGGAACAGAAATACGTCACAACCGAAAAGGAGTGCTTAGCCATACTTTAGGGAATACGCAAAATGCGCCCATATTTAGAAGTTTATTATTTTTTGTAATTACCGATCATCATTCGCTTAAGTGGCTACATTCACTAGAAAACCCGTCTGGTAGATAAGCGAGTTGGGCTCTAGAACTACAACAGTATGATTCCGAAATCTTATACCGTAAAGGAGCGATGAACGTAGTAGCCGATGCATTGTCCCGCGACCCTTTGCCCATAAGCGAGGAAGATAAGCTGGCATCCATTCAAAGTATACCAGCCGACTGGATACTAATTTAACCGAATACATGATCGTGGATGGCAAATTATACCGCCGATTTGAAACCACCGACCCGATAGCCACCACGAGAAAGTACGATTGGAAACTTTGTGTAACCACCACCAACCGAAACAAGATTTTGCAAGAAAAACACGATGCCGCCGTCACCGCCGGACATTTGGGAATCGTAAAAACTACAGCAAGGATAACCAAGAGGTATTACTGGCCTGGGATGTTCCGAGATATAAGAAAATACGTCAGACGGTGCCGAACTTGCAACCGTTATAAGGCTTATCGGCAAAAACCGAACGGCCTAATGTATACATCCTCTCTACGAGAACCATGGGAAGTAGTTTCCGCCGATTTCGTAGGACCACTACCCCGATCCATGAAGGGAAACCGTCGTTATTAGTCTTGATGGACAAGTTTACCAAATGGGTGGAAGTTGTCCCCCTAAGAACTGCCACCGCCCGCCCTTGGCTTGGTAAAAGCTGTCAGGGAACGAATAGTTACCCATTTCGGCGTGCCGAAGATATTTCTGTCGGGCAACGGAGCCCAGTTTAGCAGTCATTATTTTAAAGAATATTTAGCAGATTTGGGCGTCCACCAGCAGTTTGCAGCCCCGTACTCCCAGCAAGAAAACCCTACCGAACGTGTTGGGTACTGAAAACGATGATAGCCCAATACATTCAAGAAAATCAACGTACGGGACGAACATCTACCGGAATTAACATTTGCCATTAACACAAGTCGCCACGACTCTACCGGGTATACACCTGCTTTACTAAACTTCGGTCAAGAGTTACGAATGCCCCTCAAATTTTTAACTGCACCGCCTACCGATACCCCAGGAGAAGAGATTAACGTTCGACAGGAGAGGATGCGAACTTTATTCCAGCTAGTGAGACTAAACTTACAAAAGGCTAGCCAAACACAAGCCTGGAATTATAATTTTCGCCGTCGCCCGTGGCGACCCAGCATTGGAGAGCACGTTTACAAGAAGACCAGAGTTCTGTCATCCGGAGTAAATTACTTCGCCGAAAAATTGGCTCCTCGATACGATGGACCTTACGAAGTTATACGATTTATCTCTCCCGTCATCGTCCAGCTAAGAAATCCGCAGAAGCACAAGAAAGGGGTCTGTCTTGCCCTCGTGAAAGATCTCGGAAGTGGACACAGCTGCAGCTTGCGCCAGATCTCCGAATAAATTCGAACGTCCCTGACCGCCAAGGAGTATAAATAGCAGAGCATCACACTGCAAATTCATTAGTATCCTGCCATCCCCTTAGTAAAAACACCGAAAATGGAATCGCAGAGCAGCAGCCAATCGACCAGTTCACACCGACCGGCTGATCATAGCAGCCTGAGGTTTAACCGCCTGTCACCGCCCGAGCGCTCTAAGCCATCAATAGTGGCAAAACTAAGAGCTGAATTTGCAAACCGGGGAGGTAGGAAACCTTTCCCCGCAGTAGCTGACCCAACCATCCTCCGGCGGACGCAGCCAAAACGAGTGAACCCCGCCTCAGCGCGTCCCGAAAAAGCCTTAATGATAGAGGTAAAACCCCAGCACGACGCGCAACGAGTAACCCAGAAGACGACTTGGGCAGAGGAGATGAAAAGGGTTAAGAAGGTCAAGGAGGTAGCCGAAGGACGGTGGGCGACCAAGAATAACCAGCCACCAGCATAGGATGTTTCCATATCAACGGCAGGGATCAAAGTGGTGCCCCCCGGACCTAAAGTCACAGCCCCCACAAAAACCAAAGTTTTCGACCCGTTCAAAGGGATCCGACAGAGGGGGAGAAAACACCAAAGATGTTTCATCAACCACAGACCGTGGGGACCGGTGTCAGTACGCATGAACAAGAGTAGTTAAGCTATGGGGATTCTAGGACAGGAAGTGAGGTCATCAAGGTCAATTAAAAAGGTGATAAATAATGGTAATAAAATTTAATGGTTAAAAAAAGCAATTAAATGTGTCAATCATGCGTGGTGTGAGGACAAGGGGGGTTGTTGTGACAACAACAGCAATACGAAACGACTCAATATGACACTGCACGTGTCGCGACGACGACGACATCATCGCCGCCCATAGCAAGACAAATAGAAAACGTGCAGTGTGAAACGATACACTTTGAGTAATAATGTATCAAATTATTTTATTATTCTTTGTAAATAATTTTTTGTATATTCTGTTAATTTAAAATAAGCTAAGTAGACATTAATATTGTATAAAAGTAAGACATTTGGAAAAATAAACTTACTTGCTATCAATACAGCAACCCAACAGTTCGTATTTTCTTGACTTCCCCCCACCAGAGGTAAGGGGTCCATTATTTACGAATTGTCGAACAAAACATTGGTCCTTCGAGCCCAAAAAGCGTTACCAAGGCTCACATTGGTATACAAATTTAAAATTTTTAATACAATAATTTTTTTTAAACAAAAAAATCGACTTAACAAAAAAAAGCGTTGTCAGGGCTATAAACTGACAAATCTACGACAAAAAGAATAACAATTTACGACTTAACATATAAATAAAACCACAAGTGCTAATCATGATGATGGATGAAACGGAAATTTTTATCATCTTAGCCAAACAAAAATCTTTGGCTGAGGAGATTTAAGTATTGAATAGGAATGTTGGAAAAGACAGTCCTTCAAGCAAAACTCCAAGGTATAAAGAGGAAAGGCTTCAACGTCTTAATGCTTTATGGTCTGAGTTTGACTCAAACCATCAGAAAATAGCTTCTTCTGTAAAGAAAGACACTAACTACATGCAAAGAGATACTTATAACCGAGTAAAGTCATTGTACGAAGAACTACAGAGTAAACTGGAAAAAATACACCCAGAATTACAAAAACATACTGAGAGTGATGCGAAGCATAAAGACAGTACAGACGTAGTCCAGAGCCAAAGATTGAAGAAATTGAAGCTAAAAGTCACCGCCATCATTGACAACCTGGAAGAATTTGAGCAATCCTTTGAAGATTATTCCAGGGATATATACGAATACCAACAAAAAATGTTACTAGAACAACTGCGTAACATAACTGATCTTCATGAAGATTTCATGTCAAGTGCATCGGAAGAAGATCTTAAATTATCCTTTGTGACAAACAACGAATATAAAAATGTTAAACAGGACATAAATATGTAGGTTCCTTCACCAAATGGCATTGAAGCTAGTCAATGGCAATAACAACAAACCAAAAGAAGTAAGAACCGAGTCATTGCTCCCGAGACTTAAAATACCTACTTTCAAAGGTGATTATCTCGAATGGCAACAATTTTATGATCTCTTCGTTAATATTATTCATGCCAAAACAAATATATCGACAACCGAAAAGATGGAGTACTTGAAAACTCATTTGGAAGGAGAACCCTTGCATTTAATAAAACATTTGACATTCTCAAGTGAAAATCACAACAGTGGGATATATTAAAAGGCAGATACAACAATGAGAGAAAGATCGTTACAATGCATATCGAAAAAATGCTTAAGACTGGGCATAGTAGTATTCCAACAGCTACTTCAATAAAAAACACCTTAGACCATCAAGGAAGGTCTAGCAGCATTAAAGAATTTGGGCTATGATACCTCATCATGGGGTCCAATAATTGTGCATATAACAATAAAATCTCTCGATACTGAATCCAGGAATTTGTTCGAGCAAGGACTCGTTGAACCAAACAAGATGCCGACAATGAAGACTCTTATCGAATACCTCGAAAGACGGTACCAGGCCTTAGAAGTGATTTCCACCAACAAAAAACATCAAAAGTCAGCCGCAGACGAAAAAAAAATTCACTTCGCAACTTCCACATCAATACAAATATAAATGCAAGGAACCTCCAATGCCCCATTTGTAAAGGTGAACATGTAATTTACACATGTCAAAAATTTCTCAATTCCACACCAAAAGAAAGATGGCAACTTTGCAAACAAGCTAAGCTCTGCTCAAACTGCTTACGACATGACAAACAATCACAATGTTTCAGCAAAAGAAATTGTCATCATTGCAACAAGAAGCATCATTCGTTCCTACACATGGAATGGACTGAAAGGTTTCCCCAAAATAAACAATTGGACTCAGCTCCAAAAGGCGAACCAAAAACAACCAAACAAGTTAACCACAGTGAGCAGAACCAGAATGTCATTATTGCAACAGCAATATTGAAGATAAGTAATGAAGACGGACTTGGCCGCAGTGTTGCAGTTCGAGCACTGATCGACCCTGGATCGCAAGCATCATTGATCACTGAATCTATAGCACAAACACTTAGACTCAAAAGACAAAATACTTCCGTTGAAGTAAGTGGATTAGGTGCAACAAGTGCAGGAATTGCTAAAAACAAGGTCGAGGTGACAATAAAACCTCATTTCGCCTCAAAGTTCAGCCTCCGATTAGAAGCTCTTGTACTCCCTAAGCTCACAAGACAACTACCATCCAAAACTACAAATAGCCTTAAAATTGGAAGCTTAGATCAGTTAGAACTCACTGATCCAACTTTCAATGTTCTTGGACCGATTGATTTGATAATTGGTGCTGATGTGTATGGCGACATAATTCTTGAAGGGATAAAAGGAAATGATACCCTGATAGCTCAAAAATCACAGCTGGGCTGGTTAATATCTGAACGAACATCACAGAGTCACTGGACTGGTGGCACAAATTTCAGTCGATCAACAACTAGAAAAGTTCTGGGAGCTAGAAGAAGTTTCCCAACCAATATTCCAAAAACAAGAAGATAAACAGTGCGAAAAAATCTACAAAGAAACACACTACCGAAAAAAAATGGGAGATACGTTGTTAAAATCCCATTCGACCAAGAAGCTAAGCAAACGAAGCAACTAGGTGACTCAAAGAATCGAGCAATAGCGAGATTTCGACAGTTAGAAACGCAACTAAATAAAAACCAGATTCTAAAACTTGAATATACACAAGTAATTAATGAGTTTCTAGAACTGGGACACATGAAAGAAGTTTGCAATAACGATACGAAAAAAAGTAATGTTTTCTACATGCCGTCATTAAACCTACAAGTACAACAACCAAATTAAGAGTTGTATTTGATGGGTCGGCAAAATCTACAACAGGAGTGAGCCTCAATCAATTAATGTTGATAGGCTCTAAGTTACAAGATGACATTACAACTATCCTGATGCGATGGAGGAAACACAGATACGTTTTTACATCAGATATTGAGAAAATGTACAGACAAATAGAACTACACCAAGACCATCAAGATTACCAGAGAATTTTGTGGAGAAGTTCTAGCGATCAACCCATAAAAGAATACAAGCTCACCACTGTCACTTATGGAACAGCATCTGATCCATACCTAGCTATAAAAACTCTTCAACAACTTTCTGAAGACGAACAAACGAAATATCCAATCGCTGCAGAAATAGTCAAACATGACTTTTACGTAGACGATGTTATGTCCGGAGCGGACACAATGGCAGAATGCAGAAAAGCTCAAAAGCAACTAGATGAAATGTTAAGGGGTGCAGGCTTTCATCTGCGAAAATGGGCTGCTAACAACACAAAACTACTCCAACACATACCAAACGAATTACGAAATCAACAAAAAATAGATGTCATGAAGGAAGAAACCTTAAAAACTTTAGGCATCCACTGGAATCCTCTAAGTGACAACCTTCAATTCAAGCTCAACTTAGACATCGATAAAGAAACCATACTCACGAAGCGAAAAACATTGTCTGAAATAGCCAAACTATCTGATCCCCTTGGATGGTTGGCTCCTGTAACTGTAAGCACAAAAATCCTAATGCAGCGGATTTGGAAATCCGAAGTCAAGTGAGATGATCCACTTCCAACTGAACTTCAAAAACAATGGAACAAATTAAAGAAAAATTTTGGGTCAGTTGAAGACATCAGAATTCCAAGATGGATAGAAACTACAAAAAACCAAAAGATTGAGCTTCATGGATTCTGTGACGCTTCAGAAGCGGCATATGCAGCAGTAGTCTATGCAAGGGTAGCTCTACCATCCGGTTTTTACTCTACAATAATCTTAACTGCAAAAACAAAGGTGGCACCAATAAGAAAGAAACTTCCTCTTCCAAAACTGGAACTTTGTGGTGCTCATCTATTATCAAAACTGCTGTCCGAAACATTGAAGACTTTTGGTTCGCAAGTCGAAAAAATATTCACCTGGACAGATTCCACTATAACATTGGCCTGGATCCAGAAATGTCCTTCTAACTGGAAGACATTCGTTGCAAATCAAGAGGCAACAGCCACAACCTGCTGGAGACATGTGCGATCATCCGACCCCACTGATTATGCGTCCAGAGGCTGCTCCCCAGAACAGATGTCCTGGGGTGGCAGCACGTAATTTGATACAATCGAAGATTGTTGATCGCATATGAACTCGAAACAAATATATTTAGGCAGCACGTAACTTGAAACGAGTTTGATTGTGAAATATACTTAAAAATATCATCATGAATCGTTTTTTGAAGTGTCAAATGATTTTTTTTTTAATTTTTTGGTATATAAAAATTAAGTTTTTTGATTCAGAAACTGAGAATGAAGAGACATCTAATCCTTTGGGAACAAGAATTTTGATCAAAATGGATAAAATTAAACTCTCAAACATTTCAAGCCAGCAAGGAATTTTTTTTCATACTAAATTGCTTTGCACGATAACTATTTTCTGTCGAGTATTTTATTTTATTTTGTTTCAAACGTCGATTTCAAGATTGTGTGCTGCCAATTACTACGATACAATCGAGGACACTCGATTGAAACAAATTAGGTGCTACCACAGCTCGATTGCATCGAGTAAACTCGATTGTATCAAGTTACGTGCTGGCACTCCTGCTGGTTACAATTCGATTCAGATCATTGGCCCTCACAAGAACAAAATACAAAAACAAATATAGTGAGTGTAATGTTTGAAGTATTTGGCACTACTTTTATACCAAAAAGAAAAGAATAAATATTCTCATTTAAAAGACCAGAGTTAGTTGAATAAAGATAATCAAACCGATAAGACGCGTTTTACGTCGGCATCCTCTTATAACGAAACAACAGACAAGAACGCTACATTTGGCGACGAGAATAAAAGGTACGAGTTTATAACAAATAAATATAACATAAAAACATGGAGGGTGGAAGAATTCCATTTTTCAACCTCAACGACGATCCAACCAACGCTGGCGATCACTGGAAGAAATGGTTTGCTCGTTTTAAAAATTTCCTAATAGCGAGCGATATTAACAATGTTGAAAGACAAAAAGCATTATTGTTTCATTATGCAGGTGAAGATGTTTTCGAGATCTTCCATAATTTGCCAGAGCTGACCACAACAACAAAGGAAACCTTCGATGAAAATGGCGTGAGGAAAACAGTCGAGATGGACTGCTTCGAGATAGCGAAACAAAAGCTATCGAATCATTTCTCGCCCAAAACAAACATTGAATTCGAAGTATTTTCTTTTCGGCAGGCAAAACAGATTCCCAACGAAACAGTTGGACAGTTTTATGCACGTCTTTTGAAATTGAGTTCCAATTGCGAATTCTCAGACAGAGACAAAGAAATCAAGTCTCAAATCATATGCACAACAACTTCGCATAGATTGAGAGATTTTGCCTTCCAAACAAAGCCAACACTTCAAGTTGTTAGAAGAGGCAAAAACGATTGAAATGTTTGAGGAACACTCAATTAAAATAGAAGCGCAATAGCAACATATAACAGAACAATGCAATAATGTTGCGAGAGCGAGACAACGTCATAACACAAAGCACACCAACACAAACAACAAAGGCGCGCAAAACACAAAAATATTCCAACAAGAATCCTAACTGTAGGAACTGTGGAAACAACTGGCATTCTGGTGGGCTTCAACAATGTCCAGCAAGAAATATTTTCTGCAATCTTTGCAATAAGAAGGGACATTTTGCTAAAGTCTGCATGAAATCGAATTCTTCAAATAATTTAAAAATAAACAACTTGAAACAAACAGAAAATGATGAAACAGAAGATTCCATATTCAACATAAATGACACTACTAATAACAATTTGCCAACCATAACAGTTTCCATCAACAAAACACCAATGAACTTCACAATTGATACAGGATCAACAGCAACAATAATAAGCAACAACATATTCAACAAACTAATATACAGACCAACATTAACAAAACATACAGGACAAATAATTCCATATAACTCCACCACTTCGTTACCGATAATAGGAAAATTCACTGCTAGTCTTTCTTTTAAACAACATTCCATAGCCGAGACAGTTTACGTAATAGACAGCCAAGCAATATCCATACTTAGTTACAATGCATCAAAACAACTCAACATAATCCACATAGTTCAACAGTTATCAAACAATATCAATCTCAACATCAAGCAGAAATACCCTGAAGTTTTCAGAGGAATCGGGAAACACAACAAACACAAAGTACATCTTTTCATCGACAAAGAAGTACCACCAGTCGCACAACGTTTCCGTCGGATTCCATTTCATCTAAGACCATCAGTTGAAGACGAAATTAACCGCCTACTCAAAGCAGACATCATTGAAAAAGCAACGGGTCTAACACCTGGGGTATCACCAGTGGTAATTGTACCAAAATCCCACAACCCAACAGCTATTCGGATGTGCATTGACATGCGAGCAGCTAACAAACCCATTCAACGTGTCAGAAAAATAACACCAACTCTGTAAGACATAATAACATCTCTTAATGGCACAACAGTCTACAGCAAAATCGATCTGAACGAAGGATACCATCAAATCGAGTTGGATGAAAAATCTCGTTTCATCACGACTTTCAGCACACACTGTGGAGTCTACAGATACAAAAGTCTGAACTTCGGTGTCAACACAGCAGCCGAAGAGTTCCAAGACATTATCCGACAGACGCTCAACAACATCAAAAACGTCCTAAATGTGAGTGATGACATTTTCATTTATGGGAAAACGCAAGCCGAACTTGATAAAACACTTGAAGAGGTATTCCAACGACTTCGTGCAAACGACCTTAAAGTCAACGAGAAAAAATGTGTGTTCAGCCAACCGCAGCTCAAGTTTTTCGGTTTCGTTTTCTCAAAGGACGGCATCTAACCTGACCCCGAGAAAGTAGCAGTTTTTGAACAACTCGAAACACCCAACAACGTTTCAGAAGTCCGCAGCATCCTTGGTATGTTGAATTTTGCTTTGCCTTTTCTTCCAGAACTAGCAACACACACCAAACCAGCAGCATTCAAAGTCGGCGATCAGGTACTCTGCAAGCAGAGAAAAGTAAATAAACTTACTCCGCCGTATGATCCTGAGCCAATGAATATCATCAAAATCATCGGTAAGAAACTCTTCGTTTTTCAAGAAATTCGTTAAGTCCAACATCGAGCAAATGAGAAGCATACCAAGAAGACCTGTAAATAAAAATTATATAAATTATAAGCAGCAAAATCAAAGTGAAACGAATCATGAATATTCTAAAAATCATCAACAACTTCCAATATCAACACCAGCTGATTTTAACATTGCCACAGATACAAACAACAGAGATGAAGCTGAGGAAGTTGAAGTTTTTACCACACCACCAATTTCACCACAGCAGTTAAGCTATGAACACAAGCGCAGTACTAGATCGAAGAAACCGCTGCGTTTTAATGATTACATATTATTAGAATAATTTTTAAGAAAACAAACTTATGTAAATATTTATTTTATTTTATTTTTACTATTAAGCAAGGGAGAAAATGTAATGTTTGAAGTATTTGGCACTACTTTTATACCAAAAAGAAAAGACCAAATATTCTCATTTAAAATACCAGAGTTAGTTGAATAAAGATAATCAAATCGATAAGACGCGTTTTACGTCGGTCGGTGAGTGACATTCCCGAAGCAAGAAAAGTTCTAACGACTGAAGTAGAAGAAATAACTGATGTTACCAGAAGATTCTCAAACTACTGGGAGTTAATAAGAGCAGCCGCTTATTGCCGGCGGTACAAAAGTAACTACAGAAGCAAGAGACTAAATAATCCAATAGAAACTGGTAATTAACAGTAAAAGAATTGAACGTTGCTGCCAAAGGAATTATACGATATACTCAAGCGAAAGTATACCCCGAAGAACTGAAATGCTTACGAAGTGGTAAGAATGTTGTTGGTGGCCGGCTACAAAATGCCGTACTTACGAATAGAGAAAAACATCCAATTATACTGCCTCATGAAGAATGGTTTACAAAGCTATTGGTTGAAGACGCCCACGAACGGACGTTACACGGTGGCATCAGACTAACACTCGCAAAACTAAGACAGCTATATTGGGTCATTCAAGCTAAGAGGTGTATTCGACAAGTCATACACAAGTGTATGAAATGCTTCCGTTTCCAAGCACAACCCAAAACTCAACAAATGGGATTGCTCCCAGCAGCTAGAGTGACACCATCAAGACCCTTTACACACACAGGTGTCGATTATGCTGGACCAATACAAATATTAGTCGCCAAGGGGAGAGGACATCGATCTACCAAGGGTTACATCGCAATATTCGTTTGTTTCGCCACCAAAGCTGTTCATATTGAACTAGTTAGCGACCTTACTTCAGCAGCATTCATGGCTGCGTTAAAACAATTTACCTCAAGAAGAGGTATTTGTTCACACTTCTATAGTGACAACGGAACTACATTCGTTGGAGCAAACAAGGAAATCCAACAACAAATGCGTGCGGTCATTAAGTGCTGTGAAGAAGATGCATCATCAAGGCTGGTAAAAGAAGAAATCGAATGACCCCTGCATCCCCTCACTTTGGAGGATTGTGGGAATCAAGCGTGAAGTCCACAAAATATCATCTGAAGAGAGTAATTGGTGAAACAATGCTTACTTTTGAAGAATTGTCAACTTTACTGCCACAAATAGATTGTTGTCTTAACTCTCGACCATTTACTGCAATCGAAAACGATGTTAATATTACCACAATTCTGACACCTGGACATTTCTTGATAGGAAATGCTCTTAATGCAGTACCCGAAACAATTATGGACGAAAAGAAAACATTCTGATCACGATGGCAATTGGTGCAAACAAGCTAAGCTCTGTTCAAACTGCTTACAACATGACAAACAATCACAATGTTTCAGCAAAAGAAATTGTCATCATTGCAACAAGAAGCATCATTCGTTCCTACACATGGAATGGACTGAAAGGTTTCCCCAAAATAAACAATTGGACTCAGCTTCAAAAGGCGAACCAAAAACAACCAAACAAGTTAACCACAGTGAGCAGAACCAGAATGTCATTATTGCAACAGCAATATTGAAGATAATAATGAAGACGGACTTGGCCGCAGTTTTACAGTACGAGCACTGATCGACCCGGGATCGCAAGCGTCATTGATCACTGAATCTATAGCACAAACACTTAGACCCAAAAGACAAAATACTTCCGTTGAAGTTAGTGGATTAGGTGCAAGAAGTGCAGGAATTGCTAAAAACAAGGTCGATGTGACAATAAAACCTCATTTCGCCTCAAAGTTCAGCCTCCGATTAGAAGCTCTTGTACTCCCTAAGCTCACAAGACAACTACCATCCAAAACTACAAATAGCCTTAAAATTGGAAGCTTAGATCAGTTAGAACTCGCTGATCCAACTTTCAATGTTCCTGGACCGATTGATTTGATAATTGGTGCTGATGTGTATGGCGACATAATTCTTGAAGGGATAAAAGGAAATGATACCCTGATAGCTCAAAAATCACAGCTGGGCTGGTTAATATCTGAACGAACATCACAGAGTCACTGGACTGGTGACAAATTTCAGTCGATCAACAACTAAAAAAGTTCTGGGAGCTAGAAGAAGTTTCCCAACCAATATTCCAAAAACAAGAAGATAAACAGTGCGAAAAAATCTACAAAGAAACACACTACCGAAAAAAAATGGGAGATACGTTGTTAAAATCCCATTCGACCAAGAAGCTAAGCAAACGAAGCAACTAGGTGACTCAAAGAATCGAGCAATAGCGAGATTTCGACAGTTAGAAACGCAACTAAATAAAAACCAGATTCTAAAACTTGAATATACACAAGTAATTAATGAGTTTCTAGAACTGGGACACATGAAAGAAGTTTGCAATAACGATACGAAAAAAAGTAATGTTTTCTACATGCCGTCATTAAACCTACAAGTACAACAACCAAATTAAGAGTTGTATTTGATGGGTCGGCAAAATCTACAACAGGAGTGAGCCTCAATCAATTAATGTTGATAGGCTCTAAGTTACAAGATGACATTACAACTATCCTGATGCGATGGAGGAAACACAGATACGTTTTTACATCAGATATTGAGAAAATGTACAGACAAATAGAACTACACCAAGACCATCAAGATTACCAGAGAATTTTGTGCAGAAGTTCTAGCGATCAACCCATAAAAGAATACAAGCTCACCACTGTCACTTATGGAACAGCATCTGATCCATACCTACTAATTAAAACTCTTCAACAACTTGCTGAAGACGAACGAACGAAATATCCAATCGCTGCAGAAATAGTCAAACATGACTTTTACGTAGACGATATCATGTCCGGAGCGGACACAACGGCAGAATGTAAAAAAGCTCAAAAGCAGCTAGATGAAATGTTAAGCACTGCATGCTTTCATCTGCGAAAATGGGCTGCTAACAACACAAAACTATTCCAACACATACCAAACGAATTACGAAATCAACAAAAAATAGATGTCATGAAGGAAGAAACCTTAAAAACTTTAGGCATCCACTGGAATCCTCTAAGTAACAACTTTCAATTCAAGGTCAACTTAGACATAGATAAAGAAACCATGCCAACGAAACGAAAAACATTCCGATCACGATGGCAATTGGTGCAAAAAATGACGCAAGATTTTTGAAAGATCTGGTCGTCTGAATACCTCTTGCAGTTACAATAACTTCCCAAATGGAAACAAAAGGAAGAAAACCTAAAGGTTGATGACATTGTGCTCATCAAAGAAGTACGACAAGTAAATATGTCAACAAGTCGAGAGCAACCATTCGTTTGGCTTCTCCTACTGTTTGGAATATTTAACTTGGCTACTTCCTTCCCGACACCGTATCAGCAAGAAGTCAAAATAAGACCTTTTGAAAACCAACCAGGAATTTATTTCGAAGACGTGGGTAGAGCAAATCTGATTTCAAGTTCGTGGAAGATGATTGTGTTCTTTAACATGACCAACTATTGGAGTGAATTGAATAGCTGTAAGAAATTAGTAAAATCGATTGAAAATATTTGCATATCATCAGAACTCGTGGAAATTAAATCAACAATGTGTGACAAAACGTTAAGTCAATTTAAACACCAACTCCAACAAATTGAACTCAACAACGGAATCCTGCATCATGCCAATGAAGATTCAACAAGACGACAAAGACGATCACTATTCGATTTCATTGGAACTGTAACCAACGAACTATTTGGTATATTAGACCAAAGATTTGCTGACAAGTACGAAGAAACAATTCAAACGGTCAAATAAAATGAAAAACACATACTTGATCTAATGAAAAACCAGACGACAATTGTTGATTCCACTGTCAATATTTTCAAAAAAGAACAGTTCCAAAATCCAAAACAAATTCAACAACTGAATACAATGGTTGAACAAATTAAGAACGATACAAAGAAATACGAAAATCTACAATTATTTTCTTCAGCAGCTCTGAATGCTGTCCTTTTAATGATAAATTATAAGTCGTGGCAAAGCATACTGCTCGATATTTTGCTGTCAACTCAAACCAGAAGGATACATCCATTAATCCTTACGGTGCAACAATTTAAAAATGAACTAACAAAAATACATGAGAACATTCCCCGCTCTTTGATGATTCCTGGAGAGAGACATCACGAGTCAATACTCCAACTCTACAAAACCCTAAGTTTGAGGGGAAGAGTAACTGGCAGCAACATTATAATCGAAATTACCCTTCCTTTGCTGTACAACGAAGACTTCAAACTTTACAAGATGCATCCAGTTCCAACCTCCAACAATGGAAATTCTACATGCATAATTCCATCATCAGATTATTTGCTTGTTAATCTTCAAGTAAACCACTACTACCCGATCAACAAGGACGAATTTTTACGTTGCAAGGAAAGGCCATTTCAGACGTACTGGTGTACTCTTCAACACCCATTTTATACAGTTGGAGCTTTAATCAGTTCATGCGAAATGAAACTGATTCAACACAGCCAACAAATAATGGACTCATGTCTCATAAAAAACATCCCACCAAGACCTACTGGATTGAGATGCATCAACAGAATACTTGGATTTATAGTGTTCCGAATTCAACAACTGTTAACATAAATTGTGACTTTGATTCAGTACCTACCATCATAAGAGGTAGTGGGATAGTGCAGATACCAGCAAACTGCATAAAACATGACCAAACTACAACAATCATTGGAAGACAAATGATGACAAGCAGATTGAAATCTTCAGTTTTGCCATCGTTCAACATCTCTGACCAGTTAAATTCGTTTAATTGGAAACCAGAGCAACAACAACCGACCCTTCCCCAGTCAAATATTTCGTTAGAAGTATCAAAACATTCAAAACTGGAGCAAGCTATAAAACTTCAAAGGAATCAGGAAAATATCTTGAAGGAAATTAGGACCCACCGAATTCATCAGTATTCGCTCTTTGGATCCACTGGATTCCTTATTATAATTTGCCTCATAGCTGTAGTCATCAGAGTGCGAAGACGAGCTCCTACACCTAAGCCAATGACCATACGAACTGAAATAGTAAGAAAGGAACCTGAACCACCAACCACTAAGGCCTCTTTTGAAGACATCGACTTCTCCGTATCTCCAATCTGAGGGGCCCAGCATGTTGTGACAACAACAGCAATACGAAACGACTCAATATGAAACTGCACATGTCGCGACGACTACGACATCATCGCCGCCCATAGCAAGACAAAGAGAAAACGTGCAGTGTGAAACGATACACTTTGAGTAATAATGTATCAAATTATTTTATTATTCTTTGTAAATAATTTTTTGTATATTCTGTTAATTTAAAATAAGCTAAGTAGACATTAATATTGTATAAAAGTAAGACATTTGGAAAAATAAACTTACTTGCTATCAATACAGCAACCCAACAGTTCGTATTTTCTTGACTTCCCCCCACCAGAGGTAAGGGGTCCATTATTTACGAATTGTCGAACAAAACAGATGTGTGGACTCGTGCTCTAATTAGCATCTGGGGTAGAGCAATTAAATGTAGAAAATCTGTATTGTGAAGATAAGGGGAACGAGGATCTGAGGATCGAGTGATTTAGACTCGCTACTATTAAGAAACAAACAAACCATTAAGGAATGATAAGGGAGAGAGCATGATGTAAAGAGACGGGAGGTAAAGGTCATCAACATATGTCGTAAATATTAAGTTTCCTTTGGAATTAGGAGTTGTTTTGTATTTTGAAGAACCGAAAAATTGTGGTTAGACTGCTTAGCGAACAGTATGTGTGTGTGTGTGTGCTATGTTTGATAAAACTACCATTGACAGCTATTTTAGGAATAACAAATAAATATACATACATCTTTATTTTCATAACAGTTGTGATTTATTTATCCATGAATTATTAGACGTTGGAAAACCAAGCCATTTAACAAATTCATTTTCCCTTTTGCTTTTGAGTACTTTTTCAACAAGGAAAATATTAGGGTGTTTTGTTTTTTTGTAATTCTTTCTCATAAAAGCATCCAATGATAGGTTGACCATTAAAATCTTCAAGTATATATGTTGCTGGATTGGTTAAATTAACTTTTCTTATCCTAAATATTTCTGTTGTCCAGTTAGGTGTATAGCCTTTCTCAAAAACATGTTTGAACTTGCTTATTCTCACATTGTTTCCAACTCTTAACAACTCGATAAGAGTTTTTTAGAATATTCCAAATTCACATCGATTGGACACATTTGTATTGTTCTATGGAAAGAGTTATTGTATGCATTCAACAAGCCATCAAGAATAAATGTCCATTTGTAGTTCCCATTTACAATAAATTCCTTCCACATTTTCTCTTTAATTGTACGATTGAATCGTTCCACAATTGATGCCTTAAGTGAACTATATGTTGAGTAATGATTAATTTTATTGGTTTTCATTAAATCATGAAATGTCTTATTGAAGTATTCTTTTCCATCATCAGTTTGCAGGTTTTTTGGTTGACGTGAGGATTTTCTGAAAATCAACTTCATTGCTTCACAAACGGATGAAGCTGTCTTATTTTTCAATGGCAATGCCCATGCATATTTTGAGAAGGTATCAATAACCGTCATAAGGTACATATTTATAATCATTATTTTCTCTGCAGTAGGAATCATTTCAACCAAGTCAGCTTGCCACAGATCATCAAATCCCTTTATAACCACTCTTCGTCGCTTGAAATTTTTTCTCGCTGGCTTGTGAAGCTCTTCAACTACTTCTCGTTTACTCATTTCTTAAAAGAATGAAATAAAAAACTTTTTATTTTATAGTTTTATAAATAAATTCATTTTAATCTATGATACAATAACATTAATTTTTTTAATCTAACTAAACGTTGTTCAATCAGAATACATCCACAAGTATCTGGTCCTTCTTTACATTTATTTGAAGACCACGAAGAGTTTGTGAAATGACATCCATTCATAGATTCAACTTGATTGCTGTTTTTATAAGTACTAAAAAATGAAATGCTTCTTAAAAACTCATCAAAATGTTCTTCAAGCAAGTCATGCTTACGAAGCATTAAGAAATTTGAAATTTCTTTTAAAATTAAAGTTAACATATATTGATATTTGACATGGCTGTGGTGTCGTTTTGATTGGCATTTAACAAATGATGTAGTGATTAAATACTTATGCTTTCCTACTTGAAAAATATATTTGATTTTCGCTAATTTTTCCAATCTCAAGAAGAAAATATTTTCGAAGATCATCTGATCTATGTACTCTCTTAATATGTTTTCTTTATTTTGCAATTTGTTATCTATGTATGATTTGCTTACTGCTTGATTAGGCATTGTTGGATTTCCAACATTGTTTAGATGTTTTCCTTCAATATCAAATTCACCACTCTCAGTTTGTTTAAATCCAATACCAGGAGGCCCTTGAAGACCAACAATTAGTCTTTGAGATTTCTTAGAGCTTCTTCCGAACTTGTCAACACTCATTTTGTTAATAAATTATATTTTGTTCGCGCAACTCTTCAACAATTGATATGATTTCATTTTTGTGATGGTTGTGCCCAGATTTTTTAGATGCAATTAAAAGTATCAACCTATTTACAAGCTCATTGGGGTTGTCCCAATACACATAATCAACAGGATTGGTTGAGTACACCTTCATAGGTGAATTATTTATGTAGGCATTTCCGACTTTCTTTTGTTTACTTTAGTTAGTATTCTGAATTAAAGGTTTTATGATTTTCTTATACTTTGCTCCCCTATTTCCATTAACCTGTGATCCGATCTCATGATTTCTCAAGTATACACATGTTTTGTGCAATATTTTCTGATATTTCTTTAAGTCATCAGTGGTATACATACTCTTTCGAGGATTTTTATGAAGAATTAGTTCAAGAAGACCATCAGTTCCCAAAAAAATTTCTTCATCAACAACAATATTGTTTTCATCATCAATTCGAAAATTTGATCTTCCTAATTTATTTGAGTTCGATTTACTGTCAAAGTATGGACCATAAATTTTATCATGATCTGAATTTGCAATTAATGTACTTTGAGAAATTGGAATATTATCAGCAAAGCTTTTTTCAGGTGTCATAAATAAAGAGTCGTTCTCACTACCAACCAACATTGAATTCGATAGTGATAGATTTACATTTTTCTGTGGAGAAATAAATTCATTTTCTTCTAGTTCTTCGTTTATTTCTTTTTCTTCTTTAGATTTCTCTTCTTTTCGTGGATGTTTTTTAACATCAAGCGATTTTATTTCTTTTAATTTGTTATTCATAGTTTCATTTCTTTCAGCATTGTTTGCTATTTTCAGTAAGGGTTCTACAATTGGCTTGAATGTGTTTTCAATTTCAGTATCTTTAATCAATTTTCCAGTTTTGAGGAGCATATACTTTTTCTTTAATGCTTTTTTTGTTCTTATAAGGTTTTTCAGTGTATTCACATTGGTATCCAATATCCATGTCTATAAAATGGTTTGAATATAATAAAAAGGTACAAAGAAAAAGATAATAGGAACAGATGAATGTAGAGCAGATAAACAGCCAAAAAGCTATTGCATACAGATCAGCTTACATGCAGTTCAATACAGGACAGTTCTAAACAGGGGCAGTTCAAAACAGGGCAGTTTAATACGGATCAGTTTTAAGATAGGTGTATCAATATGAGAAGCAGTTTAATGACTGTTTAAACATGCAGTTCAATACAGGACAGTTCAAAACAGGGGCAGTTCAATACAGGACAGTTCAAAACAGGGGCAGTTCAATACAGGGCAGTTCAAAACAGGACAGTTTAATACGGATCAGTTTTAAGATAGATGTATCAATATGAGAAGCAGTTTAATGACTGTACGAGACAAATAAAACTTCAAGTTCATAAATATTGAACTATTTTACTATTTATTTTCCTTTTATAAAGTTTAACATTAATGACTATTTAAAAACACGTTTTGAAGGGCACAACATTTGTTATGCGATAGACATCTTGCTGTATTTGGAAACATTCTTTTTAATTCTTTGAAAGAAGGTGTGACAGTCAGGTTAGAGGGAGTAGTAGGAATGGTGGGTTGGTATATGGATAGGATTGAGATCGGTGGGAAAAGTATGATAGGGGTTTTAGAAAAGATATTAGAGGATTGGTTGGGAGATACAAAAGTGGGAATATGGGATAATAAGGGAAGGCATGGTAGGATTGGGGACGGGAAAGAAGTGAAGGGGGATGAAAGAACAAAAAGGATAGCAAAACGAGATAACTCTCCAAAAAAAATGAAATAGAAGACACGGAGGAAGGAAAATAAGGGTTGGACAGCCTGGCGGTGAGGAGCTATGGCATGCTGGCGTTGCTCGACTTAGCTCGCCGGGGTAGGGGGGGGGTCTTGCTCCGCCACCAAACTCACCTCGTCACAAAAAAATTACATGCCAAAAAAGGATAAACAACACAAAAAGGATAAACAAAATTGGTAACAGCTTACCCACATTCACGTCCGGTTTCCGGTAGATGACAGTTCCGGTTGGCCGTTCCCACACCACTCCTTTGGAATCGGGAGGCCGATACTGTGCCCGATTCCCCTTTCGCACTCCGCTACGGCTGGTCGCTCCTCATCGTCGACTCGTTGTTGCCCTCCACGCCCCCTGAAAATTCAACTCCCTACTCCATCTGGACCTTTGAACTTACTCAAGTAAAAATCAAACACTTGGCTTGGTCAAGGCACATTTTATACAAGTTTTTTATTTATAAACATTACATTATGGTCCAATTACAACAATCAAAAAAAAAACATTTAAACAATTAAGAATAAATAACAGAAAATAAATAACTAAATAGAGAACAAATCAAGAAATGAATAAATAAAGTTGCAGGATTTTGAAAATTTTTGAATACAAATATTTCTTAACAAAAAAAATCTTTCAAAGAAAATTTATTGAGAAGTAAATAAAAGGTAATAAAATAAAAATAAATATAGTTTGAAAAAAACTAAAAAACACGCTTTTAAAACCCATCATACTAAAAAAGCGGAAAATAATTTTTAATATAAGCTGAAAACCAGTGGCGGCTGTATCTTAAGTGCGCTCGTGCGCTGAACCCAAAAGATTTAAAAATTACTAAAAATTACTTTATCTTAATTTGTTAAATTAAGTACATATTAGTTTACTTTTCAATCATACAATAGCAATAGCAACACATAAAATTTCTAATACCTAGCACTTTGCTATACTACAAAGGCACAAGACAAAGACAACATTGTATGTATTTTCCCTGTAAATTCAATTCTCGTGCGCTTTGGCGAGCGCACAAGGGCTGCTAATATAACTTGTAGGGGTTACAGCCTTACATGCCTGACGCGTGAAACAAAAGATATCTTATTGAAATGTATCGAGAAATTAATGTACTTCCGTGCGCCGCACGAGAGAACCGAAGTTTAACGAAGGGAACAACCGATCCCGATGTTTGACGAAGTTCGCTGGTCAATGTGAGTGACGCATGTGATTGATGAATTTGAATTCGTATTATGGATTTTGCTGTATCTGTTTGGTGTTTTTTAAATTTCACTTAAGAGTGCAAAAAGTTTTTATATTTATACCTATATGAACAGAAATTGTCTTTTTATTTATTATATTTCCAAATTTAATACTTAGTGAGTGCACTCCCTATTCGATGACCCAGCAGCCGCCACTGCTGAAAACAATAATGAACTAAAAATAAAAGTGTTATTGTGAAAAAGCGTTGGGCGCATTGGCCATATTTTTTTTCATATATCGAGCGCCCCACGCTTATTCACAATAACACTTGTATTTTTAGTTCATTATTGTTTTCAGCTTATATTAAAAATTATTTTCCGCTTTTTTAGTATGATGGGTTTTAAAAGCGTGTTTTTTAGTTTTTTTCAAACTATATTTATTTTTAACTTTTTAGTTTAACGTGCTTTAAAAGCGTGTTTTTTAGTTTTTTTTTAAACTGTATTTATTTTGTGATTTAAGAAAACATTGAAACATTTCATTGACCCATTTAGTTGATTGAAATTGTAAATGAAATTGGAATTATTTATTTATTATTTAAAATCTCGTAATTTTAATTAAAAAAAAAAAAAGTCACCCATAGTTAGGATTTGATCGTACGACCCTTGACGCTCAAACTGAAACGAGACCGCGCTTTAACCAACTGAGCCACCGCAGCACTTAAAATGAGGAAGTCTATTAATATTTATAAGCGCATAATAAAATCAGGAAAAAGCAGGAGCTGTGGGATTAAAATATTTAATCCTGGTAATCCTGATAAGGATATTGAGATAAACTTATGAAATTATTGTTTTGCCACCGGTTCTTGATATGTGTACAAAATTTTATTAAAATCGGTTCGTGTAAAGTGGGTCAAAATCGAGTGTAAAGGTGTCGGTTACATACATACATACATACATACATACATAGGGGAGAGAGGGGCACCTTTGAACGTGGGGTACCTTTGAACAGCATTAATAAAAACTTATTAAAAAATTATTTGAGAGCGTCAACCAAATTATTATTCTGGCAATACTGTTTTCTCTAAACGTCAACGGCTTTCGGTCATCTTTTCAGTAGTAGTTTGAAAGTAGCTCGGGTCGGATGTTTTTATGTTACAATTCTAACTTTTCATATTTTTCTTTGTAAGAGTACACAATTTTTTTAGTGAGCTTTTTTATGTGTGAAATATTGTTTTTGAAGGTGAAGGTTCCTTAAGAACCATATTTAGTTAAGTTTTTTTATGTATAAGTATAAACAAATTATTAAAGCTTATTTGTTCCTGACAAGACACGTTGGGGCAAGTTTGAACAAATCGGTCGGGGCAGGTTTGAACATGTTTTTTATCCTGATGTAGAAGACAAGTGGTCTGTTAGTGGAATAGAAATAAAAGCTAAGCTGCCACCACCAACTAATCTTCCAGGAACATCGCGGACAGCTGCGATAATGACTTTTACTTTTGACTTCTCTAAATTAAAATTAGGTTAATGAGGCTACTTCTTGTTTATATACAAACGTGTTTGTTTCAGGGTTGCAAACAAGCTCAAAAGTGAGCTGCGCTCAGCTCACAGCTCAGCTCACTTTTGAGCTAGCTCAAATATGAGGTAGCTCACAAAAAGAGCTAGCTCACATGTGATAGCTAGCTTGTATACCTATTTTAAGTTTTTTTAGTTTTGTTTATGTTATATGTATGTATGTTCTTACCTTATTAAAGTGGTTTGTGAATTCTATTTAATTTATGTTAAGTTTTTTTTATCTCTTATTTACAAAATAAAACTAATTTATGTATTTTTTAATAAACCAAAGCGTGTAAAGTCTTATTTCAGGTAAAAAATGTACATTAAAAACTGCCGTTCAAAGGTGCCCCAGCTTAGTTCAAAGCTGCCCCACTTGGGGGGCACCTTCGAACATAAGGACCTGCTTCATAAAAAAAATAATAATTAATCGAAATTTTCGTAATACAAATAGAATTATGCGTTTAAACTAAAGCTTAATTCCATTTCTAAAAGTGAAAATAAGTTACGAATCAATTATTCAAAAACATAGATTTTTATGAGAGTTGGTAGCAAAAAGTGTTCAAAGGTGCCCCCCTCTCCCCTACATACATACATACATACATACATACATACATACATACATACATACAAGTGAAGCTAATATAAGCGTGTTAAAAAAAGATAGGGATAAAGATTTTCGGTTTTCCCCTCGGTGGACCTTTCCGCCCACTCGGGTGGCAACACCTTATATAAAGGCTATGCCCAACCCCACTAAGCCCGGTCTACCTAACCACGACCCGAACCTAACCTCGACCCTGCTCCGCGTCCCTAAACGGGGTTTCTATATCCTACCTAGAGAGCGCTCTATAGGAGGGGGCACAATGGTAAGCCTCACTTTGTGCTTCGGTCTTCCTTTCGATTAGGAGTCGAAATTACGTCCGCTCCGGCGACGAAGGCGTAGCGAGGGTCCTTCTCCGCCTCTTCCCTTTCCTTTAGGTATATTTTTCTCTTTTTTTTTGATTAAATGGTAATTACGTTATTAAATTTTTTTTTGTTTTGGACCACTAGCAATAAAAAAAGTTATCATAAATTGAATGCCGTCGACCGTTGGTGTTTAATTTAAAAAAAAATCTTTTCTCAGAAGTATGCAACGACTTTTGCTTGGGCTTCTTTATTCGAGATATTTTCGGTGGCTCGCTTTTGGGAGTTATTGTTTTACCTAATGTCCAGGTAATCGCTCGGGATTTCCAAATAAATTCAGGAAAAAATTATAAAAACTCGCGGAACAGTAGTAGTTTTTTTTTTTATCTGAAATAATTTTGTTAACTATGTTTTTTTCTTTTCTTTCTACTAAGGTTTTTTTCACTTTATTACCGTGTTATTTTGTGGCGGTTGGACTGCCGCAACCGTCCCGCGAGCCCTGAGAAGGTTATCGGTTTTGAATCTCTTTTTTTCTTTTTTTATTATTAACTTTCGTCTTACTACTTTTAAAAAAAACTTTCCCTTTTTTTTTAAATATAATTACGTATAGCTAGCACTCACCCCTTTTTTTTTTTTTTTCTGTGGATAGGTTTTCTCTCTATGTAGGTATTCCTTTCACCCTTTGAGATTTCAGGAGGTTTAGTTTGCTCCCACTAAAAAACACTGTTTTTAAACAATCACACTTATTATCCTTTTTCCTTGTTTTACCTTTATTTTTTTTTTTATTTTTTTAGATTAAGTTAACTTTTCTTATTTTTTTCTTTTATTTTTTTCGATTTTTAAATTTTCCCGCCACACTACTGCACTCCACAATTATGTTCCACCTAGTGGCTCTTAATTTTCCCCATAGCCTACCCAGACCCCATCCCTTTGTTCTTGGATGGTACATGGGAACCGTTTGGGTTTAGTCGTTCCGATATGGAGGGGTCCCCTTCTCATGTACCACCCCCTGTTGATAACAAAACTAACCCTAACTATCCCACCGACTATTCACCTCAAGTATCCTATCCCTGAACCTAAATTTCAAGTTTCTCTCTTTTTCCGACCGCTTCCTATTTTTTTTGCTTAACGATCGGTCAGTCGTTGTAGCTTCGTTATCGTCAAGTTTGACAGTTCAGTCTCGAAACAAGACGGAAGACAGAAACAGAACACAGAGAACACTAGAGGAAAACATGTAAGTACTATTTTTGTTCGGATTTAAATCTAAATTCTATTTATTTTCATTTTAGGGTCGGGATCCACTCTCTGGACAGCCATAACAAAGGGTAGTTTATATTTTCAACGTTTATTACATCAACATTTTCACTAAGAAGTTGATTTATCCATTCCTGTTTTTCGTTTCCTTTGACATGAACAGTGTGATTTAGAAGATTATCTCGAATAAATTCTTCAACTTTATGATATTTTATGAAACCTCCATTCCAATGCAATCCATGATGGTTTTAATACAACCATTTTGCTTGTCTTTGCAATGATGTTGGTAAATGCTTAAAATCAAATGGGGGTGTAACTATAAAATGATGATGATTTCCTTTGTGTAAAATAGCAATTTCTTTAACAATAAACTTGTTATTAGGTCCTCTGAATCCTTGAACATCTATTATAAATGACATTGTTGATGATAATGTTGATGTTGTGTTGCTTAAAGTTTTTATTTAACTGAATCAGTTAAATATTTCGTGAAACTATTTGACTTAGAGGATTGTAGTTTATAATTCGATCATGCAGCATCAAACAATATACTGAAGTGTTGGAAGGTAATACTTTTGTTGTTTTAATTTCTAAACGTTTATCAACAAGCCCAGTTTTAATAATTTCGTTCTTTTGTCTGCAGTCGATTACAAAACTTTTAGCTTGTGACTTAAAGAGATTTCTTGTCAACAACGGTTCTGCAACTGAAAAATTATAGTAGTTTCTTTTAAAATCAGTATACATTTGATAAGGAATACTAAAATTGTTTTTTTCAAATCAAATGTTTTGGTCTTCATAGGAATAAACGTCAGAGTTCAAATATGCTTTTAGGTTGACAACATCACAGTGATCAAAATAAGTAGGATTCTCTTTGAGTTGATTTCTTTTGTTGGTTTGTAGAGCAACAATTATGTATCTAGGCTTCTCAACTTGCGAAGTTGTCTTAACATTCCAAATGTGATGGTCACTAGTAGGTAAGGTTGGATATTCATATAGATCCCAATTACGAAAGGCAATTTTCATGGTGGCATTATCACTTATTGATTTAAAGAGTTTCAATTTCAAAGAATCTGTTAGATGGACATGTGGAACTTTCCATTGAACTTTGAGCAATGTTATCGTCGCATTCTCGTCTTCATCAGCAATAAGTGAATTTTCATCAGTACGAGAACGTGTTAAAATTAAATCATGTCGAGCGTTAGGAAGAATTCAGCAAAACCTAAAAGTTTGTTAAGTGGCAAGCAAAAATTAAAGTGTAATCCATCCGAATTTATTGAAGATGACGAATTTGAACACCAGCCCCCATTATGCATCATTACACTTTCATTTTGACTCAAAGAAATATAATTTTCTATAGAGGTTGTGATTCCAACATTACGATTACTATCTATCTCAATACCGTTCAGCTCATATCGAATTTCATCAAATAAGAATGCTATACTATTGTTTACAAGTTTTGTTTTTTCGACTTCCGAGCCATCAGCTTTCGATACAGTCCCTTCAACATAAATGTAACTTTCCGAAGGCAAAATATTGAGATTTTGATGCCGCACGCAGATGTGGATGATGTCATTTTTACCAAAATTATTTAAATACGGTGAATAGGAATGATATTCGTATTTTGAAATACTATCATCAAAGGTCAGGTCTTGAAAGATATTCAGCATAGTCTTCCTTTTTTTGCTAGTAACAAGAACTATTTATTTTTCTTCAATGTTAATCCTAATGATAACAAAAACAATTGGTTTTCTTTTGTAAGCGTTTGTATTTTCGCTTTAGAAGTTGATGAATTATTGATTAAAGAGCACAGCGAACCTTCTCTTTTATAGAAATGGTAAGAATTGGGGGTGGCATTATAAATTATCATTTTTGTTGATTTAGATGTAATCTTATCGTTATTAATTCACCTCGAAAGTTTATGAGGTTCCCGTCTTGATCTAGCAAATTTATTGTTATTGAACTAATCTTCTTCACGTTCACTGGTAAATAAATAACATTTGTAGGGACTTCAATTATTTTATAACCCGGACTGACTTTGATAGCAAATTGGTGCAGTATATGTGCAGGTTGGTTATTTATAAAAATGTCTCATCAATTAAATTACACTCTACTCTTACTGTGTTAACACGATTAATATCAACGTAAAGGTCCGATTCATGCATTTGTCTCGCAATAAGTTTTCTTTAACTGAATCCCAACAGTGACCCAATCGAACAAGATTTTGAAAAAATCTATATCTTGAGTGCAGAGTATTTCACATTTTAAAGAGTTGTTATTTGCTCGAATCTTTAAATTTGCTATATTATTTTTTTCCTCAAGTGCTTCTTGAATATAATTAATTATATCTTCAATTTCATAAGAACCAACAGGAAGTACTACGACATCATCACCTATATGAAATAAGTTATTCGAACCATCTACGTTATGTATAGAATTGTATGTTTGAAAATCCACACACATAATTTGAATCTAATACTATTGGGGGGAAGTACTCTGTGGTGAGAGTAGACTTATTTCCGCTTAGTGTAAGTGTTATCGACATTATCGGAGCAATAGAAATAAAACAAATTTAATACTGTATAGTTTATTTATTTATTTTGATCAACAAGAAACTCTAAACATAAGTGACCACAGTTGAATGTGTTAAATTGGTGTAAACATTTATGATTATAGTAAATATTATTTGGATGCAAGTACACTGCCAATCACTAGGATGAGGCCACATATTTTTAAACCGATTTTCGGTCCGATACCTGTTGGAATTTGTTTAACCCGGAAAATTTTACTACATGAGAGTAGGTACATATTTTCTTAAAACAAAGTGATACAATTATGGGGTTAATTAGAAAAGACCGTTGGAATTTCCCTACATTAATGAATGGGCTACCTAAAAAGGATATAAATAAATATAGTTTGAAAAAAACTAAAAAACACGCTTTTAAAACCCATCATACTAAAAAAGCGGAAAATAATTTTTAATATAAGCTGAAAACAATAATGAACTAAAAATACAAGTGTTATTGTGAAAAAGCGTTGGGCGCATTGGTCATATTTTTTTCATATATCGAGCGCCCCACGCTTTTTCACAATAACACTTGTATTTTTAGTTCATTATTGTTTTCAGCTTATATTAAAAATTATTTTCCGCTTTTTTAGTATGATGGGTTTTAAAAGCGTGTTTTTTAGTTTTTTTCAAACTATATTTATTTTTAACTTTTTAGTTTAACGTGCTTTAAAAGCGTGTTTTTTAGTTTTTTCAAGATATATTTATTTTTAACTTTTTAGTTTAAGGTGCTTTAAAAGCGTGTTTTTAACTTCCCATAGGGAGTTATTGTAATGGGTCCGATTTGTCAAATTGAAATTTTTGACAAATCTGGACGTTTCAAGGTTCCTAGAATCTAGACCGTCATTTGTAGAGAGATGTCTGTGTGTGCGTGTGTACGTACGTTCGAGATACCCTTTTTCGTCCACGGTATCTCAACAACGAGTAGAGATATCGACTCCAATTAAATTTTGTTCGACAGGTTATAACTTCGAAAGATGCAGAAAGGACTTTTATAAAAATTGGTCAAGCGGTTTTTTCACTATAGCAGTTTTTAAAAAAAGTGAAAATTTTGGTTGGAAGCAAATATCTCAGGAATGGTTAATGCTATTGACTTAAAATAAATTTTATTGTATACATTGTAATGTGATACAGACTTGATATTAATTTTGAAAATTTTCAACTTACCGTTATTTTTTAAAAATTGAAAAACTAAAAAAAAATTTTTTGGCGCGAAAATATACAATGAAGGAAAAATCATATTCTCTTCAAAACTAATTTCTATTATCTGAAAGGGTGTTCTTTACATCTGGTGAAAGTTTGAAAAAAATTCATTTGACAGTTTTTTTACAAAAAATAAAAAAGTACAAAAAATTCTTCCAAAAGTTGGTAAAAAGTGTTTTTTGACTTGAATATCTCGAGATTGAGCACCGATATTGGCTTCAAACTTATTTATGTTTACACAAAATACAATTATTAATATATGCTACAATTTTGACAAATATCGAATTGACAGTCTTTTTACAAAAAATAAAAAACTTAATCAAAAATTTACCAAAAAATGTCAAAAGTAATTTTCTTGACTTGAATATGTCCAAAATGGTCAATCATTTTAACTTCGAATCTATTTCATTTTTTGCGTAATAGAATTTTGAAGATATGGTACTTTTTTGACACATATCGAATTGGCAGTTTTTTTTACGAAAAATAAAAAACCAAAACTGAAATTTACGGAAAAGTGTCAAAAATTGTTTTTCTGCTTTAATATAATCCCAACAAGCAATGCTATTGACTAAAAATGTATTTTATTTTTAACATAATGCATTTGTCAATACCTAAAAAATGATAAAATATTGACGAATATCAAATTTACATTTCTTACAACAAATACAAAACTACAAAAAGTTAAGAAAAATTAGTAAATATTGTTTTTCCGCTTAAACATCTCTGACAATTTTTTTGTTAGTAAAATTATGTTAACAATCAGCATCAAAAGCATGTAAATCGATTAATATCAGCAACGCCAAATTTTACAAATTATGGATAATGGGAAGTTATCAGTGTGGTCGCACCCAGCCTCTTTTTTAGTTTTTTTAACACGCTTATATTAGCTTCACTTGTATGTATGTATGTATGTATGTATGTATGTATGTAACCGACACCTTTACACTCGATTTTGACCCACTTTACACGAACCGATTTTAATAAAATTTTGTACACATATCAAGAACCGGTGGCAAAACAATAATTTCATAAGTTTATCTCAATATCCTTATCAGGATTACCAGGATTAAATATTTTAATCCCACAGCTCCTGCTTTTTGCTGATTTTATTATGCGCTTCTAAATATTAATAGACTCCCTCATTTTAAGTGCTGCGGTGGCTCAGTTGGTTAAAGCGCGGTCACGTTTCAGTTTGAGCGTCAAGGGTCGTAGGATCAAATCCTAGCTATGGGTGACTTTCTTTTTTTTAATTAAAATTACGAGATTTTAAATAATAAATAAATAACTCCAATTTCATTTACAATTTCAATCAACTAAATGGGTCAATGAAATGTTTCAATGTTTTCTTAAATCACAAAAATACAGTTTAAAAAAAACTAAAAAACACGCTTTTAAAGCACGTTAAACTAAAAAGTTAAAAATAAATATAGTTTGAAAAAACTAAAAAACACGCTTTTAAAGCACGTTAAACTAAAAAGTTAAAAATAAATATAGTTTGAAAAAAACTAAAAAACACGCTTTTAAAACCCATCATACTAAAAAAGCGGAAAATAATTTTTAATATAAGCTGAAAACAATAATGAACTAAAAATACAAGTGTTATTGTGAATAAGCGTGGGGTGCTCGATATATGAAAAAAAAATATGGCCAATGCGCCCAACGCTTTTTCACAATAACACTTGTATTTTTAGTTCATTATTGTTTTCAGCTTATATTAAAAATTATTTTCCGCTTTTTTAGTATGATGGGTTTTAAAAGCGTGTTTTTTAGTTTTTTTCAAACTATATTTTTTTAAACTGTATTTATTTTCACAGATTTGATGTTTTTTTGCAATTTAAGAAAACATTAAAACATTTTATTGACCCATTTAGTTGATTGAAATTGTAAATGAAATTGGAATTATTTATTTATTATTTAAAATCTCGTAATTTTAATTAAAAAAAAAAAAGTCACCCATAGCTAGGATTTGATCCCACGACCCTTGACGCTCAAACTGAAACGTGACCGCGCCTTAACCAACTGAGTCACCGCAGCACTTAAAATGAGGGAGTCTATTAATATTTATAAGCGCATAATAAAATCAAGAAAAAGCAGAAGCTGTGGGATTGAAATATTTAATCCTGGTAATCCTGATAAGGATATTGAGATAAACTTATGAAATTATTGTTTTGCCACCGGTTCTTGATATGTGTACAAAATTTTATTAAAATCGGTTCGTGTAAAGTGGGTCAAAATCGAGTGTAAAGGTGTCGGTTACATACATGCATACATACATACATACATATGTACACACAAGTGAAGCTAATATAAGCGTGTTAAAAAGTGCTTCACCAGGATGAGGCCATTGCGAATATTTCGTTGTAGAAATTGACATCAGCTATTTTTTTGAAAATTTTGGTTGCAATATTTAAGAAAGTTATACAAATAACTCTTTTTATTAAATTTCAATTACAAATGGGTTCCGGAAAGACGTTGACAGTGGCAGAAAGAGGACAAATCGATGCTTTCAAGGAAATGGGACTCTCAAGCCGAGAAATAGCAAGCAAGCTGAACAGAAGTAAGACAGTTGTAAACAACTATCTTGCTGATCGTCAAAACTATGAAAAAAACCAAAAAGAACGCACAGCCCAAGCAACAACATCCCGAGAAAAGCCGTTAATTTTACGTATTGCTTCAAATTCTACTCAATCAGCTACTAAAATAAGGTCCAAAAGCGGAGTATCAGCCACTATTTCGACAGTCCGAAGGATAATAAGAAAAGATGGTACTATCCATAGAAGAAAACTCAAAAAGAAACCTGTTCTAAAGCAAGTACACAAGGAGCTGCGAATGAACTTTGCAACAGAACATGTCTCTTGAAGCAGTCAATGGAAACGCGTTGTCTTTTCGGATGAAGAAAAGTTTAACCTTGATGGCCCCGATGGTTACAACTTTTATTTCCATGATTTAAGAAAAGAGGAACTAATTTTGGGAAGACATCACAGTGTTACATCAGGTGTTATGGTGTAGGGAGCTATCACCTACTATGGCAAAATCGAGTTGGAGTTTCTTTCTACAACAATGAACGGAAACAGCTACAAATGCTTGTTGGAACGGTCATTTCCGAAGATGAAAAATATTTTTGGACCTCTGCCTTGGATTTTCCAACAAGGGCAACAAGACAATGCCCCCATCCAAACTTCCAGGGTTGTCAAAAGCTGGATTTTATCAGAAAACGTAGAGCTTTTGCCATGGCCACCCTATTCACCGGACTTGAACATAATCGAAAACGTATGGGCATGGCTATCTCGAAAAGTTTATGAAGGCGGTAGACAATTTGAAGACAAGGACTCCTTAATTGAAGCTATTCGTGATGCGTGGGACGAGATTTTACTTGACTATTTAAAAAAACTTTATGATTCCATTCCCAACCGTCTAATAGAGGTCATATCCTAAAAAGGGGGGTATACTCATTATTAATGGAGAAAAACTTAATAAATAAATGTTTGAAAACCAAAAATTGTAAACATTTATATTTCATTTTTTTGATATTTTATAAGATTTTTCATGTGGCCTCATCCAAGTGACGCACTTTTTCATACTGTTTTTAAGTAGCTCTTTAATTAATCTAGGGAAATTCCAACAGTCTTTTCTATTTAACCTCTTAATTTTATTACTTTTTTTAAACAAAATATCTACCTTCTCAAATGTAGTAAATTTGTATGGGTACGAAATTTCCAGCAGGTATAAAGAACGAAAATCGATTAAAAAATATGTGGCCTCATCCTAGTGATTGACAGTGTATCTTACTAGTTCCTGGGGAGGTCTTAAATTACCAAAGCTATCAAAATATTTAACATTATTTTTATTTTTGCTATATGTTACCCAATGTGTACCAACCCCGCTATTATTATCTAAATTTACTACACCGCTTTCCATTTTAAATGGTTTGGCTGGCAATGTATCTCGCAAGAAAACACCACGAAAATATGGAACATAGTTTTTACCAAAATTCAATATATCTATGTTGGTGAGAGGTCGGTTGGGTAGCATTTCTAATAGTTTTTTGATTCTTGTGGACTTAAAAAAAGCCCCAAACCATTTTTATATGGTTTTAAAAAAAAACCTTTCCCTTGTTTAAGTCTTATAGTTTCCATAGCTATATTTTGACGTTTGTTTTCTTCTAGTTTTTTTCTTCCAATCCTTGAATCATTTATTGCCTTCGCCATTCCTGCGACACCACCAGTTAAGGAACCGACAGCAGATAGCCCTGCTAAAATAGGAAGCAATGGTAAAAGTCCTCCAACTTTTGGAATCGGTATCACCCTTGGTAATGTTATATTCCTTCGTTTTCCCTTTATGACTTGTCTAGCTGCTTTTAAAGCAGTTGTTGCTAGTTCATTTGCATATTTAGTATTTAGAGTTTTAATTGCTAGCTTTGCTTTTTTAATTGCATTTTTAAATAAATTAGTTTTCTTAACCTTAGGGCACTGATGACTTTTCTTGGTTTTTGTTTTAGACGAAATACCCATTCCAAGAGTAGATTTGATTTTCATCATGTTAGTAACTAAAAGACTATTCAGTTTTTCTGATAATGTTGAATCTTTAGCTCTGAACCTCTGCCACGATTTATCAGATAAAATTTTATCAGCCGCGTGTCTATATTTCAAATAATTGCTTTTATTGTATGCTATATCGTGTTCACTACAAGCTTCATCTAATAAATTGATTCCTCGATCACCTCTAGCAAGTCGTTCCTTTAGTTTAGTTCCAGGACCACAAAAATTATTAGACGGTGAATGCAACTCAAATGGTAGCTTATTTATTAGTGAATTAATCAATCCGTTTCCTTGAATAGGATTATACAAACTAACTGAATGTGATCCAAAATCAATCATTATATACATAAGTGTAGCATTATACACAAGGAACGGTTATGAAAGTATAGATATAATAAGCCCATTCAATAAAATGAAGTTTATAAGACAGCATGAACCTATTTGTGTGCAAAACTTTGATGATGAGAATGTAAAACAAAAAAAAAGAAACATTTAGCATTATTTCCAAACAGTATAAGGGGAATAATAGTGGGTCCATCAAATCGCGGAAAAACAAATGTTATGCTTAGTATTCTTTTGGATGTCCATGGATTAAAATTTGAAAATATTTACATATACTCTGTCATTACAGCAACCAAAATATACATATCTAAAGAAACTTGTTAAATCTATTAGAGGAATGCAGTATAATGAATTCTCAAATAATTGTGAAATAATGCCTCCTTCGAAGGCAAAATCTAATTCTGTTTTTATATTTGATGATGTGGCATGTGAAAAACAATATACCATAAGAGACTATTTTTGTATGGGTCGTCATAACGATGTAGATAGCTTCTATTTATGTCAATCATATACACACATTCCAAAACATTTGATTCGAGATAATGCTAACTACATAATTCTCTTTAAGAAAGATGATAATAACTTGAAGCATATTTATAATTATCATATAAATTTAAACAATTCAAACAGCTTTGTATTAAATGCTGGAAAGAAATGTACGGATTATTTATTTCACAGAATATTTTACAGAATAAAACCGGTGGTGAAAATTACTATTGTTTGCTTGCTTGAACTACGTCTGTTTACTTCGAGATTCGGATAGCTACTCCGTTGTTTCAGATTTTAAATAAAACCGTCGATTCGATTGAGTGGAAAGGGGACGCACATTCTCTTTTGGGTCTGTTCGCTTGTTCGTCTTGTCCGTTCTTTCGTTCGTTATTCTAGTCGACAGGGTGTCCCTACATGATAGGATAATCCTACATCTCGGCGATCCTGACGACTCATTCGTCCCCGAATGAAGGGTTCCATTTCTTTATAAACTCTGCCACCGTTGTAGTCTGGGCGGGCCCTTCGTGATCTCCCACCTTCTTCACATTGTATCGACTGCCTTAGTTGTATAACGACCTTACTGAGTGCCGTACTGAGTGCGCTTGATGGCAACCAACTCGTTTACGCTGTATCGTTTCTCGGGTACTCTCTTCTTGTCGTACGTCCTCCAGTTCTCTTCTTATACAGCTCTTATATTTCGACTAACCTCCACACGCATCTCGTCTCGCTCTTGATCCAACTCTCGGATGATTGCTTCATCCATCCACTCTATCAATTGCGTTGAGGTGTCCACGCGCATATCCAATCCGGTTAGTACTCGGAAGGGACTGTGTTACGGTAAAATTCACCGCAACAATGACTAGCCTACGATTCCTTGACTTCCCTATTCTGCTTTCTTTGCTGCTGCAAAATATTGGTGAGGTTGAGGGCAACCATGGACCCATCAGCCAGTGGTGTACTTAGCCAATATGTTGCAAAAGTAATAAAACAGGTGTTCCAGCGATCATGATGACCAAATAGGTCGGGTGATTCCAAACGGGCTGTCTGGTGTTCCAGCATATTTTATTCCGGCGGACGAGCCGAAAAGTTGTCATAAATGTTCTTGATTTTTGTTTTAACGTAAAGTAGTATATAATTTTCATTCAAATTTACTTAAATTAAGAATTGTACAAAATGGGTTTTGACACCGGTAATTTCAATAGTAAGAATAAGTTTTGACATTCAGAAAAAAAAATAGTTTATATAACACTCCTTCCTACATATCCGAAACTAATTTAATTGAATTCTCACTTCGAATCCCGCGTTAGCAATACAGTAGTAGGAAAAAGCCTAATCAAGGATCCTTCTCGATTTGTTTCTCTTTTTTTTTTTTCAATTTTTCTCGAAAGAAAATTTAGTTGGGAGGGGGGTCCGAACTCGCCATTACGTTTCGGCAAGTTTTGGAAACACATCCAACAACTTGTCGAAACCGTGCTTGTGTGTGTGAGAGTAAAGTGTCGTAGAGAATCTACAACGGTTGCTTTCTCGGTTAGCGTCAAGCTTCCAGGAAGCCGTAATCCCGTGACCGACGATCTCGAAAACGATTGGTTGAGTTGTATGTATGTGTGAATGATTGGAATGGACGAGGGAGGAAGGATAGTTAAAAAGTTTCGCTTGGAAGGCACTCTGAGGAGAACCTTGATAGCGAAAAGTTAAGTTATAGAAAATCGAGGAATTTTGGAGAAAAGAAAAATAAATCAAGAAGGAGGTAGAAGTTTTATTAGCTAAGATCAATAATATCAAAAGGAGGAAATTGAATTAATTTAAACAGGATTCGAGGTGGGAAAGAAAAAGGAAAAATAAGGATAGCAGAAAGGAGGAATACAAAAAAAAAGCTAAGTAGTTGAGTTTAATTTTAAATAGAAATATATATATATTCATAATTTCGAAATATATATATTCCTATCAATTTTATTCTGTCCAAGAAATTGTCGTAGTGCGTTTTCCCTTTTTTGGTTATTTCGTGAAGACCCATTTTTTTTCTTTGTAATTACTTTTAATTTCTTTCATTTTGTTGTAATTCAAAACGGCCATTTATAAATTGTAATTTTTGTGCCTTTCGATTTGAAAATATTTGGGTTTTAATCCAGGGATTTTCTATCCCACGGTTTCCCAAAATAAATAAAATAAGTAAAATAAAATGCATATAGTCAAATATATTCATTTCTTTTTTTCTAAATTTTCTATTTCATTAGTTTTGGAATTTTCTAAATATACAAAAAAAATTCCTGGCACCCGTTCATTTTCTTTTGCACCCTACTGTGTAAATATATATTTCCATTTGATCAACCGAATCAATTCAACGAATCAATTCAGTTTATCAAAAAGCATACGAAAATTTTCTTCGAAAGAACCCACCCTAGCTGACTAGCCGGTGAGCTGCATGGGAATTGCAGTTGTTGTTGCAGATTTATTTTCTCTTTGCTTTGTTCTTCGTTCGGTTGTGACAGCTCATATTCATAATCGAACTTATCTTTCACGGTGCTGGTTGCGCATTTGTTTCTTTTTGTTTTTAATTAATTTTGATTATTTTCCTAAATAAATAGTGTTGAATTCGGTAATTTCGTTAATATTCTCGGTTGTGTAATAAAGGAGAAAATATTGCAACAACTGTGTTTCGTACTTCTAGGAGGATTATTATTCAGAATCTGCTGAATGCCATCTACGTGTTTATACCACTGGGTATGATTGTCGACAAAAGCCTTAGCGAGTATTGGTACAACAATTTTGTGGATCCTCTCCACCTGCCCATTTCCCCTCGGAACTCCTGTCGCTATTACCAAATGTTGTATTCCCTGACCAGAACAATATTCTAAGAAAGCAGTTGAGGTGAAAGCTGTCCCTCTATCCGAGATTATTGACTGCTTTTGTAACCACTCTATTACTTCACCAGCGCCCGTACTCTTTACCGGATAGAGCCAGGTAAATTTCGAGAATGCATCAACTACCACCAATAGATGATTTTACCGTTTGTGAGTCATTTCCATTGGGCCGACATGATCAACATGGAACGTTCCTAGCGGACGATCTTCTTTGTCGATAGGAGTTAGTAGGCCTTCCTTCTTGCCCATCTTCGCCTCGATCACAATACACTTCACACAACTCTTGACTACGTCGCTGACTTTCTTCGTCAGATTGGGAATGTAGAAGTCTCTCTCCACTAACTCTGAAGTTCTCTTCACTGCGAAGTGTCCCTGCTGTTGTGCCAAGCTTATTATTTCGTGCTCCATGGTAGACGACACGACAATCTTCTCCTTCACCTGATCCTTATGCACCACACCTGATTTCAAGAAGAAATCTTCGTAAGGACTTGTTTCCAGGATCTTCATCATAGCTCGAATCCACGGGTCGGATGATTGAGCTTCTCTGATACGATGGTTTAATGACTTATCGATCATCATGCAATACACTCGACTCAAAGCATCCATGTGCTTCATTTTCGTTCAATCACATAGTCGAACTCTTGCAGGAACATCGCCCATCGAGAGACTCTTGGCGGGACATCGGTCTTCCGCATAGTCATGGCGAAAGCATTACAGTCGGTGACGATCTTGATGGGAACTCCCATAACATAGATCCGCCACTTCTTTAAGGCCTCGATGATGGCTAATACCTCAAGCATATACGAGTGAAATTTCTCTTCGAACGGAGTCGTCTTTCTACTCATATATTGAATCGGATGGAAAGCTTGATCTTCCGCGTTCTTCCGCAACAACATGGCTCCATAGCCGTACATGCATGCGTCTGTATGAACCTCGGTTATCGCCTTAGGATCAAACAGCTGTAACACTGGCAGGAAATCAACGCCTCTTTCAGTTGCTCAAAGGCCACCAACTGTTCGATATCCATCACGAACTCAGTATTCTTCTTCAATAGATCTGATAGCGGTTTGGCTACCATCGCTAATCCATTGACAAATCTCCTGAAGTATGATGTCAGACCAAGAAATCGTTGAAGCGCTTTCTGGTTGACAGGCACTGGAAATTCTCGAATCACCCTCGTCTTTTCTAAAGACGGCCGTATAGTGTTATTCTCCACTATATATCCTAGGAAGTTTATTTCCTTCGTAGAAACTGGCACTTCTTCCACTGGATGTGCATGCCATTCATTGCTGTTATCTGCAATAGCTTCTGCAGCTTTTCTAAACCTTCCCGTTCGTCTATGGACGGAATGATAGCTAGTCTTCAACTAGCAACCTTAACACTGATGAGATGTATCTGCAGAACACAAACAAACAAGGTGTACTTCCGGGAATCCCGTTCAACCGGTACATGTAGAAATCCATTACTCAAATCGAGAGTAGTAAATACCCTCGATCCCTGCAGTCTATCGATTACGTCGTCAATCCGTGCCATAGGGAAATTGTCGCGAATCACTTTTTCGTTCAGCTTGCGATAGTCGCAGCAGAGGCGTTTGGTTCCATCTCTTTTCTGGACAAGCACAATTGGTGATGCGTATTCCGACACGCTAGGCTGCACAATGCCATCACCCATCCAATCCGCCACCTGCTTCTCAACAATCTGTTGATCGCTATAGGCCAATCTCCTGGGCCTCTGATATACCGGAATATCGTCCGTTAATATCAGACGCATCGCTACTTGCGACTCTACGCTTCTCTTTGGAACATACCCCTTAATCAACGTCATCAACTTCTTCTTGTCAGTATAGTGGAGGTGACTGAAATCGGTTTCATCACTCTGGAAAATTCTCCTTCTTCGGCTGACAGGCAGATCGCTCCCAATTCAGTCAACAATTCATTGACCGTTGATGAATCATCGTCGGCTACGGCGCGCTCACAAACCTTCCGTCCCTGTATTTCCAACCCTTGGCTAATCCCGCCCTCAGTCATACACTCACGGCCTTCATTGCCTATTACGCCTGCAGCCACACTCCTACATCCTGCCCTGCCACCTTTCACAACCACATTCCCCACCTGAATTCGGAAATAGTTTTCGGAATTGACTTCGGTTCGTTGCCATCTGTTCGATCCCTCAATCTTTCCTGGTGAAGACCGCGCCCTCTGTCGTGATCGATACATCAACCTCCTTCAATATCTCATTCCCAATCACCGCTGAATATGGAATGTCTCCCTCCCTGACCACATGAAAAGTTAACCTTAGCTCCACCTCGTCTATAGTTACCATTGTCTCAAAACAACCTAGTGTACCTACTTTCTTCTGCCCTATGCCCGACAGACTTCTCTTCATTGGACTCAATTCGACATCGTCTAAAAGTATTAGATTGTCATACCTCAGCAGGTTGAGGTCGCTACCCGTATCAAATAGTGCGGACAAATTCTGGCCGTTCAAACTAAAATCCTTAAAGATTCTGTTGCAGTTGACTGCCAACGAAATCTGGGATCTCCTCAGTATCACATGTTGTTGCAGTGTGAACGTTGGATTCCCTCTCTGCCTAATTGGCCCCTACTATTGCATTCCGTAGACCTATGCCCTGGCTGCCCACAGCTGTAGCACCTAATGTCTCGTCTCATTGCACAATATCTTGCAATGTGTGTTGTCTCACCACACTTGAAACATTTTCTTTTTCCCTTCTCCTGCTTCACGGCCATACGACTTGTTGACGCCACTGCTGGCCTCGGACTCGGTGACTGCTGGCTTGCTCTCCTCATCTTTTCATATGTGATGATCTGCATTTTCAGTTGACTCACGGTGGACGCTTGGTAGAGACAGAGCTTGTTCTGCCAGGAATGCCTTCGATAATGTATTCAATAACGCTCTCTTCGTCCAGTTCTTCCTCATCCCGATAATGCTGTATAAGTATTCCCGTAGGGACTCGGAAGCTCTCTTCTTCCGGTTCCGCTGCCGAGACGCTGGTACCAAACTCGTCAATCAATGACTTACGCAACGATGTCCAATCATTTATATCCCGCTCGCTTCGAACAAAGAGCTTAGCGGCACCTTTGAGCAACTGCTTGGCATAAATGAATTTTTGGATATCATTCCAGCCTACCGTCAACGCGTTTTCCTCAAAATCACGTACCCAGTCCATCACGCTCTGGTGGCTAGTTCCATCGAAGGTCATTAGGGAATCTTCGATGTCACGAAGCGTGAACGTTCCTCTGAAATGGCCGCCCGGAACTGAAGCTATTTCGAAGCTGCCGTTCATATTTTCATCCTCGTCTGCCGTCAGTTTCGTCCTCAGTCCTTCGACTGTCAACCCCAGAATAGCGTCCCTATCCATAAGGTTAAAAATAAAAACAACTTTGCACGACGGACTATTTATTCAATACAGTCAGACGAAACCTTATCCGCCGGACTATGTTCTACAAATTTTGTATTTCCAAAAAAAAAAACAACACAACAAGCAACGCAATAGTCAATTTCACTCACCCCTTTTGTAATATTTTTCTTCAACACTCTCCGTGTCGTTGTAGCTGGTCTCTGCTGGGCTGGTAACTCCTCCTCTTTTGAGTGATTTTCGTCTTTCTTTTCTTCGTGTTGCACACTGTTGGAGCAAACGACAGCAAAACCAGTCTATGCAGGTTAGCTTTCCGTGACCCTTTTTTCCTTCTCTTGTGAGTATAGCAAGATTGACTTCGCTGCTATACAATCTGCGCAATACACTTTTGCATGCGCTTTGGTGGTTGATTTTTTGTTTCTTGTGTTTGCTGGTAATTTGTCTTTCGCCTTCTTACAGGCACACACACAGCACAATTTTGCCTTCGCTTAACTATTCGGTTTTTTTCACACCGGTACTTTGTTGAACAAATTTCAAATCTTAGCGTCACGTTGTTTTAATTTAATTTAATTATTTTTCGAGTTTCTTAAAATTGGGTGTATATGAAACAATGACGTGTTTCAGGGATACTTTTCAACGACAATGCTGACGACCGTTCACTTCACAATAACGACGAACACAATTAAATTTTTGCCCGTGGATCTTCCCGGACGAGTCCCCAAGATGTAGAGCTAGGGGTCTCTACATCGGCTCTTTCACTAAAAGGTGACACAATTATTTCCGAATACTTTATAAATATTTATTTATAAACAATTTATTTATTTTACAGAATATTTTACAGAATAAAACCGGTGATGAAAATTACTATTGTTTGCTTGCTTGAACTACGTCTGTTTACTTCGAGATTCGGATAGCTACTCCATTGTTTCAGATTTTAAATAAAACCGTCGATTCGATTGAGTGGAAAGGGGACGCACATTCTATTTTGGGTCTGTTCGCTTGTTCGTCTTGTCCGTTCTTTCGTTCGTTATTCTAGTCGACAGGGTGTCCCTACATGATAGGCTAATCCTACATCTATCTTAAAACTGATCCGTATTAAACTGCCCTGTTTTGAACTGCCCTGTATTGAACTGCCCCTGTTTTGAACTGTCCTGTATTGAACTGCATGTAAGCTGATCTGTATGCAATAGCTTTTTGGCTGTTTATCTGCTCTACATTCATCTGTTCCTATTATCTTTTTCTTTGTACCTTTTTATTATATTCAAACCATTTTATAGACATGGATATTGGATACCAATGTGAATACACTGAAAAACCTTATAAGAACAAAAAAAGCATTAAAGAAAAAGTATATGCTCCTCAAAACTGGAAAATTGATTAAAGATACTGAAATTGAAAACACATTCAAGCCAATTGTAGAACCCTTACTGAAAATAGCAAACAATGCTGAAAGAAATGAAACTATGAATAACAAATTAAAAGAAATAAAATCGCTTGATGTTAAAAAACATCCACGAAAAGAAGAGAAATCTAAAGAAGAAAAAGAAATAAACGAAGAACTAGAAGAAAATGAATTTATTTCTCCACAGAAAAATGTAAATCTATCACTATCGAATTCAATGTTGGTTGGTAGTGAGAACGACTCTTTATTTATGACACCTGAAAAAAGCTTTGCTGATAATATTCCAATTTCTCAAAGTACATTAATTGCAAATTCAGATCATGATAAAATTTATGGTCCATACTTTGACAGTAAATCGAACTCAAATAAATTAGGAAGATCAAATTTTCGAATTGATGATGAAAACAATATTGTTGTTGATGAAGAAATTTTTTTGGGAACTGATGGTCTTCTTGAACTAATTCTTCATAAAAATCCTCGAAAGAGTATGTATACCACTGATGACTTAAAGAAACATCAGAAAATATTGCACAAAACATGTATATACTTGAGAAATCATGAGATCGGATCACAGGTTAATGGAAATAGGGGAGCAAAGTATAATAAAATCATAAAACCTTTAATTCAGAATACTAACTAAAGTAAACAAAAGAAATTCGGAAATGCCTACATAAATAATTCACCTATGAAGGTGTACTCAACCAATCCTGTTGATTATGTGTATTGGGACAACCCCAATGAGCTTGTAAATAGTTTGATACTTTTAATTGCATCTAAAAAATCTGGGCACAACAATCACAAAAATGAAATCATATCAATTGTTGAAGAGTTGTGCGAACAAAATATAATTTATTAACAAAATGAGTGTTGACAAGTTCGGAAGAAGCTCTAAGAAATTTCAAAGACTAATTGTTGGTCTTCAAGGGCCTCCTGGTATTGGATTTAAGCAAACTGAGAGTGGTGACTTTGATATTGAAGGAAAACATCTAAACAATGTTGGAAATCCAACAATGCCTAATCAAGCAGTAAGCAAATCATACATAGATGACAAATTGCAAAATAAAGAAAACATATTAAGAGAGTACATAGATCAACAAAATCTTAATATATTCCGCTTGGTTGATGATCTTCGAAAATATTTTCTTCTTGAGATTGGAAAAATTAGCGAAAATCAACAATATTTTCAAATAGGAAAGCATAAGTATTTAATCACTACATCATTTGTTAAATGCCAATCAAAACGACACCACAACCATGTCAAATATCAATATAACTTTAATTTTAAAAGAAATTTCAAATTTCGTAATGCTTCATAAGCATGACTTGCTTGAAGAACATTTTGATGAGTTTTTAAGAAGCATTTCATTTTTTAGTACTTATAAAAACAGCAATCAAGTTGAATCTATGAATGGATGTCATTTCACAAACTCTTCGTGGTCTTCAAATAAATGTAAAGAAGGACCAGATACTTGTGGTGTATTCTGATTGAACAACGTTTAGTTAGATTAAAAAAATTAATGTTATTGTATCATAGATTAAAATAAATTTATTTATAAAACTATAAAATAAAAAGTTTTTTATTTCATTCTTTTAAGAAATGAGTAAACGAGAAGTAGTTGAAGAGCTTCACAAGCCAGCGAGAAAAAATTTCAAGCGACGAAGAGTGGTTATAAAGTGATTTGATGATCTGTGGCAAGCTGACTTGGTTGAAATGATTCCCTACTGCAGAGAAAATAATGATTATAAATATTTACCTTATGACGGTAATTGATACCTTCTCAAAATATGCATGGGCATTGCCATTGAAAAATAAGACAGCTTCATCCGTTTGTGAAGCAATGAAGTTGATTTTCAGAAAATCCTCACGTCAACCAAAAAACCTGCAAACTGATGATGGAAAAGAATTCTTCAATAAGACATTTCATGATTTAATGAAAACCAATAAAATTAATCATTACTCAACATATAGTTCACTTAAGGCATCAATTGTGGAACGATTCAATCGTACAATTAAAGAGAAAATGTGGAAGGAATTTAGTGTAAATGGGAACTACAAATGGATATTTATTCTTGATGGCTTGTTGAATGCATACAATAACTCTTTCCATAGAACAATACAAATGTGTCCAATCGATGTGAATTTGGAAAATTCTAAAAAACTCTTATCGACTGTTTATAAAAGAATCAAAATTGCTCCTAAGGAAAAATTAAGAGTTGGAAACAATGTGAGAATAAGCAAGTTCAAACATGTTTTTGAGAAAGGCTATACAGATACACCTAACTGGACAACAGAAATATTTAGGATAAGAAAAGTTAATTTAACCAATCCAGCAACATATATACTTGAAGATTTTAATGGTCAACCTATCATTGGATGCTTTTATGAGAAAGAATTACAAAAAAACAAAACACCCTAATATTTTCCTTGTTGAAAAAGTACTCAAAAGCAAAAGGGAAAATGAATTTGTTAAATGGCTTGGTTTTCCAACGTCTAATAATTCATGGATAAATAAATCACAACTGTTATGAAAATAAAGATGTATGTATATTTATTTGTTATTCCTAAAATAGCTGTCAATGGTAGTTTTATCAAACATAGCACACACACACACACATACTGTTCGCTAAGCAGTCTAACCACAATTTTTCGGTTCTTCAAAATACAAAACAACTCCTAATTCCAAAGACAACTTAATATTTACGACAAGTATTGATGCCCTTTATCTCCCGTCTCTTTACATAATGCTCCCTCCTTTATCATTCCCTAATGGTTTGTTTGTTTCTTAATAGTAGCGAGTCTAAATCACTCGATCCTCAGATCCTCGTTCCCCTTATCTTCACAATACAGATTTTCTACATTTAATTGCTCTACCCCAGATGCTAATTGGAGCACGAGTCCACACATCTTGGGTCTCCTTATCTTCACACTACGCATGATTGACAGATTTAATTATGTTGCAGCTGCAAACAACCCCCTACTACCTCACATGTTGACCCCCCTTGTCCTCACACCACGCATGATTGACACATTTAATTGCTTTTTTAACCATTAAATTTTATTACCATTATATATTACCTTTTTAATTGACCTTGATGACCTCAAGTACTGCGAAGTGTAAGAGAAGTGTATTTTTACCTGTTTCTTCACTGAAATACTTTGGATAAATACTAGATTATTTTTGTTCACTAATCAGGTGTTGTTGTTTTCCATCTAAAATTTTACTAGCTATTTTTTCAATTACCAATAAAACACGGCTACTAAGTGAATAAAAGGTTTTTAGAGTACTCTTATTACTGCGCTAGAGTTAGATTACCAATAAAACACGACTATCATTATGAAGGCAACTTCTTATTCTTTTTCATTTCTATCTCTCCAAATCTGTTATTTCAATACAATTTTGCACTATTGTACACTGCAATACACCGACCATAATTTTTTCCAAACAGTTGATCTATGGTGCCAGCACGTAACTTGATACAATCGAGTTTAATCGATGCAATGGAGCTGTGGCAGCCCTAATTTGTTTCAATTGAGTACCCTCGATTATATTGCAGCACGCAATCTTGAAATTAACGTTTGAAATAAAATAAAATACTTGACAGAAAACAGAAACATTTTTGATGCAAAGCAATTTAGTTTGAAAAAAAAAATATTTCTAGCTAACAATTCACTTTTTATTTACCAACAAATTAAAAAAATAGCATTTAACACTTAATAAAACGACTCACAATGATATATGTAATTACATACACTGACAATCACTAGGATGAGGCCACATATTTTTTAATCGATTTTCGTTCTTTATACCTGCTGGAAATTTCGTACCCACTGCTACGTGTTTCATGTAATATAACGGTTATTTATTTTATTTTTTTGTTTCATAGGGAATAATGGTGCGCACTTATAAGAGAACGAAATTCACTGTAGTCACTGTTAACATTTTGGCAGAATGTTCTAATCAAAAGAATAATAAAAAAAACTAGCTTTTGTAGGCAAAATAAAAGAAAAAAATTAAAATATGTGAACAACATAATTTTTTTAAAAAAAGATGCCTGAATCCTTCAAATTCTACTTCCCTGATCTCGAAGACAACTCTATTATAAGCGGTATAGAAATAAAATCAAAACTTCCTAAACCAACTAACGCTCCAGGAACATCAAGAAAATGGGCTTTGATAACATTTGCATTTGATTTTTCAAAATATTGGTTGAGTTGAATAAAAAATAAATCTATTTACTCTAAATAGCATAAGGTATCAATTCCCTGTTTTCTATGTTATGTTTTAAATTAATTTTTGTTGTTTTATTTTGTTTTCTTTAAACTAATCAATGTGATAATTGAAATATAAATTTTATTTTTTTATGAATTTTTGTTATTTTATGATTCCTTGAATGTGATATAATTTGTATGTATTTTTATTTTTTAAGGTTTTGTATGCTTTTGTTAAAAAACTAATAAAAAATTAAAGTGTTATTCATTCAATAAAACGAAATTAATATTGCTGTTCAAAAGTGCCCCTTCCAAATTCAAAACTGCCCCACATATGGGTACTTTTGAACACAAGAGCCTATATTAATTAAAAATTAAAATTTAATATAAATATTTCTTTAAAATAACTAAATATTATTCGAAATCGAAGTTCAATACCAAGGTTTCCTGTAAGTAAACTTTACAGATGAAAAAATCGAACATATATCGTTCAAGCTATTGCGAAATCAAAAAGTGTTCAAATGTGCCCCACTCTCCCCTAATGAGTGTACCCCCCATTTTTTGATATGACCTCTATTAGACGGTTTGGAATGGAATCATAAAGTTTTTTTAAATAGTCAAGTGAAATCTCGTCCCAGGCATCACGGATAGCTTCAATTAAGGAGTCCTTGTCTTCAAATTGTCTACCGCCTTCATAAACTTTTCGAGATAGCCATGCCCATACGTTTTCGATTATGTTCAAGTCCGGTGAATAGGGTGGCCATGGCAAAAGCTCTACGTTTTCTGATAAAATCCAGCTTTTGACAACCCTGGAAGTGTGGATGGGGGCATTGTCTTGTTGGAAAATCCAAGGCAGAGGTCCAAAAATATTTTTCATCTTCGGAAATGACCGCTCCAACAAGCATTTGTAGCTGTTTCCGTTCATTGTTGTGTACTTGCTTTAGAACAGTTTTTTTTTTAGTTTTCTTCTCTGGATAGTACCATCTTTTCTCATTATCCTTCGGACTGTCGAAATACTGGCTGATACTCCGCTTTTGGACCTTATTTTAGTAGCTGATTGAGTAGAATTTGAAGCAATACGTAAAATTAACGGCTTTTCTCGGGATGTTGTTGCTTGGGCTGTGCGTTCTTTTTGGTTTTTTCCATAGTTTTGACGATCAGCAAGATAGTTGTTTACAACTGTCTTACTTCTGTTCAGCTTGCTTGCTATTTCTCGGCTTGAGAGTCCCATTTCCTTGAAAGCATCGATTTGTCCTCTTTCTGCCACTGTCAACGTCTTTCCGGAACCCATTTGTAATTGAAATTTAATAAAAAGAGTTATTTGTATAACTTTCTTAAATATTGCAACCAAAATTTTCAAAAAAATTGCTGATGTCAACTTCTACAACGAAATATTCGCAATGGCCTCATCCTAGTGACGCACTTTTTTATATCCTTTTTAGGTAGCTCATTCATTAATGTAGGGAAATTCCAACGGCCTTTTCTAATTAACCCTATAATTGTATTACTTTGTTTTAAGAAAATATGTACCTACTCTCATGTAGTAACATTTTCCGGGTTAAACAAATTCCAACAGGTATCGGACCGAAAATCGGTTGAAAAATATGTGGCCTCATCCTAGTGATTGACAGTGTATATTTGACAATTGTTTTAGGATAAAACATGAAAAAACAAAAGAAAGCAAAGTGGACTGTATTCAATGAACTTTAATTTGCGAATGAATATTTCAAAACAGACACAATCAGCTATCACAGACTAACACATACAGTCAAGATGTCATCAATCTTGATATTTGGCTTTATTTGATTCCATTTCTGTCTTGGTTGTAGAGAGGAAATGTATTCCGAAGACCATTTTGACCAAAAGCCGGGGGAAGCTGTTGTACCAGTTTACATCGTGCCAGTAAAGACAACTTAACGTTTGTAACATCAGGTTCCGGAATAGATACTAGAGGTCGCCCAGTCAAGAAGTAACCAAGAGTTAAACAGCTGGCATCATCAGTGTCGGATAATGCGCAGAGAGGGCGAGAGTTAAGTATGGATTCGATTTGTGTGAGAAGTGTTGCCATCTCTTTGAAATTGAGTTTAGTTTGTCCAATAGCTCGACTCAGATAGAATTTGACCCTCTTTACACCAGACTCCCAAGTGCCACCAAAATGGGAAGCACCCGGGGGAATGAAATGCCATTGGATACCCTTTGAAGATAAAAAATCAGATATTAACATATGATTATTATGAGAAGCAAAAAGTCGATGTAATTCGCCGACCTGTCTAGTAGCTCCGAAAAAATTTGTCCAGAACTTTTCTAGTTGTTGATCTACTGAAATCTGTGCCACCAGTCCAGTGACTCTGTAATTATCTCTTTCGTCAATTGATGTTCGTCCAGATATTAACCAGCCCAGCTGTGAATTTTTAAGCTATCAGGGTATCATTTCGTTTTATCCCTTCAAGAATTATGTCGCCATACACATCAGCACCAATTATCAAATCAATCGGTCCAGGAACATTGAAAGTTGGATCAGCGAGTTCTAACTGATCTAAGCTTCCAATTTTAAGGCTATTTGTAGTTTTGGATGGTAGTTGTCTTGGGAGCTTAGGGAGTACAAGAGCTTCTAATCGGAGGCTGAACTTTGAGGCGAAATGAGGTTTTTTTGTCACATCGACCTTGTTTTTAGCAATTCCTGCACTTCTTGCACCTAATCCACTAACTTCAACGGAAGTATTTTGTCTTTTGAGACTAAGTGTTTGTGCTATAGATTCAGTGATCAATGACGCTTGCGATCCCGGGTCGATCAGTGCTCGTACTGTCTTCATTACTTATCTTCAATATTGCTGTTGCAATAATGACATTCTGGTTCTGCTCACTGTGGTTAACTTGTTTGGTTGTTTTTGGTTCGCCTTTTGGAGCTGAGTCCAATTGTTTATTTTGGGGAAACCTTTCAGTCCATTCCATGTGTAGGAACGAATGATGCTTCTTGTTGCAATGATGACAATTTCTTTTGCTGAAACATTGTGATTGTTTGTCATGTTGTAAGCAGTTTGAACAGAGCTTAGCTTATTTGCACCAATTGCCATCGTGATCAGAATGTTTTCTTTTCGTCCATAATTGTTTCGAGTACTGCATTAAGAGCATTTCCTATCAAGAAATGTCCAGGTGTCAGAATTGTGGTAATATTAACATCGTTTTCGATTGCAGTAAATGGTCGAGAGTTAAGACAACAATCTATTTGTGGCAGTAAAGTTAACAATTCTTCAAAAGTAAGCATTGTTTCACCAATTACTCTCTTCAGATGATATTTTGTGGACTTCACACTTGATTCCCACAATCCTCCAAAGTGAGGGGATGCAGGGGTCATTCGATTTCTTCTTTTACCACCCTTGATGATGCATCTTCTTCACAGCACTTAATGACCGCACGCATTTGTTGTTGGATTTCCTTTTCAACGAATGTAGTTCCGTTGTCACTATAGAAGTGTGAACAAATACCTCTTCTTGAGGTAAATTGTTTTAACGCAGCCATGAATGCTGCTGAAGTAAGGTCGCTAACTAGTTCAATATGAACAGCTTTGGTGGCGAAACAAACGAATATTGCGATGTAACCCTTGGTAGATCGATGTCCTCTCCCCTTGGCGACTAATATTTGTATTGGTCCAGCATAATCGACACCTGTGTGTGTAAAGGGTCTTGAAGGTGTCACTCTAGCTGCTGGGAGCAATCCCATTTGTTGAGTTTTGGGTTGTGCTTGGAAACGGAAGCATTTCATACACTTGTGTATGACTTGTCGAATACACCTCTTAGCTTGAATGACCCAATATAGCTGTCTTAGTTTTGCGAGTGTTAGTCTGATGCCATCGTGTAACGTCCGTTCGTGGGCGTCTTCAACCAATAGCTTTGTAAACCATTCTTTATGAGGCAGTATAATTGGATGTTTTTCTCTATTCGTAAGTACGGCATTTTGTAGTCGGCCACTTTTCATTTTTTCATTTCATTTCATTTATTTGTGAATACTTAATAACAGTAAGATACACTATCTTATAAGGTAGTTACAAGCTAATATTACAAAATGGTAGAGCTAGCTAGATATAGATCAGTCATAATATATACTTCATAGTTAAAAAAATGACTAAACAAAATAGTACAATTGAATAATATAATTTAAAATATTTAAATACTATTTGAAAAATAATCTTTAAGAGCCTTTTCAATTCTTGTTGTGTTTTGGATCTCCTTAATAGCTCGTGGTAGAGAGTTCCAGAGTCGGATTGAATTTATAAAAAATTGACGTTCGGATGTTAAACATGTATAGCGAGGATGAATCAATTGACGAGATCTTCTAAAGGTAGGGAAATTGATCTTGTCAAAACAGTATTGTGGTTGGTGTGTAAGCAGTACATCAGATAGAAACAACAGATTACGAAATTTTAGGTAGTTATCAAAAGTCATATCAAGCACCAGGGTAGCAAAATTGGATACACTGTAAAATCTTCTCAGGCCAAAGACATAACGAACAATATTATTAACCAACACCAACAACAAGAATATTCTCGTCGTTCAAAAATGGGTTCAATGAAAGTATCTTGCTTTTTTTATTGATATTCTTACCACTTCGTAAGCATTTCAGTTCTTCGGGGTATACTTTCGCTTGAGTATATCGTATAATTCCTTTGGCAGCAACGTTCAATTCTTTTACTGTTAATTACCAGTTTCTATTGGATTATTTAGTCTCTTGCTTCTGTAGTTACTTTTGTACCCCCGGCAATAAGCGGCTGCTCTTATTAACTCCCAGTAGTTTGAGAATCTTCTGGTAACATCAGTTACTTCTTCTACTTCAGTCGTTAGAACTTTTCTTGCTTCGGGAATGTCACTCACTGTAGCGTTCTTGTCTGTTGTTTCGTTATAAGAGGATGCCGACATAAAACGCGTCTTATCGATTTGATTATCTTTATTCAACTAACTCTGGTATTTTAAATGAGAATATTTGGTCTTTTCTTTTTGGTATAAAAGTAGTGCCAAATACTTCAAACATTACATTTTCTCCCTTGCTTAATAGTAAAAATAAAATAAAATAAATATTTACATAAGTTTGTTTTCTTAAAAATTATTCTAATAATATGTAATCATTAAAACGCAGCGGTTTCTTCGATCTAGTACTGCGTTTGTGTTCATAGCTTAACTGCTGTGGTGAAATTGGTGGTGTGGTAAAAACTTCAACTTCCTCAGCTTCATCTCTGTTGTTTGTATCTGTGGCAATGTTAAAATCAGCTGGTGTTGATATTGGAAGTTGTTGATGATTTTCAGAATATTCATGATTCGTTTCACTTTGATTTTGCTGCTTATAATTTATATAATTTTTATTTACAGGTCTTCTTGGTATGCTTCTCATTTGCTCGATGTTGGACTTAACGAATTTCTTGAAAAACGAAGAGTTTCTTACCAATGTTTTTGTCTCTCCTTCTCTTCTGGCCCAAATTTGCGAACCGATGATTTTGATGAATTTCATTGGCTCAGGATCATACGGCGGAGTAAGTTTATTTACTTTTCTCTGCTTGCAGAGTACCTGATCGCCGACTTTGAATGCTGCTGGTTTGGTGTGTGTTGCTAGTTCTGGAAGAAAAGGCAAAGCAAAATTCAACATACCAAGGATGCTGCGGACTTCTGAAACGTTGTTGGGTGTTTCGAGTTGTTCAAAAACTGCTACTTTCTCGGGGTCAGGTTAGATGCCGTCCTTTGAGAAAACGAAACCGAAAAACTTGAGCTGCGGTTGGCTGAACACACATTTTTTCTCGTTGACTGTAAGGTTGTTTGCACGAAGTCGTTGGAATACCTCTTCAAGTGTTTTATCATGTTCGGCTTGCGTTTTCCCATAAATGAAAATGTCATCACTCACATTTAGGACGTTTTTGATGTTGTTGAGCGTCTGTCGGATAATGTCTTGGAACTCTTCGGCTGCTGTGTTGACACCGAAGTTCAGACTTTTGTATCTGTAGACTCCACAGTGTGTGCTGAAAGTCGTGATGAAACGAGATTTTTCATCCAACTCGATTTGATGGTATCCTTCGTTCAGATCGATTTTGCTGTAGACTGTTGTGCCATTAAGAGATGTTATTATGTCTTGCAGAGTTGGTGTTATTTTTCTTACACGTTGAATGGCTTTGTTAGCTGCTCGCATGTCAATGCACATCCGAATAGCTGTTGGGTTGTGGGGTTTTGGTACAATTACCACTGGTGATACCCAAAGTGTTGGACCCGTTGCTTTTTCAATGATGTCTGCTTTGAGTAGGCGGTTAATTTCGTCTTCAACTGATGGTCTTAGATGAAATGGAATCCGACGGAAACGTTGTGCGACTGGTGGTACTTCTTTGTCGATGAAAAGATGTACTTTGTGTTTGTTGTGTTTCCCGATTCCTCTGAAAACTTCAGGGTATTTCTGCTTGATGTTGAGATTGATATTGTTTGATAACTGTTGAACTATGTGGATTATGTTGAGTTGTTTTGATGCATTGTAACTAAGTATGGATATTGCTTGGCTGTCTATTACGTAAACTGTCTCGGCTATGGAATGTTGTTTAAAAGAAAGACTAGCAGTGAATTTTCCTATTATCGGCAACGAAGTGGTGGAGTTATATGGAATTATTTTTCCTGTATGTTTTGTTAATGTTGGTCTGTATATTAGTTTGTTGAATATGTTGTTGCTTATTATTGTTGCTGTTGATCCTGTATCAATTGTGAAGTTCATTGGTGTTTTGTTGATGGAAACTGTTATGGTTGGCAAATTGTTATTAGTAGTGTCATTTATGTTGAATATGGAATCTTCTGTTTCATCATTTTCTGTTTGTTTCAAGTTGTTTATTTTTAAATTATTTGAAGAATTCGATTTCATGCAGACTTTAGCAAAATGTCCCTTCTTATTGCAAAGATTGCAGAAAATATTTCTTGCTGGACATTGTTGAAGCCCACCAGAATGCCAGTTGTTTCCACAGTTCCTACAGTTAGGATTCTTGTTGGAATATTTTTGTGTTTTGCGCGCCTTTGTTGTTTGTGTTGGTGTGCTTTGTGTTATGACGTTGTCTCGCTCTCGCAACATTATTGCATTGTTCTGTTATATGTTGCTATTGCGCTTCTATTTTAATTGATTGTTCCTCAAACATTTCAATCGTTTTTGCCTCTTCTAACAACTTGAAGTGTTGGCTTTGTTTGGAAGGCAAAATCTCTCAATCTATGCGAAGTTGTTGTGCATATGATTTGAGACTTGATTTCTTTGTCTCTGTCTGAGAATTCGCAATTGGAACTCAATTTCAAAAGACGTGCATAAAACTGTCCAACTGTTTCGTTGGGAATCTGTTTTGCCTGCCGAAAAGAAAATACTTCGAATTCAATGTTTGTTTTGGGCGAGAAATGATTCGATAGCTTTTGTTTCGCTATCTCGAAGCAGTCCATCTCGACTGTTTTCCTCACGCCATTTTCATCGAAGGTTTCCTTTGTTGTTGTGGTCAGCTCTGGCAAATTATGGAAGATCTCGAAAACATCTTCACCTGCATAATGCAACAAAAATGCTTTTTGTCTTTCAACATTGTTAATATCGCTCGCTATTAGGAAATTTTTAAAACGAGCAAACCATTTCTTCCAGTGATCGCCAGCGTTGGTTGGATCGTCGTTGAGGTTGAAAAATGGAATTCTTCCACCCTCCATGTTTTTATGTTAATAAACTTTATTTATTATTTATAAACTCGTACCTTTTATTCTCGTCGCCAAATGTAGCGTTCTTGTCTGTTATTTCGTTATAAGAGGATGCCGACGTAAAACGTGTCTTATCGATTTGATTATCTTTATTCAACTAACTCTGGTATTTTAAATGAGAATATTTGGTCTTTTCTTTTTGGTATAAAAGTAGTGCCAAATACTTCAAACATTACACTCACTATATTTGTTTTTGTATTTTGTTCTTGTGAGGGCCAATGATCTGAATCGAATTGTAACCAGCAGGACATCTGTTCTGGGGAGCAGCCTCTGGACGCATAATCAGTGGGATTGTCGGATGATCGCACATGTCTCCAGCAGGTTGTGGCTGTTGCCTCTTGTATCTCTGAGACTCGATTTGCAACGAATGTCTTCCAGTTAGAAGGACATTTCTGGATCCAGGCCAATGTTATAGTGGAATCTGTCCAGGCGAATATTTTTTCGACTTGCGAACCAAAAGTCTTCAATGTTTCGGACAGCAGTTTTGATAATAGATGAGCACCACAAAGTTCCAGTTTCTCTCTTATTGGTGTCACCTTTGTTTTTGCAGTTAAGATTATTGTAGAGTAAAAACCGGATGGTAGAGCTACCCTTGCATAGACTACTGCTGCATATGCCGCTTCTGAAGCGTCACAGAATCCATGAAGCTCAATCTTTTGGTTTTTTGTAGTTTCTATCCATCTTGGAATTCTGATGTCTCCAACTGTCCCAAAATTTTTCTTTAATTTGTTAAATTGTTTTTGAAGTTCATTTGGAAGTGGATCATCCCACTTGACTTCGGATTTCCAAATTCGGTGCATTAGGATTTTTGCGCTTACAGTTACAGGAGCCAACCATCCAAGGGGATCAAATAGTTTGGCTATTTCAGACAATGTTTTTCGTTTCGTGAGTATGGTTTCTTTATCGATGTCTAAGTTGAGATTGAATTGAAGGTTGTCACTTATAGGATTCCAGTGGATGCCTAAAGTTTTTATGGTTTCTTCCTTCATGACATCTATTTTTTGTTGATTTCGTAATTCGTTTGGTATGTGTTGGAGTAGTTTTGTGTTGTTAGCAGCCCATTTTCGGAGATGAAAGCCTGCACCCCTTAACATTTCATCTAGTTGCTTTTGAGCTTTTCTGCATTCTGCCATCGTGTCCGCTCCGGACATAACATCGTCTACGTAAAAGTCATGTTTGACTATTTCTGCAGCGATTGGATATTTCGTTTGTTCGTCTTCAGCAAGTTGTTGAAGAGTTTTTATAGCTAGGTATGGATCAGATGCTGTTCCATAAGTGACAGTGGTGAGCTTGTATTCTTTTATGGGTTGATCGCTAGAACTTCTCTACAAAATTCTCTGGTAATCTTGATGGTCTAGGTGTAGTTCTATTTGTCTGTACATTTTCTCAATATCTGATGTAAAAACGTATCTGTGTTTCCTCCATCGCATCAGGATAGTTGTAATGTCATCTTGTAACTTAGAGCCTATCAACATTAATTGATTGAGGCTCACTCCTGTTGTAGATTTTGCCGACCCATCAAATACAACTCTTAATTTGGTTGTTGTACTTGTAGGTTTAATGACGGCATGTAGAAAACATTACTTTTTTTCGTATCGTTATTGCAAACTTCTTTCATGTGTCCCAGTTCTAGAAACTCATTAATTACTTGTGTATATTCAAGTTTTAGAATCTGGTTTTTATTTAGTTGCGTTTCTAACTGTCGAAATCTCGCTATTGCTCGATTCTTTGAGTCACCTAGTTGCTTCGTTTGCTTAGCTTCTTGGTCGAATGGGATTTTAACAACGTATCTCCCATTTTTTTTCGGTAGTGTGTTTCTTTGTAGATTTTTTCGCACTGTTTATCTTCTTGTTTTTGGAATATTGGTTGGGAAACTTGTTCTAGCTCCCAGAACTTTTTTAGTTGTTGATCGACTGAAATTTGTGCCACCAGTCCAGTGACTCTGTGATGTTCGTCCAGATATTAACCAGCCCAGATGTGATTTTTGAGCTATCAGGGTATCATTTCCTTTTATCCCTTCAAGAATTATGTCGCCATACACATCAGCAACAATTATCAAATCAATCGGTCCAGGAACATTGAAAGTTGGATCAGCGAGTTCTAACTGATCTAAGCTTCCAATTTTAAGGCTATTTGTAGTTTTGGATGGTAGTTGTCTTGTGAGCTTAGGGAGTACAAGAGCTTCTAATCGGAGGCTGAACTTTGAGGCGAAATGAGGTTTTATTGTCACATCGACCTTGTTTTTAGCAATTCCTGCACTTCTTGCACCTAATCCACTAACTTCAACGGAAGTATTTTGTCTTTTGAGTCTAAGTGTTTGTGCTATAGATTCAGTGATCAATGACGCTTGCGATCCCGGGTCGATCAGTGCTCGTACTGTAAAACTGCGGCCAAGTCCGTCTTCATTATTATCTTCAATATTGCTGTTGCAATAATGAAATTCTGGTTCTGCTCACTGTGGTTAACTTGTTTGGTTGTTTTTGGTTCGCCTTTTGGAGCTGAGTCCAATTGTTTATTTAGTCCATTCCATGTGTAGGAACGAATGATGCTTCTTTTTGCAATGATGACAATTTATTTTGCTGAAACATTGTGATTGTTTGTCATGTTGTAAGCAGTTTGAACAGAGCTTAGCTTGTTTGCACCAATTGCCATCGTGATCAGAATGTTTTCTTTTCGTCCATAATTGTTTCGGGTACTGCATTAAGAGCATTTCCTATCAAGAAATGTCCAGGTGTCAGAATTGTGGTAATATTAACATCGTTTTCGATTGCAGTAAATGGTCGAGAGTTAAGACAACAATCTATTTGTGTCAGTAAAGTTGACAATTCTTCAAAAGTAAGCATTGTTTCACCAATTACTCTCTTCAGATGATATTTTGTGGACTTCACACTTGATTCCCACAATCCTCCAAAGTGAGGGGATGCAGGGGTCATTCGATTTCTTCTTTTACCAGCCTTGATGATGCATCTTCTTCACAGCACTTAATGACCGCAAGCATTTGTTGTTGGATTTCCTTGTTTGCTCCAACGAATGTAGTTCCGTTGTCACTATAGAAGTGTGAACAAATACCTCTTCTTGAGGTAAATTGTTTTAACGCAGCCATGAATGCTGCTGAAGTAAGGTCGCTAACTAGTTCAATATGAACAGCTTTGGTGGCGAAACAAACGAATATTGCGATGTAACCCTTGGTAGATCGATGTCCTCTCCCCTTGGCGACTAATATTTGTATTGGTCCAGCATAATCGACACCTGTGTGTGTAAAGGGTCTTGATGGTGTCACTCTAGCTGCTGGGAGCAATCCCATTTGTTGAGTTTTGGGTTGTGCTTGGAAACGGAAGCATTTCATACACTTGTGTATGACTTGTCGAATACACCTCTTAGCTTGAATGACCCAATATAGCTGTCTTAGTTTTGCGAGTGTTAGTCTGATGCCACCGTGTAACGTCCGTTCGTGGGCGTCTTCAACCAATAGCTTTGTAAACCATTCTTCATGAGGCAGTATAATTGGATGTTTTTCTCTATTCGTAAGTACGGCATTTTGTAGTCGTCCACTTTTCATTTTTTCATTTCATTTCATTTATTTGTGAATACTTAATAACAGTAAGATACACTATCTTATAAGGTAGTTACAAGCTAATATTACAAAATGGTAGAGCTAGCTAGATATAGATCAGTCATAATATATACTTCATAGTTAAAAAAATGACTAAACAAAATAGTACAATTGAATAATATAATTTAAAATATTTAAATACTATTTGAAAAATAATCTTTAAGAGCCTTTCCAATTCTTGTTGTGTTTTGGATCTCCTTAATAGCGCGTGGTAGAGAGTTCCAGAGTCGGATTGAATTTATAAAAAATTGACGTTCGGATGTTAAACATGTATAGCGAGGATGAATCAATTGACGAGATCTTCTAAAGGTAGGGAAATTGATCTTGTCAAAACAGTATGGTGGTTGGTGTGTAAGCAGTACATCAGATAGAAACAACAGATTACGAAATTTTAGGTAGTTATCAAAAGTCATATCAAGCACCAGGGTAGCAAAATTGGATACACTGTAAAATCTTCTCAGGCCAAAGACATAACGAACAATATTATTAACCAACACCAACAACAAGAATATTCTCGTCGTTCAAAAATGGGTTCAATGAAAGTATCTTGCTTTTTTTATTGATATTCTTACCACTTCGTAAGCATTTCAGTTCTTCGGGGTATACTTTCGCTTGAGTATATCGTATAATTCCTTTGGCAGCAACGTTCAATTCTTTTACTGTTAATTACCAGTTTCTATTGGATTATTTAGTCTCTTGCTTCTGTAGTTACTTTTGTACCGCCGGCAATAAGCGGCTGCTCTTATTAACTCCCAGTAGTTTGAGAATCTTCTGGTAACATCAGTTACTTCTTCTACTTCAGTCGTTAGAACTTTTCTTGCTTCGGGAATGTCACTCACTGTAGCGTTCTTGTCTGTTGTTTCGTTATAAGAGGATGCCGACATAAAACGCGTCTTATCGATTTGATTATCTTTATTCAACTAACTCTGGTATTTTAAATGAGAATATTTGGTCTTTTCTTTTTGGTATAAAAGTAGTGCCAAATACTTCAAACATTACATTTTCTCCCTTGCTTAATAGTAAAAATAAAATAAAATAAATATTTACATAAGTTTGTTTTCTTAAAAATTATTCTAATAATATGTAATCATTAAAACGCAGCGGTTTCTTCGATCTAGTACTGCGCTTGTGTTCATAGCTTAACTGCTGTGGTGAAATTGGTGGTGTGGTAAAAACTTCAACTTCCTCAGCTTCATCTCTGTTGTTTGTATCTGTGGCAATGTTAAAATCAGCTGGTGTTGATATTGGAAGTTGTTGATGATTTTCAGAATATTCATGATTCGTTTCACTTTGATTTTGCTGCTTATAATTTATATAATTTTTATTTACAGGTCTTCTTGGTATGCTTCTCATTTGCTCGATGTTGGACTTAACGAATTTCTTGAAAAACGAAGAGTTTCTTACCAATGTTTTTGTCTCTCCTTCTCTTCTGGCCCAAATTTGCGAACCGATGATTTTGATGAATTTCATTGGCTCAGGATCATACGGCGGAGTAAGTTTATTTACTTTTCTCTGCTTGCAGAGTACCTGATCGCCGACTTTGAATGCTGCTGGTTTGGTGTGTGTTACTAGTTCTGGAAGAAAAGGCAAAGCAAAATTCAACATACCAAGGATGCTGCGGACTTCTGAAACGTTGTTGGGTGTTTCGAGTTGTTCAAAAACTGCTACTTTCTCGGGGTCAGGTTAGATGCCGTCCTTTGAGAAAACGAAACCGAAAAACTTGAGCTGCGGTTGGCTGAACACACATTTTTTCTCGTTGACTGTAAGGTTGTTTGCACGAAGTCGTTGGAATACCTCTTCAAGCGTTTTATCAAGTTCGGCTTGCGTTTTCCCATAAATGAAAATGTCATCACTCACATTTAGGACGTTTTTGATGTTGTTGAGCGTCTGTCGGATAATGTCTTGGAACTCTTCGGCTGCTGTGTTGACACCGAAGTTCAGACTTTTGTATCTGTAGACTCCACAGTGTGTGCTGAAAGTCGTGATGAAACGAGATTTTTCATCCAACTCGATTTGATGGTATCCTTCGTTCAGATCGATTTTGCTGTAGACTGTTGTGCCATTAAGAGATGTTATTATGTCTTGCAGAGTTGGTGTTATTTTTCTTACACGTTGAATGGCTTTGTTAGCTGCTCGCATGTCAATGCACATCCGAATAGCTGTTGGGTTGTGGGGTTTTGGTACAATTACCACTGGTGATACCCAAAGTGTTGGACCCGTTGCTTTTTCAATGATGTCTGCTTTGAGTAGGCGGTTAATTTCGTCTTCAACTGATGGTCTTAGATGAAATGGAATCCGACGGAAACGTTGTGCAACTGGTGGTACTTCTTTGTCGATGAAAAGATGTACTTTGTGTTTGTTGTGTTTCCCGATTCCTCTGAAAACTTCAGGGTATTTCTGCTTGATGTTGAGATTGATATTGTTTGATAACTGTTGAACTATGTGGATTATGTTGAGTTGTTTTGATGCATTGTAACTAAGTATGGATATTGCTTGGCTGTCTATTACGTAAACTGTCTCGGCTATGGAATGTTGTTTAAAAGAAAGACTAGCAGTGAATTTTCCTATTATCGGCAACGAAGTGGTGGAGTTATATGGAATTATTTTTCCTGTATGTTTTGTTAATGTTGGTCTGTATATTAGTTTGTTGAATATGTTGTTGCTTATTATTGTTGCTGTTGATCCTGTATCAATTGTGAAGTTCATTGGTGTTTTGTTGATGGAAACTGTTATGGTTGGCAAATTGTTATTAGTAGTGTCATTTATGTTGAATATGGAATCTTCTGTTTCATCATTTTCTGTTTGTTTCAAGTTGTTTATTTTTAAATTATTTGAAGAATTCGATTTCATGCAGACTTTAGCAAAATGTCCCTTCTTATTGCAAAGATTGCAGAAAATATTTCTTGCTGGACATTGTTGAAGCCCACCAGAATGCCAGTTGTTTCCACAGTTCCTAGGATTCTTGTTGGAATATTTTTGTGTTTGCGCGCCTTTGTTGTTTGTGTTGGTGTGCTTTGTGTTATGACGTTGTCTCGCTCTCGCAACATTATTGCAATGTTCTGTTATATGTTGCTGTTCCGCTTCTATTTTAATTGAGTGTTCCTCAAACATTTCAATCGTTTTTGCATCTTCTAACAACTTGAAGTGTTGGCTTTGTTTGGAAGGCAAAATCTCTCAATCTATGCGAAGTTGTTGTGCATATGATTTGAGACTTGATTTCTTTGTCTCTGTCTGAGAATTCGCAATTAGAACTCAATTTCAAAAGACGTGCATAAAACTGTCCAACTGTTTCGTTGGGAATCTGTTTTGCCTGCCGAAAACAAAATACTTCGAATTCAATGTTTGTTTTGGGCGAGAAATGATTCGATAGCTTTTGTTTCGCTATCTCGAAGCAGTCCATCTCGACTGTTTTCCTCACGCCATTTTCATCGAAGGTTTCCTTTGTTGTTGTGGTCAGCTCTGGCAAATTATGGAAGATCTTGAAAACATCTTCACCTGCATAATGCAACAATAATGCTTTTTGTCTTTCAACATTGTTAATATCGCTCGCTATTAGGAAATTTTTAAAACGAGGAAACCATTTCTTCAAGCGATCGCCAGCCTTGGTTGGATCGTCGTTGAGGTTGAAAAATGGAATTCTTCCACCCTCCATGTTTTTATGTTAATAAACTTTATTTATTATTTATAAACTCGTACCTTTTATTCTCGTCGCCAAATGTAGCGTTCTTGTCTGTTATTTCGTTATAAGAGGATGCCGACGTAAAACGTGTCTTATCGATTTGATTATCTTTATTCAACTAACTCTGGTATTTTAAATGAGAATATTTGGTCTTTTCTTTTTGGTATAAAAGTAGTGCCAAATACTTCAAACATTACACTCACTATATTTGTTTTTGTGAGGGCCCATGATCTGAATCGAATTGTAACCAGCAGGACATCTGTTCTGGGGAGCAGCCTCTGGACGCATAATCAGTGGGATTGTCGGATGATCGCACATGTCTCCAGCAGGTTGTGGCTGTTGCCTCTTGTATCTCTGAGACTCGATTTGCAACGAATGTCTTCCAGTTAGAAGGACATTTCTGGATCCAGGCCAATGTTATAGTGGAATCTGTCCAGGCGAATATTTTTTCGACTTGCGAACCAAAAGTCTTCAATGTTTCGGACAGCAGTTTTGATAATAGATGAGCACCACAAAGTTCCAGTTTCTCTCTTATTGGTGTCACCTTTGTTTTTGCAGTTAAGATTATTGTAGAGTAAAACCCGGATGGTAGAGCTACCCTTGCATAGACTACTGCTGCATATGCCGCTTCTGAAGCGTCACAGAATCCATGAAGCTCAATCTTTTGGTTTTTTGTAGTTTCTATCCATCTTGGAATTCTGATGTCTCCAACTGTCCCAAAATTTGTCTTTAATTTGTTAAATTGTTTTTGAAGTTCATTTGGAAGTGGATCATCCCACTTGACTTCGGATTTCCAAATTCGGTGCATTAGGATTTTTGCGCTTACAGTTACAGGAGCCAACCATCCAAGGGGATCAAATAGTTTGGCTATTTCAGACAATGTTTTTCGTTTCGTGAGTATGGTTTCTTTATCGATGTCTAAGTTGAGATTGAATTGAAGGTTGTCACTTATAGGATTCCAGTGGATGCCTAAAGTTTTTATGGTTTCTTCCTTCATGACATCTATTTTTTGTTGATTTCGTAATTCGTTTGGTATGTGTTGGAGTAGTTTTGTGTTGTTAGCAGCCCATTTTCGGAGATGAAAGCCTGCACCCCTTAACATTTCATCTAGTTGCTTTTGAGCTTTTCTGCATTCTGCCATCGTGTCCGCTCCGGACATAACATCGTCTACGTAAAAGTCATGTTTGACTATTTCTGCAGCGATTGGATATTTCGTTTGTTCGTCTTCAGCAAGTTGTTGAAGAGTTTTTATAGCTAGGTATGGATCAGATGCTGTTCCATAAGTGACAGTGGTGAGCTTGTATTCTTTTATGGGTTGATCGCTAGAACTTCTCTACAAAATTCTCTGGTAATCTTGATGGTCTAGGTGTAGTTCTATTTGTCTGTACATTTTCTCAATATCTGATGTAAAAACGTATCTGTGTTTCCTCCATCGCATCAGGATAGTTGTAATGTCATCTTGTAACTTAGAGCCTATCAACATTAATTGATTGAGGCTCACTCCTGTTGTAGATTTTGCCGACCCATCAAATACAACTCTTAATTTGGTTGTTGTACTTGTAGGTTTAATGACGGCATGTAGAAAACATTACTTTTTTTCGTATCGTTATTGCAAACTTCTTTCATGTGTCCCAGTTCTAGAAACTCATTAATTACTTGTGTATATTCAAGTTTTAGAATCTGGTTTTTATTTAGTTGCGTTTCTAACTGTCGAAATCTCGCTATTGCTCGATTCTTTGAGTCACCTAGTTGCTTCGTTTGCTTAGCTTCTTGGTCGAATGGGATTTTAACAACGTATCTCCCATTTTTTTTCGGTAGTGTGTTTCTTTGTAGATTTTTTCGCACTGTTTATCTTCTTGTTTTTGGAATATTGGTTGGGAAACTTGTTCTAGCTCCCAGAACTTTTTTAGTTGTTGATCGACTGAAATTTGTGCCACCAGTCCAGTGACTCTGTGATGTTCGTCCAGATATTAACCAGCCCAGATGTGATTTTTGAGCTATCAGGGTATCATTTCCTTTTATCCCTTCAAGAATTATGTCGCCATACACATCAGCAACAATTATCAAATCAATCGGTCCAGGAACATTGAAAGTTGGATCAGCGAGTTCTAACTGATCTAAGCTTCCAATTTTAAGGCTATTTGTAGTTTTGGATGGTAGTTGTCTTGTGAGCTTAGGGAGTACAAGAGCTTCTAATCGGAGGCTGAACTTTGAGGCGAAATGAGGTTTTATTGTCACATCGACCTTGTTTTTAGCAATTCCTGCACTTCTTGCACCTAATCCACTAACTTCAACGGAAGTATTTTGTCTTTTGAGTCTAAGTGTTTGTGCTATAGATTCAGTGATCAATGACGCTTGCGATCCCGGGTCGATCAGTGCTCGTACTGTAAAACTGCGGCCAAGTCCGTCTTCATTATTATCTTCAATATTGCTGTTGCAATAATGAAATTCTGGTTCTGCTCACTGTGGTTAACTTGTTTGGTTGTTTTTGGTTCGCCTTTTGGAGCTGAGTCCAATTGTTTATTTAGTCCATTCAATGTGTAGGAACGAATGATGCTTCTTTTTGCAATGATGACAATTTATTTTGCTGAAACATTGTGATTGCTTGTCATGTTGTAAGCAGTTTGAACAGAGCTTAGCTTGTTTGCACCAATTGCCATCGTGATCAGAATGTTTTCTTTTCGTCCATAATTGTTTCGGGTACTGCATTAAGAGCATTTCCTATCAAGAAATGTCCAGGTGTCAGAATTGTGGTAATATTAACATCGTTTTCGATTGCAGTAAATGGTCGAGAGTTAAGACAACAATCTATTTGTGTCAGTAAAGTTGACAATTCTTCAAAAGTAAGCATTGTTTCACCAATTACTCTCTTCAGATGATATTTTGTGGACTTCACACTTGATTCCCACAATCCTCCAAAGTGAGGGGATGCAGGGGTCATTCGATTTCTTCTTTTACCAGCCTTGATGATGCATCTTCTTCACAGCACTTAATGACCGCAAGCATTTGTTGTTGGATTTCCTTGTTTGCTCCAACGAATGTAGTTCCGTTGTCACTATAGAAGTGTGAACAAATACCTCTTCTTGAGGTAAATTGTTTTAACGCAGCCATGAATGCTGCTGAAGTAAGGTCGCTAACTAGTTCAATATGAACAGCTTTGGTGGCGAAACAAACGAATATTGCGATGTAACCCTTGGTAGATCGATGTCCTCTCCCCTTGGCGACTAATATTTGTATTGGTCCAGCATAATCGACACCTGTGTGTGTAAAGGGTCTTGATGGTGTCACTCTAGCTGCTGGGAGCAATCCCATTTGTTGAGTTTTGGGTTGTGCTTGGAAACGGAAGCATTTCATACACTTGTGTATGACTTGTCGAATACACCTCTTAGCTTGAATGACCCAATATAGCTGTCTTAGTTTTGCGAGTGTTAGTCTGATGCCACCGTGTAACGTCCGTTCGTGGGCGTCTTCAACCAATAGCTTTGTAAACCATTCTTCATGAGGCAGTATAATTGGATGTTTTTCTCTATTCGTAAGTACGGCATTTTGTAGTCGGCCACTTTTCATTTTTTCATTTCATTTCATTTATTTGTGAATACTTAATAACAGTAAGATACACTATCTTATAAGGTAGTTACAAGCTAATATTACAAAATGGTAGAGCTAGCTAGATATAGATCAGTCATAATATATACTTCATAGTTAAAAAAATGACTAAACAAAATAGTACAATTGAATAATATAATTTAAAATATTTAAATACTATTTGAAAAATAATCTTTAAGAGCCTTTCCAATTCTTGTTGTGTTTTGGATCTCCTTAATAGCGCGTGGTAGAGAGTTCCAGAGTCGGATTGAATTTATAAAAAATTGACGTTCGGATGTTAAACATGTATAGCGAGGATGAATCAATTGACGAGATCTTCTAAAGGTAGGGAAATTGATCTTGTCAAAACAGTATTGTGGTTGGTGTGTAAGCAGTACATCAGATAGAAACAACAGATTACGAAATTTTAGGTAGTTATCAAAAGTCATATCAAGCACCAGGGTAGCAAAATTGGATACACTGTAAAATCTTCTCAGGCCAAAGACATAACGAACAATATTATTAACCAACACCAACAACAAGAATATTCTCGTCGTTCAAAAATGGGTTCAATGAAAGTATCTTGCTTTTTTTATTGATATTCTTACCACTTCGTAAGCATTTCAGTTCTTCGGGGTATACTTTCGCTTGAGTATATCGTATAATTCCTTTGGCAGCAACGTTCAATTCTTTTACTGTTAATTACCAGTTTCTATTGGATTATTTAGTCTCTTGCTTCTGTAGTTACTTTTGTACCGCCGGCAATAAGCGGCTGCTCTTATTAACTCCCAGTAGTTTGAGAATCTTCTGGTAACATCAGTTACTTCTTCTACTTCAGTCGTTAGAACTTTTCTTGCTTCGGGAATGTCACTCACTGTAGCGTTCTTGTCTGTTGTTTCGTTATAAGAGGATGCCGACATAAAACGCGTCTTATCGATTTGATTATCTTTATTCAACTAACTCTGGTATTTTAAATGAGAATATTTGGTCTTTTCTTTTTGGTATAAAAGTAGTGCCAAATACTTCAAACATTACATTTTCTCCCTTGCTTAATAGTAAAAATAAAATAAAATAAATATTTACATAAGTTTGTTTTCTTAAAAATTATTCTAATAATATGTAATCATTAAAACGCAGCGGTTTCTTCGATCTAGTACTGCGCTTGTGTTCATAGCTTAACTGCTGTGGTGAAATTGGTGGTGTGGTAAAAACTTCAACTTCCTCAGCTTCATCTCTGTTGTTTGTATCTGTGGCAATGTTAAAATCAGCTGGTGTTGATATTGGAAGTTGTTGATGATTTTCAGAATATTCATGATTCGTTTCACTTTGATTTTGCTGCTTATAATTTATATAATTTTTATTTACAGGTCTTCTTGGTATGCTTCTCATTTGCTCGATGTTGGACTTAACGAATTTCTTGAAAAACGAAGAGTTTCTTACCAATGTTTTTGTCTCTCCTTCTCTTCTGGCCCAAATTTGCGAACCGATGATTTTGATGAATTTCATTGGCTCAGGATCATACGGCGGAGTAAGTTTATTTACTTTTCTCTGCTTGCAGAGTACCTGATCGCCGACTTTGAATGCTGCTGGTTTGGTGTGTGTTACTAGTTCTGGAAGAAAAGGCAAAGCAAAATTCAACATACCAAGGATGCTGCGGACTTCTGAAACGTTGTTGGGTGTTTCGAGTTGTTCAAAAACTGCTACTTTCTCGGGGTCAGGTTAGATGCCGTCCTTTGAGAAAACGAAACCGAAAAACTTGAGCTGCGGTTGGCTGAACACACATTTTTTCTCGTTGACTGTAAGGTTGTTTGCACGAAGTCGTTGGAATACCTCTTCAAGCGTTTTATCAAGTTCGGCTTGCGTTTTCCCATAAATGAAAATGTCATCACTCACATTTAGGACGTTTTTGATGTTGTTGAGCGTCTGTCGGATAATGTCTTGGAACTCTTCGGCTGCTGTGTTGACACCGAAGTTCAGACTTTTGTATCTGTAGACTCCACAGTGTGTGCTGAAAGTCGTGATGAAACGAGATTTTTCATCCAACTCGATTTGATGGTATCCTTCGTTCAGATCGATTTTGCTGTAGACTGTTGTGCCATTAAGAGATGTTATTATGTCTTGCAGAGTTGGTGTTATTTTTCTTACACGTTGAATGGCTTTGTTAGCTGCTCGCATGTCAATGCACATCCGTTGGGTTGGTAGCTGTTGGGTTGTGGGGTTTTGGTACAATTACCACTGGTGATACCCAAGGTGTTGGACCCGTTGCTTTTTCAATGATGTCTGCTTTGAGTAGGCGGTTAATTTCGTCTTCAACTGATGGTCTTAGATGAAATGGAATCCGACGGAAACGTTGTGCAACTGGTGGTACTTCTTTGTCGATGAAAAGATGTACTTTGTGTTTGTTGTGTTTCCCGATTCCTCTGAAAACTTCAGGGTATTTCTGCTTGATGTTGAGATTGATATTGTTTGATAACTGTTGAACTATGTGGATTATGTTGAGTTGTTTTGATGCATTGTAACTAAGTATGGATATTGCTTGGCTGTCTATTAAGTAAACTGTCTCGGCTATGGAATGTTGTTTAAAAGAAAGACTAGCAGTGAATTTTCCTATTATCGGCAACGAAGTGGTGGAGTTATATGGAATTATTTTTCCTGTATGTTTTGTTAATTTTGGTCTGTATATTAGTTTGTTGAATATGTTGTTGCTTATTATTGTTGCTGTTGATCCTGTATCAATTGTGAAGTTCATTGGTGTTTTGTTGATGGAAACTGTTATGGTTGGCAAATTGTTATTAGTAGTGTCATTTATGTTGAATATGGAATCTTCTGTTTCATCATTTTCTGTTTGTTTCAAGTTGTTTATTTTTAAATTATTTGAAGAATTCGATTTCATGCAGACTTCAGCAAAATGTCCCTTCTTATTGCAAAGATTGCAGAAAATATTTCTTGCTGGACATTGTTGAAGCCCACCAGAATGCCAGTTGTTTCCACAGTTCCTACAGTTAGGATTCTTGTTGGAATATTTTTGTGTTTTGCGCGCCTTTGTTGTTTGTGTTGGTGTGCTTTGTGTTATGACGTTGTCTCGCTCTCGCAACATTATTGCATTGTTCCGTTATATGTTGCTATTGCGCTTCTATTTTAATTGAGTGTTCCTCAAACATTTCAATCGTTTTTGCCTCTTCTAACAACTTGAAGTGTTGGCTTTGTTTGGAAGGCAAAATCTCTCAATCTATGCGAAGTTGTTGTGCATATGATTTGAGACTTGATTTCTTTGTCTCTGTCTGAGAATTCGCAATTGGAACTCAATTTCAAAAGACGTGCATAAAACTGTCCAACTGTTTCGTTGGGAATCTGTTTTGCCTGCCGAAAAGAAAATACTTCGAATTCAATGTTTGTTTTGGGCGAGAAATGATTCGATAGCTTTTGTTTCGCTATCTCGAAGCAGTCCATCTCGACTGTTTTCCTCACGCCATTTTCATCGAAGGTTTCCTTTGTTGTTGTGGTCAGCTCTGGCAAATTATGGAAGATCTCGAAAACATCTTCACCTGCATAATGCAACAATAATGCTTTTTGTCTTTCAACATTGTTAATATCGCTCGCTATTAGGAAATTTTTAAAACGAGCAAACCATTTCTTCCAGCGATCGCCAGCGTTGGTTGGATCGTCGTTGAGGTTGAAAAATGGAATTCTTCCACCCTCCATGTTTTTATGTTAATAAACTTTATTTATTATTTATAAACTCGTACCTTTTATTCTCGTCGCCAAATGTAGCGTTCTTGTCTGTTATTTCGTAATAAGAGGATGCCGACGTAAAACGTGTCTTATCGATTTGATTATCTTTATTCAACTAACTCTGGTATTTTAAATGAGAATATTTGGTCTTTTCTTTTTGGTATAAAAGTAGTGCCAAATACTTCAAACATTACACTCACTATATTTGTTTTTGTATTTTGTTCTTGTGAGGGCCAATGATCTGAATCGAATTGTAACCAGCAGGACATCTGTTCTGGGGAGCAGCCTCTGGACGCATAATCAGTGGGATTGTCGGATGATCGCACATGTCTCCAGCAGGTTGTGGCTGTTGCCTCTTGTATCTCTGAGACTCGATTTGCAATGAATGTCTTCCAGTTAGAAGGACATTTCTGGATCCAGGCCAATGTTATAGTGGAATCTGTCCAGGCGAATATTTTTTCGACTTGCGAACCAAAAGTCTTCAATGTTTCGGACAGCAGTTTTGATAATAGATGAGCACCACAAAGTTCCAGTTTCTTTCTTATTGGTGTCACCTTTGTTTTTGCAGTTAAGATTATTGTAGAGTAAAAACCGGATGGTAGAGCTACCCTTGCATAGACTACTGCTGCATATGCCGCTTCTGAAGCGTCACAGAATCCATGAAGCTCAATCTTTTGGTTTTTTGTAGTTTCTATCCATCTTGGAATTCTGATGTCTCCAACTGTCCCAAAATTTTTCTTTAATTTGTTAAATTGTTTTTGAAGTTCATTTGGAAGTGGATCATCCCACTTGACTTCGGATTTCCAAATTCGGTGCATTAGGATTTTTGCGCTTACAGTTACAGGAGCCAACCATCCAAGGGGATCAAATAGTTTGGCTATTTCAGACAATGTTTTTCGTTTCGTGAGTATGGTTTCTTTATCGATGTCTAAGTTGAGCTTGAATTGAAGGTTGTCACTTATAGGATTCCAGTGGATGCCTAAAGTTTTTATGGTTTCTTCCTTCATGACATCTATTTTTTGTTGATTTCGTAATTCGTTTGGTATGTGTTGGAGTAGTTTTGTGTTGTTAGCAGCCCATTTTCGGAGCCTGCACCCCTTAACATTTCATCTAGTTGCTTTTGAGCTTTTCTGCATTCTGCCATTGTGTCCGCTCCGGACATAACATCGTCTACGTAAAAGTCATGTTTGACTATTTCTGCAGCGATTGGATATTTCGTTTGTTCGTCTTCAGCAAGTTGTTGAAGAGTTTTTATAGCTAGGTATGGATCAGATGCTGTTCTATAAGTGACAGTGGTGAGCTTGTATTCTTTTATGGGTTGATCGCTAGAACTTCTCTACAAAATTCTCTGGTAATCTTGATGGTCTTGGTGTAGTTCTATTTGTCTGTACATTTTCTCAATATCTGATGTAAAAACGTATCTGTGTTTCCTCCATCGCATCAGGATAGTTGTAATGTCATCTTGTAACTTAGAGCCTATCAACATTAATTGATTGAGGCTCACTCCTGTTGTAGATTTTGCCGACCCATCAAATACAACTCTTAATTTGGTTGTTGTACTTGTAGGTTTAATGACGGCATGTAGAAAACATTACTTTTTTTCGTATCGTTATTGCAAACTTCTTTCATGTGTCCCAGTTCTAGAAACTCATTAATTACTTGTGTATATTCAAGTTTTAGAATCTGGTTTTTATTTAGTTGCGTTTCTAACTGTCGAAATCTCGCTATTGCTCGATTCTTTGAGTCACCTAGTTGCTTCGTTTGCTTAGCTTCTTGGTCGAATGGGATTTTAACAACGTATCTCCCATTTTTTTTTCGGTAGTGTGTTTCTTTGTAGATTTTTTCGCACTGTTTATCTTCTTGTTTTTGGAATATTGGTTGGGAAACTTGTTCTAGCTCCCAGAACTTTTTTAGTTGTTGATCGACTGAAATTTGTGCCACCAGTCCAGTGACTCTGTGATGTTCGTCCAGATATTAACCAGCCCAGCTGTGATTTTTGAGCTATCAGGGTATCATTTCCTTTTATCCCTTCAAGAATTATGTCGCCATACACATCAGCACCAATTATCAAATCAATCGGTCCAGGAACATTGAAAGTTGGATCAGCGAGTTCTAACTGATCTAAGCTTCCAATTTTAAGGCTATTTGTAGTTTTGGATGGTAGTTGTCTTGTGAGCTTAGGGAGTACAAGAGCTTCTAATCGGAGGCTGAACTTTGAGGCGAAATGAGGTTTTATTGTCACATCGACCTTGTTTTTAGCAATTCCTGCACTTCTTGCACCTAATCCACTAACTTCAACGGAAGTATTTTGTCTTTTGAGTCTAAGTGTTTGTGCTATAGATTCAGTGATCAATGACGCTTGCGATCCCGGGTCGATCAGTGCTCGTACTGTAAAACTGCGGCCAAGTCCGTCTTCATTATTATCTTCAATATTGCTGTTGCAATAATGACATTCTGGTTCTGCTCACTGTGGTTAACTTGTTTGGTTGTTTTTGGTTCGCCTTTTGGAGCTGAGTCCAATTGTTTATTTAGTCCATTCCATGTGTAGGAACGAATGATGCTTCTTTTTGCAATGATGACAATTTATTTCGCTGAAACATTGTGATTGTTTGTCATGTTGTAAGCAGTTTGAACAGAGCTTAGCTTGTTTGCACCAATTGCCATCGTGATCAGAATGTTTTCTTTTCGTCCATAATTGTTTCGGGTACTGCATTAAGAGCATTTCCTATCAAGAAATGTCCAGGTGTCAGAATTGTGGTAATATTAACATCGTTTTCGATTGCAGTAAATGGTCGAGAGTTAAGACAACAATCTATTTGTGTCAGTAAAGTTGACAATTCTTCAAAAGTAAGCATTGTTTCACCAATTACTCTCTTCAGATGATATTTTGTGGACTTCACACTTGATTCCCACAATCCTCCAAAGTGAGGGGATGCAGGGGTCATTCGATTTCTTCTTTTACCAGCCTTGATGATGCATCTTCTTCACAGCACTTAATGACCGCAAGCATTTGTTGTTGGATTTCCTTGTTTGCTCCAACGAATGTAGTTCCGTTGTCACTATAGAAGTGTGAACAAATACCTCTTCTTGAGGTAAATTGTTTTAACGCAGCCATGAATGCTGCTGAAGTAAGGTCGCTAACTAGTTCAATATGAACAGCTTTGGTGGCGAAACAAACGAATATTGCGATGTAACCCTTGGTAGATCGATGTCCTCTCCCCTTGGCGACTAATATTTGTATTGGTCCAGCATAATCGACACCTGTGTGTGTAAAGGGTCTTGATGGTGTCACTCTAGCTGCTGGGAGCAATCCCATTTGTTGAGTTTTGGGTTGTGCTTGGAAACGGAAGCATTTCATACACTTGTGTATGACTTGTCGAATACACCTCTTAGCTTGAATGACCCAATATAGCTGTCTTAGTTTTGCGAGTGTTAGTCTGATGCCACCGTGTAACGTCCGTTCGTGGGCGTCTTCAACCAATAGCTTTGTAAACCATTCTTCATGAGGCAGTATAATTGGATGTTTTTCTCTATTCGTAAGTACGGCATTTTGTAGTCGGCCACTTTTCATTTTTTCATTTCATTTCATTTATTTGTGAATACTTAATAACAGTAAGATACACTATCTTATAAGGTAGTTACAAGCTAATATTACAAAATGGTAGAGCTAGCTAGATATAGATCAGTCATAATATATACTTCATAGTTAAAAAAATGACTAAACAAAATAGTACAATTGAATAATATAATTTAAAATATTTAAATACTATTTGAAAAATAATCTTTAAGAGCCTTTCCAATTCTTGTTGTGTTTTGGATCTCCTTAATAGCGCGTGGTAGAGAGTTCCAGAGTCGGATTGAATTTATAAAAAATTGACGTTCGGATGTTAAACATGTATAGCGAGGATGAATCAATTGACGAGATCTTCTAAAGGTAGGGAAATTGATCTTGTCAAAACAGTATTGTGGTTGGTGTGTAAGCAGTACATCAGATAGAAACAACAGATTACGAAATTTTAGGTAGTTATCAAAAGTCATATCAAGCACCAGGGTAGCAAAATTGGATACACTGTAAAATCTTCTCAGGCCAAAGACATAACGAACAATATTATTAACCAACACCAACAACAAGAATATTCTCGTCGTTCAAAAATGGGTTCAATGAAAGTATCTTGCTTTTTTTATTGATATTCTTACTGTTGGAGCGTATAAACCTCAAACACATAGTTCAATGTAAACTCAACTTTATAGTCTTATACTTATATCTATCCTTGTTCGTAAATATATATATCTTTCTTGCTCTCTCTTTGAAATTGTCTCTAACTTTTAAATCAGATATGTAACTGTTTTTTTACTGAATAAATACTTTATCTTTTATATTTTTTGATCTCAAGAAGTTAAGTCGTGTTTTTACTTCACTTACCACTTCGTAAGCATTTCAGTTCTTCGGGGTATACTTTCGCTTGAGTATATCGTATAATTCCTTTGGCAGCAACGTTCAATTCTTTTACTGTTAATTACCAGTTTCTATTGGATTATTTAGTCTCTTGCTTCTGTAGTTACTTTTGTACCGCCGGCAATAAGCGGCTGCTCTTATTAACTCCCAGTAGTTTGAGAATCTTCTGGTAACATCAGTTACTTCTTCTACTTCAGTCGTTAGAACTTTTCTTGCTTCGGGAATGTCACTCACTGTAGCGTTCTTGTCTGTTGTTTCGTTATAAGAGGATGCCGACATAAAACGCGTCTTATCGATTTGATTATCTTTATTCAACTAACTCTGGTATTTTAAATGAGAATATTTGGTCTTTTCTTTTTGGTATAAAAGTAGTGCCAAATACTTCAAACATTACATTTTCTCCCTTGCTTAATAGTAAAAATAAAATAAAATAAATATTTACATAAGTTTGTTTTCTTAAAAATTATTCTAATAATATGTAATCATTAAAACGCAGCGGTTTCTTCGATCTAGTACTGCGCTTGTGTTCATAGCTTAACTGCTGTGGTGAAATTGGTGGTGTGGTAAAAACTTCAACTTCCTCAGCTTCATCTCTGTTGTTTGTATCTGTGGCAATGTTAAAATCAGCTGGTGTTGATATTGGAAGTTGTTGATGATTTTCAGAATATTCATGATTCGTTTCACTTTGATTTTGCTGCTTATAATTTATATAATTTTTATTTACAGGTCTTCTTGGTATGCTTCTCATTTGCTCGATGTTGGACTTAACGAATTTCTTGAAAAACGAAGAGTTTCTTACCAATGTTTTTGTCTCTCCTTCTCTTCTGGCCCAAATTTGCGAACCGATGATTTTGATGTTTTTCGTTTTTGCCTCTTCTAACAACTTGAAGTGTTGGCTTTGTTTGGAAGGTAAAATCTCTCAATCTATGCGAAGTTGTTGTGCATATGATTTGAGACTTGATTTCTTTGTCTCTGTCTGAGAATTCGCAATTGGAACTCAATTTCAAAAGACGTGCATAAAACTGTCCAACTGTTTCGTTGGGAATCTGTTTTGCCTGCCGAAAAGAAAATACTTCGAATTCAATGTTTGTTTTGGGCGAGAAATGATTCGATAGCTTTTGTTTCGCTATCTCGAAGCAGTCCATCTCGACTGTTTTCCTCACGCCATTTTCATCGAAGGTTTCCTTTGTTGTTGTGGTCAGCTCTGGCAAATTATGGAAGATCTCGAAAACATCTTCACCTGCATAATGCAACAATAATGCTTTTTGTCTTTCAACATTGTTAATATCGCTCGCTATTAGGAAATTTTTAAAACGAGGAAACCATTTCTTCAAGCGATCGCCAGCCTTGGTTGGATCGTCGTTGAGGTTGAAAAATGGAATTCTTCCACCCTCCATGTTTTTATGTTAATAAACTGAATTTATTTGTTATAAACTCGTACCTTTTATTCTCGTCGCCAAATGTAGCGTTCTTGTCTGTTATTTCGTTATAAGAGGATGCCGACGTAAAACGTGTCTTATCGATTTGATTATCTTTATTCAACTAACTCTGGTATTTTAAATGAGAATATTTGGTCTTTTCTTTTTGGTATAAAAGTAGTGCCAAATACTTCAAACATTACACTCACTATATTTGTTTTTGTGAGGGCCCATGATCTGAATCTAATTGTAACCAGCAGGACATCTGTTCTGGGGAGCAGCCTCTGGACGCATAATCAGTGGGATTGTCGGATGATCGCACATGTCTCCAGCAGGTTGTGGCTGTTGCCTCTTGTATCTCTGAGACTCGATTTGCAACGAATGTCTTCCAGTTAGAAGGAAATTTCTGGATCCAGGCCAATGTTATAGTGGAATCTGTCCAGGTGAATATTTTTTCGACTTGCGAACCAAAAGTCTTCAATTTTTCGGACAGCAGTTTTGATAATAGATGAGCACCACAAAGTTCCAGTTTTGGAAGAGGAAGTTTCTTTCTTATTGGTGCCACCTTTGTTTTTGCAGTTAAGATTATTGTAGAGTAAAAACCGGATGGTAGAGCTACCCTTGCATAGACTACTGCTGCATATGCCGCTTCTGAAGCGTCACAGAATCCATGAAGCTCAATCTTTTGGTTTTTTGTAGTTTCTATCCATCTTGGAATTCTGATGTCTTCAACTGACCCAAAATTTTTCTTTAATTTGTTCCATTGTTTTGGAGTTCAGTTGGAAGTGGATCATCTCACTTGACTTCGGATTTCCAAATCCGCTGCATTAGGATTTTTGCGCTTACAGTTACAGGAGCCAACCATCCAAGGGGATCAAATAGTTTGGCTATTTCAGACAATGTTTTTCGTTTCGTGAGTATGGTTTCTTTATCGATGTCTAAGTTGAGCTTGAATTGAAGGTTGTCACTTATAGGATTCCAGTGGATGCCTAAAGTTTTTATGGTTTCTTCCTTCATGACATCTATTTTTTGTTGATTTCGTAATTCGTTTGGTATGTGTTGGAGTAGTTTTGTGTTGTTAGCAGCCCATTTTCGGAGATGAAAGCCTGCACCCCTTAACATTTCATCTAGTTGCTTTTGAGCTTTTCTGCATTCTACCATTGTGTCCGCTCCGGACATAACATCGTCTACGTAAAAGTCATGTTTGACTATTTCTGCAGCGGTTGGATATTTCGTTCGTTCGTCTTCAGCAAGTTGTTGAAGAGTTTTAATTGGTAGGTATGGATCAGATTTTAATCCATAAGGGACAGTGGTTAGCTTGTATTCTTTTATGGGTTGTTCGCTAGAACTTCTCCACAAAATTCTCTGGTAATCTTGATGGTCTTGGTGTAGTTCTATTTGTCTGTACATTTTTTCAAGATCTGATGTAAAAACGTATCTGTATTTCCTCCATAGCATCAGGATAGTTGTAATGTCTTCTTGTAACTTAGGGCCTTTCAACATTAATTGATTGAGGCTCACTCCTGTTGTAGATTTTGCCGACCCATCAAATACAACTCTTAATTTGGTTGTTGTACTTGTAGGTTTAATGACGGCATGACGAGGCATGTAGAAAACATTACTTTTTTTAATGTCGTTATCGCAAACTTCTTTCATGTGTCCCAGTTCAAGAAACTCATTTATTACTTGTGTATATTCAAGTTTTAGAATCTGGTTTTTATTTAGTTGCGTTTCTAACTGTCGAAATCTCGCTATTGCTCGATTCTTTGAGTCACCTAGTTGCTTCGTTTGCTTAGCTTCTTGGTCGAATGGGATTTTAACAACGTATCTCCCATTTTTTTTCGGTAGTGTGTTTCTTTGTAGATTTTTTCGCACTGTTTATCTTCTTGTTTTTGGAATATTGGTTGGGAAACTTGTTCTAGCTCCCAGAACTTTTTTAGTTGTTGATCGACTGAAATTTGTGCCACCAGTCCAGTGACTCTGTGATGTTCGTCCAGATATTAACCAGCCCAGCTGTGATTTTTGAGCTATCAGGGTATCATTTCCTTTTATCCCTTCAAGAATTATGTCGCCATACACATCAGCACCAATTATCAAATCAATCGGTCCAGGAACATTGAAAGTTGGATCAGCGAGTTCTAACTGATCTAAGCTTCCAATTTTAAGGCTATTTGTAGTTTTGGATGGTAGTTGTCTTGTGAGCTTAGGGAGTACAAGAGCTTCTAATCGGAGGCTGAACTTTGAGGCGAAATGAGGTTTTATTGTCACATCGACCTTGTTTTTAGCAATTCCTGCACTTCTTGCACCTAATCCACTAACTTCAACGGAAGTATTTTGTCTTTTGAGTCTAAGTGTTTGTGCTATAGATTCAGTGATCAATGACGCTTGCGATCCCGGGTCGATCAGTGCTCTTACTGTAAAACTGCGGCCAAGTCCGTCTTCATTATTATCTTCAATATTGCTGTTGCAATAATGACATTCTGGTTCTGCTCACTGTGGTTAACTTGTTTGGTTGTTTTTGGTTCGCCTTTTGGAGCTGAGTCCAATTGTTTATTTTGGGGAAACCTTTCAGTCCATTCCATGTGTAGGAACGAATGATGCTTCTTGTTGCAATGATGACAATTTCTTTTGCTGAAACATTGTGATTGTTTGTCATGTTGTAAGCAGTTTGAACAGAGCTTAGCTTGTTTGCACCAATTGCCATCGTGATCAGAATGTTTTCTTTTCGTCCATAATTGTTTCGGGTACTGCATTAAGAGCATTTCCTATCAAGAAATGTCCAGGTGTCAGAATTGTGGTAATATTAACATCGTTTTCGATTGCAGTAAATGGTCGAGAGTTAAGACAACAATCTATTTGTGTCAGTAAAGTTGACAATTCTTCAAAAGTAAGTATTGTTTCACCAATTACTCTCTTCAGATGATATTTTGTGGACTTCACACTTGATTCCCACAATCCTCCAAAGTGAGGGGATGCAGGGGTCATTCGATTTCTTCTTTTACCAGCCTTGATGATGCATCTTCTTCACAGCACTTAATGACCGCACGCATTTGTTGTTGGATTTCCTTGTTTGCTCCAACGAATGTAGTTCCGTTGTCACTATAGAAGTGTGAACAAATACCTCTTCTTGAGGTAAATTGTTTTAACGCAGCCATGAATGCTGCTGAAGTAAGGTCGCTAACTAGTTCAATATGAACAGCTTTGGTGGCGAAACAAACGAATATGGCGATGTAACCCTTGGTAGATCGATGTCCTCTCCCCTTGGCGACTAATATTTGTATTGGTCCAGCATAATCGACACCTGTGTGTGTAAGGGGTCGTGAAGGTGTCACTCTAGCTGCTGGGAGCAATCCCATTTGTTGAGTTTTGGGTTATGCTTGGAAACGGAAGCATTTCATACACTTGTGTATGACTTGTCGAATACACCTCTTAGCTTGAATGACCCAATATAGCTGTCTTAGTTTTGCGAGTGTTAGTCTGATGCCACCGTGTAACGTCCGTTCGTGGGCGTCTTCAACCAATAGCTTTGTAAACCATTCTTCATGAGGCAGTATAATTGGATGTTTTTCTCTATTCGTAAGTACGGCATTTTGTAGTCGGCCACCAACAACAAGAATATTCTCGTGGTTCAAAAATGGGTTCAATGAAAGTATCTTGCTTTTTTTATTGATATTCTTACCACTTCGTAAGCATTTCAGTTCTTCGGGGTATACTTTCGCTTGAGTATATCGTATAATTCCTTTGGCAGCAACGTTCAATTCTTTTACTGTTAATTACCAGTTTCTATTGGATTATTTAGTCTCTTGCTTCTGTAGTTACTTTTGTACCGCCGGCAATAAGCGGCTGCTCTTATTAACTCCCAGTAGTTTGAGAATCTTCTGGTAACATCAGTTATTTCTTCTACTTCAGTCGTTAGAACTTTTCTTGCTTCGGGAATGTCACTCACCGACCGACGTAAAACGCGTCTTATCGATTTGATTATCTTTATTCAACTAACTCTGGTATTTTAAATGAGAATATTTGGTCTTTTCTTTTTGGTATAAAAGTAGTGCCAAATACTTCAAACATTACATTTTCTCCCTTGCTTAATAGTAAAAATAAAATAAAATAAATATTTACATAAGTTTGTTTTCTTAAAAATTATTCTAATAATATGTAATCATTAAAACGCAGCGGTTTCTTCGATCTAGTACTGCGCTTGTGTTCATAGCTTAACTGCTGTGGTGAAATTGGTGGTGTGGTAAAAACTTCAACTTCCTCAGCTTCATCTCTGTTGTTTGTATCTGTGGCAATGTTAAAATCAGCTGGTGTTGATATTGGAAGTTGTTGATGATTTTCAGAATATTCATGATTCGTTTCACTTTGATTTTGCTGCTTATAATTTATATAATTTTTATTTACAGGTCTTATTGGTATGCTTCTCATTTGCTCGATGTTGGACTTAACGAATTTCTTGAAAAACGAAGAGTTTCTTACCAATGTTTTTGTCTCTCCTTCTCTTCTGGCCCAAATTTGCGAACCGATGATTTTGATGATATTCATTGGCTCAGGATCATACGGCGGAGTAAGTTTATTTACTTTTCTCTGCTTGCAGAGTACCTGATCACCGACTTTGAATGCTGCTGGTTTGGTGTGTGTTGCTAGTTCTGGAAGAAAAGGCAAAGCAAAATTCAACATACCAAGGATGCTGCGGACTTCTGAAACGTTGTTGGGTGTTTCGAGTTGTTCAAAAACTGCTACTTTCTCGGGGTCAGGTTAGATGCCGTCCTTTGAGAAAACGAAACCGAAAAACTTGAGCTGCCGTTGGCTGAACACACATTTTTTCTCGTTGACTGTAAGGTTGTTTGCACGAAGTCGTTGGAATACCTCTTCAAGTGTTTTATCATGTTCGGCTTGCGTTTTCCCATAAATGAAAATGTCATCACTCACATTTAGGACGTTTTTGATGTTGTTGAGCGTCTGTCGGATAATGTCTTGGAACTCTTCGGCTGCTGTGTTGACACCGAAGTTCAGACTTTTGTATCTGTAGACTCCACAGTGTGTGCTGAAAGTCGTGATGAAACGAGATTTTTTATCCAACTCGATTTGATGGTATCCTTCGTTCAGATCGATTTTGCTGTAGACTGTTGTGCCATTAAGAGATGTTATTATGTCTTGCAGAGTTGGTGTTATTTTTCTTACACGTTGAATGGCTTTGTTAGCTGCTCGCATGTCAATGCACATCCGAATAGCTGTTGGGTTGTGGGGTTTTGGTACAATTACCACTGGTGATACCCAAAGTGTTGGACCCGTTGCTTTTTCAATGATGTCTGCTTTGAGTAGGCGGTTAATTTCGTCTTCAACTGATGGTCTTAGATGAAATGGAATCCGACGGAAACGTTGTGCGACTGGTGGTACTTCTTTGTCGATGAAAAGATGTACTTTGTGTTTGTTGTGTTTCCCGATTCCTCTGAAAACTTCAGGGTATTTCTGCTTGATGTTGAGATTGATATTGTTTGATAACTGTTGAACTATGTGGATTATGTTGAGTTGTTTTGATGCATTGTAACTAAGTATGGATATTGCTTGGCTGTCTATTACGTAAACTGTCTCGGCTATGGAATGTTGTTTAAAAGAAAGACTAGCAGTGAATTTTCCTATTATCGGCAACGAAGTGGTGGAGTTATATGGAATTATTTTTCCTGTATGTTTTGTTAATGTTGGTCTGTATATTAGTTTGTTGAATATGTTGTTGCTTATTATTGTTGCTGTTGATCCTGTATCAATTGTGAAGTTCATTGGTGTTTTGTTGATGGAAACTGTTATGGTTGGCAAATTGTTATTAGTAGTGTCATTTATGTTGAATATGGAATCTTCTGTTTCATCATTTTCTGTTTGTTTCAAGTTGTTTATTTTTAAATTATTTGAAGAATTCGATTTCATGCAGACTTTAGCAAAATGTCCCTTCTTATTGCAAAGATTGCAGAAAATATTTCTTGCTGGACATTGTTGAAGCCCACCAGAATGCCAGTTGTTTCCACAGTTCCTAGGATTCTTGTTGGAATATTTTTGTGTTTGCGCGCCTTTGTTGTTTGTGTTGGTGTGCTTTGTGTTATGACGTTGTCTCGCTCTCGCAACATTATTGCAATGTTCTGTTATATGTTGCTGTTCCGCTTCTATTTTAATTGAGTGTTCCTCAAACATTTCAATCGTTTTTGCATCTTCTAACAACTTGAAGTGTTGGCTTTGTTTGGAAGGCAAAATCTCTCAATCTATGCGAAGTTGTTGTGCATATGATTTGAGACTTGATTTCTTTGTCTCTGTCTGAGAATTCGCAATTAGAACTCAATTTCAAAAGACGTGCATAAAACTGTCCAACTGTTTTGCCTGCCGAAAACAAAATACTTCGAATTCAATGTTTGTTTTGGGCGAGAAATGATTCGATAGCTTTTGTTTCGCTATCTCGAAGCAGTCCATCTCGACTGTTTTCCTCACGCCATTTTCATCGAAGGTTTCCTTTGTTGTTGTGGTCAGCTCTGGCAAATTATGGAAGATCTTGAAAACATCTTCACCTGCATAATGCAACAATAATGCTTTTTGTCTTTCAACATTGTTAATATCGCTCGCTATTAGGAAATTTTTAAAACGAGGAAACCATTTCTTCAAGCGATCGCCAGCCTTGGTTGGATCGTCGTTGAGGTTGAAAAATGGAATTCTTCCACCCTCCATGTTTTTATGTTAATAAACTGAATTTATTTGTTATAAACTCGTACCTTTTATTCTCGTCGCCAAATGTAGCGTTCTTGTCTGTTATTTCGTTATAAGAGGATGCCGACGTAAAACGTGTCTTATCGATTTGATTATCTTTATTCAACTAACTCTGGTATTTTAAATGAGAATATTTGGTCTTTTCTTTTTGGTATAAAAGTAGTGCCAAATACTTCAAACATTACACTCACTATATTTGTTTTTGTGAGGGCCCATGATCTGAATCGAATTGTAACCAGCAGGACATCTGTTCTGGGGAGCAGCCTCTGGACGCATAATCAGTGGGATTGTCGGATGATCGCACATGTCTCCAGCAGGTTGTGGCTGTTGCCTCTTGTATCTCTGAGACTCGATTTGCAACGAATGTCTTCCAGTTAGAAGGAAATTTCTGGATCCAGGCCAATGTTATAGTGGAATCTGTCCAGGTGAATATTTTTTCGACTTGCGAACCAAAAGTCTTCAATTTTTCGGACAGCAGTTTTGATAATAGATGAGCACCACAAAGTTCCAGTTTTGGAAGAGGAAGTTTCTTTCTTATTGGTGCCACCTTTGTTTTTGCAGTTAAGATTATTGTAGAGTAAAAACCGGATGGTAGAGCTACCCTTGCATAGACTACTGCTGCATATGCCGCTTCTGAAGCGTCACAGAATCCATGAAGCTCAATCTTTTGGTTTTTTGTAGTTTCTATCCATCTTGGAATTCTGATGTCTTCAACTGACCCAAAATTTTTCTTTAATTTGTTCCATTGTTTTGGAGTTCAGTTGGAAGTGGATCATCTCACTTGACTTCGGATTTCCAAATCCGCTGCATTAGGATTTTTGCGCTTACAGTTACAGGAGCCAACCATCCAAGGGGATCAAATAGTTTGGCTATTTCAGACAATGTTTTTCGTTTCGTGAGTATGGTTTCTTTATCGATGTCTAAGTTGAGCTTGAATTGAAGGTTGTCACTTAGAGGATTCCAGTGGATGCCTAAAGTTTTTAAGGTTTCTTCCTTCATGACATCTATTTTTTGTTGATTTCGTAATTCGTTTGGTATGTGTTGGAGTAGTTTTGTGTTGTTAGCAGCCCATTTTCGGAGATGAAAGCCTGCACCCCTTAACATTTCATCTAGTTGCTTTTGAGCTTTTCTGCATTCTACCATTGTGTCCGCTCCGGACATAACATCGTCTACGTAAAAGTCATGTTTGACTATTTCTGCAGCGGTTGGATATTTCGTTCGTTCGTCTTCAGCAAGTTGTTGAAGAGTTTTAATTGGTAGGTATGGATCAGATTTTAATCCATAAGGGACAGTGGTTAGCTTGTATTCTTTTATGGGTTGTTCGCTAGAACTTCTCCACAAAATTCTCTGGTAATCCTGATGGTCTTGGTGTAGTTCTATTTGTCTGTACATTTTTTCAAGATCTGATGTAAAAACGTATCTGTATTTCCTCCATAGCATCAGGATAGTTGTAATGTCTTCTTGTAACTTAGGGCCTTTCAACATTAATTGATTGAGGCTCACTCCTGTTGTAGATTTTGCCGACCCATCAAATACAACTCTTAATTTGGTTGTTGTACTTGTAGGTTTAATGACGGCATGATGAGGCATGTAGAAAACATTACTTTTTTTAATGTCGTTATCGCAAACTTCTTTCATGTGTCCCAGTTCAAGAAACTCATTTATTACTTGTGTATATTCAAGTTTTAGAATCTGGTTTTTATTTAGTTGCGTTTCTAACTGTCGACATCTCGCTATTGCTCGATTCTTTGAGTCACCTAGTTGCTTCGTTTGCTTAGCTTCTTGGTCGAATGGGAATTTAACAACGTATCTCCCATTTTTTTTCGGTAGTGTGTTTCTTTGTAGATTTTTTCGCACTGTTTATCTTCTTGTTTTTGGAATATTGGTTGGGAAACTTGTTCTAGCTCCCAGAACTTTTTTAGTTGTTGATCGACTGAAATTTGTGCCACCAGTCCAGTGACTCTGTGATGTTCGTCCAGATATTAACCAGCCCAGCTGTGATTTTTGAGCTATCAGGGTATCATTTCCTTTTATCCCTTCAAGAATTATGTCGCCATACACATCAGCACCAATTATCAAATCAATCGGTCCAGGAACATTGAAAGTTGGATCAGCGAGTTCTAACTGATCTAAGCTTCCAATTTTAAGGCTATTTGTAGTTTTGGATGGTAGTTGTCTTGTGAGCTTAGGGAGTACAAGAGCTTCTAATCGGAGGCTGAACTTTGAGGCGAAATGAGGTTTTATTGTCACATCGACCTTGTTTTTAGCAATTCCTGCACTTCTTGCACCTAATCCACTAACTTCAACGGAAGTATTTTGTCTTTTGAGTCTAAGTGTTTGTGCTATAGATTCAGTGATCAATGACGCTTGCGATCCCGGGTCGATCAGTGCTCGTACTGTAAAACTGCGGCCAAGTCCGTCTTCATTATTATCTTCAATATTGCTGTTGCAATAATGACATTCTGGTTCTGCTCACTGTGGTTAACTTGTTTGGTTGTTTTTGGTTCGCCTTTTGGAGCTGAGTCCAATTGTTTATTTTGGGGAAACCTTTCAGTCCATTCCATGTGTAGGAACGAATGATGCTTCTTGTTGCAATGATGACAATTTCTTTTGCTGAAACATTGTGATTGTTTGTCATGTTGTAAGCAGTTTGAACAGAGCTTAGCTTGTTTGCACCAATTGCCATCGTGATCAGAATGTTTTCTTTTCGTCCATAATTGTTTCGGGTACTGCATTAAGAGCATTTCCTATCAAGAAATGTCCAGGTGTCAGAATTGTGGTAATATTAACATCGTTTTCGATTGCAGTAAATGGTCGAGAGTTAAGACAACAATCTATTTGTGTCAGTAAAGTTGACAATTCTTCAAAAGTAAGCATTGTTTCACCAATTACTCTCTTCAGATGATATTTTGTGGACTTCACACTTGATTCCCACAATCCTCCAAAGTGAGGGGATGCAGGGGTCATTCGATTTCTTCTTTTACCAGCCTTGATGATGCATCTTCTTCACAGCACTTAATGACCGCACGCATTTGTTGTTGGATTTCCTTGTTCGCTCCAACGAATGTAGTTCCGTTGTCACTATAGAAGTGTGAACAAATACCTCTTCTTGAGGTAAATTGTTTTAACGCAGCCATGAATGCTGCTGAAGTAAGGTCGCTAACTAGTTCAATATGAACAGCTTTGGTGGCGAAACAAACGAATATGGCGATGTAACCCTTGGTAGATCGATGTCCTCTCCCCTTGGCGACTAATATTTGTATTGGTCCAGCATAATCGACACCTGTGTGTGTAAGGGGTCTTGAAGGTGTCACTCTAGCTGCTGGGAGCAATCCCATTTGTTGAGTTTTGGGTTGTGCTTGGAAACGGAAGCATTTCATACACTTGTGTATGACTTGTCGAATACACCTCTTAGCTTGAATGACCCAATATAGCTGTCTTAGTTTTGCGAGTGTTAGTCTGATGCCACCGTGTAACGTCCGTTCGTGGGCGTCTTCAACCAATAGCTTTGTAAACCATTCTTCATGAGGCAGTATAATTGGATGTTTTTCTCTATTCGTAAGTTCGGCATTTTGTAGTCGGCCACCAACAACAAGAATATTCTCGTGGTTCAAAAATGGGTTCAATGAAAGTATCTTGCTTTTTTTATTGATATTCTTACCACTTCGTAAGCATTTCAGTTCTTCGGGGTATACTTTCGCTTGAGTATATCGTATAATTCCTTTGGCAGACGTTCAATTCTTTTACTGTTAATTACCAGTTTCTATTGGATTATTTAGTCTCTTGCTTCTGTAGTTACTTTTGTACCGCCGGCAATAAGCGGCTGCTGTTATTAACTCCCAGTAGTTTGAGAATCTTCTGGTAACATCAGTTATTTCTTCTACTTCAGTCGTTAGAACTTTTCTTGCTTCGGGAATGTCACTCACCGACCGACGTAAAACGCGTCTTATCGATTTGATTATCTTTATTCAACTAACTCTGGTATTTTAAATGAGAATATTTGGTCTTTTCTTTTTGGTATAAAAGTAGTGCCAAATACTTCAAACATTACATTTTCTCCCTTGCTTAATAGTAAAAATAAAATAAAATAAATATTTACATAAGTTTGTTTTCTTAAAAATTATTCTAATAATATGTAATCATTAAAACGCAGCGGTTTCTTCGATCTAGTACTGCGCTTGTGTTCATAGCTTAACTGCTGTGGTGAAATTGGTGGTGTGGTAAAAACTTCAACTTCCTCAGCTTCATCTCTGTTGTTTGTATCTGTGGCAATGTTAAAATCAGCTGGTGTTGATATTGGAAGTTGTTGATGATTTTCAGAATATTCATGATTCGTTTCACTTTGATTTTGCTGCTTATAATTTATATAATTTTTATTTACAGGTCTTCTTGGTATGCTTCTCATTTGCTCGATGTTGGACTTAACGAATTTCTTGAAAAACGAAGAGTTTCTTACCAATGTTTTTGTCTCTCCTTCTCTTCTGGCCCAAATTTGCGAACCGATGATTTTGATGATATTCATTGGCTCAGGATCATACGGCGGAGTAAGTTTATTTACTTTTCTCTGCTTGCAGAGTACCTGATCGCCGACTTTGAATGCTGCTGGTTTGGTGTGTGTTGCTAGTTCTGGAAGAAAAGGCAAAGCAAAATTCAACATACCAAGGATGCTGCGGACTTCTGAAACGTTGTTGGGTGTTTCGAGTTGTTCAAAAACTGCTACTTTCTCGGGGTCAGGTTAGATGCCGTCCTTTGAGAAAACGAAACCGAAAAACTTGAGCTGCGGTTGGCTGAACACACATTTTTTCTCGTTGACTGTAAGGTTGTTTGCACGAAGTCGTTGGAATACCTCTTCAAGTGTTTTATCATGTTCGGCTTGCGTTTTCCCATAAATGAAAATGTCATCACTCACATTTAGGACGTTTTTGATGTTGTTGAGCGTCTGTCGGATAATGTCTTGGAACTCTTCGGCTGCTGTGTTGACACCGAAGTTCAGACTTTTGTATCTGTAGACTCCACAGTGTGTGCTGAAAGTCGTGATGAAACGAGATTTTTCATCCAACTCGATTTGATGGTATCCTTCGTTCAGATCGATTTTGCTGTAGACTGTTGTGCCATTAAGAGATGTTATTATGTCTTGCAGAGTTGGTGTTATTTTTCTTACACGTTGAATGGCTTTGTTAGCTGCTCGCATATCAATGCACATCCGAATAGCTGTTGGGTTGTGGGGTTTTGGTACAATTACCACTGGTGATACCCAAAGTGTTGGACCCGTTGCTTTTTCAATGATGTCTGCTTTGAGTAGGCGGTTAATTTCGTCTTCAACTGATGGTCTTAGATGAAATGGAATCCGACGGAAACGTTGTGCGACTGGTGGTACTTCTTTGTCGATGAAAAGATGTACTTTGTGTTTGTTGTGTTTCCCGATTCCTCTGAAAACTTCAGGGTATTTCTGCTTGATGTTGAGATTGATATTGTTTGATAACTGTTGAACTATGTGGATTATGTTGAGTTGTTTTGATGCATTGTAACTAAGTATGGATATTGCTTGGCTGTCTATTACGTAAACTGTCTCGGCTATGGAATGTTGTTTAAAAGAAAGACTAGCAGTGAATTTTCCTATTATCGGCAACGAAGTGGTGGAGTTATATGGAATTATTTTTCCTGTATGTTTTGTTAATGTTGGTCTGTATATTAGTTTGTTGAATATGTTGTTGCTTATTATTGTTGCTGTTGATCCTGTATCAATTGTGAAGTTCATTGGTGTTTTGTTGATGGAAACTGTTATGGTTGGCAAATTGTTATTAGTAGTGTCATTTATGTTGAATATGGAATCTTCTGTTTCATCATTTTCTGTTTGTTTCAAGTTGTTTATTTTTAAATTATTTGAAGAATTCGATTTCATGCAGACTTTAGCAAAATGTCCCTTCTTATTGCAAAGATTGCAGAAAATATTTCTTGCTGGACATTGTTGAAGCCCACCAGAATGCCAGTTGTTTCCACAGTTCCTAGGATTCTTGTTGGAATATTTTTGTGTTTGCGCGCCTTTGTTGTTTGTGTTGGTGTGCTTTGTGTTATGACGTTGTCTCGCTCTCGCAACATTATTGCAATGTTCTGTTATATGTTGCTGTTCCGCTTCTATTTTAATTGAGTGTTCCTCAAACATTTCAATCGTTTTTGCCTCTTCTAACAACTTGAAGTGTTGGCTTTGTTTGGAAGGCAAAATCTCTCAATCTATGCGAAGTTGTTGTGCATATGATTTGAGACTTGATTTCTTTGTCTCTGTCTGAGAATTCGCAATTGGAACTCAATTTCAAAAGACGTGCATAAAACTGTCCAACTGTTTCGTTGGGAATCTGTTTTGCCTGCCGAAAAGAAAATACTTCGAATTCAATGTTTGTTTTGGGCGAGAAATGATTCGATAGCTTTTGTTTCGCTATCTCGAAGCAGTCCATCTCGACTGTTTTCCTCACGCCATTTTCATCGAAGGTTTCCTTTGTTGTTGTGGTCAGCTCTGGCAAATTATGGAAGATCTCGAAAACATCTTCACCTGCATAATGCAACAATAATGCTTTTTGTCTTTCAACATTGTTAATATCGCTCGCTATTAGGAAATTTTTAAAACGAGGAAACCATTTCTTCAAGCGATCGCCAGCGTTGGTTGGATCGTCGTTGAGGTTGAAAAATGGAATTCTTCCACCCTCCATGTTTTTATGTTAATAAACTGAATTTATTTGTTATAAACTCGTACCTTTTATTCTCGTCGCCAAATGTAGCGTTCTTGTCTGTTATTTCGTTATAAGAGGATACCGACGTAAAACGTGTCTTATCGATTTGATTATCTTTATTCAACTAACTCTGGTATTTTAAATGAGAATATTTGGTCTTTTCTTTTTGGTATAAAAGTAGTGCCAAATACTTCAAACATTACACTCACTATATTTGTTTTTGTGAGGGCCCATGATCTGAATCGAATTGTAACCAGCAGGACATCTGTTCTGGGGAGCAGCCTCTGGACGCATAATCAGTGGGATTGTCGGATGATCGCACATGTCTCCAGCAGGTTGTGGCTGTTGCCTCTTGTATCTCTGAGACTCGATTTGCAACGAATGTCTTCCAGTTAGAAGGAAATTTCTGGATCCAGGCCAATGTTATAGTGGAATCTGTCCAGGTGAATATTTTTTCGACTTGCGAACCAAAAGTCTTCAATTTTTCGGACAGCAGTTTTGATAATAGATGAGTACCACAAAGTTCCAGTTTTGGAAGAGGAAGTTTCTTTCTTATTGGTGCCACCTTTGTTTTTGCAGTTAAGATTATTGTAGAGTAAAAACCGGATGGTAGAGCTACCCTTGCATAGACTACTGCTGCATATGCCGCTTCTGAAGCGTCACAGAATCCATGAAGCTCAATCTTTTGGTTTTTTGTAGTTTCTATCCATCTTGGAATTCTGATGTCTTCAACTGACCCAAAATTTTTCTTTAATTTGTTCCATTGTTTTGGAGTTCAGTTGGAAGTGGATCATCTCACTTGACTTCGGATTTCCAAATCCGCTGCATTAGGATTTTTGCGCTTACAGTTACAGGAGCCAACCATCCAAGGGGATCAAATAGTTTGGCTATTTCAGACAATGTTTTTCGTTTCGTGAGTATGGTTTCTTTATCGATGTCTAAGTTGAGCTTGAATTGAAGGTTGTCACTTAGAGGATTCCAGTGGATGCCTAAAGTTTTTAAGGTTTCTTCCTTCATGACATCTATTTTTTGTTGATTTCGTAATTCGTTTGGTATGTGTTGGAGTAGTTTTGTGTTGTTAGCAGCCCATTTTCGGAGATGAAAGCCTGCACCCCTTAACATTTCATCTAGTTGCTTTTGAGCTTTTCTGCATTCTGCCATTGTGTCCACTCCGGACATAACATCGTCTACGTAAAAGTCATGTTTGACTATTTCTGCAGCGGTTGGATATTTCGTTCGTTCGTCTTCAGCAAGTTGTTGAAGAGTTTTAATTGGTAGGTATGGATCAGATTTTAATCCATAAGGGACAGTGGTTAGCTTGTATTCTTTTATGGGTTGTTCGCTAGAACTTCTCCACAAAATTCTCTGGTAATCCTGATGGTCTTGGTGTAGTTCTATTTGTCTGTACATTTTTTCAAGATCTGATGTAAAAACGTATCTGTATTTCCTCCATAGCATCAGGATAGTTGTAATGTCTTCTTGTAACTTAGGGCCTTTCAACATTAATTGATTGAGGCTCACTCCTGTTGTAGATTTTGCCGACCCATCAAATACAACTCTTAATTTGGTTGTTGTACTTGTAGGTTTAATGACGGCATGACGAGGCATGTAGAAAACATTACTTTTTTTAATGTCGTTATCGCAAACTTCTTTCATGTGTCCCAGTTCAAGAAACTCATTTATTACTTGTGTATATTCAAGTTTTAGAATCTGGTTTTTATTTAGTTGCGTTTCTAACTGTCGAAATCTCGCTATTGCTCGATTCTTCGAGTCACCTAGTTGCTTCGTTTGCTTAGCTTCTTGGTCGAATGGGATTTTAACAACGTATCTCCCATTTTTTTTCGGTAGTGTGTTTCTTTGTAGATTTTTTCGCACTGTTTATCTTCTTGTTTTTGGAATATTGGTTGGGAAACTTGTTCTAGCTCCCAGAACTTTTTTAGTTGTTGATCGACTGAAATTTGTGCCACCAGTCCAGTGACTCTGTGATGTTCGTCCAGATATTAACCAGCCCAGCTGTGATTTTTGAGCTATCAGGGTATCATTTCCTTTTATCCCTTCAAGAATTATGTCGCCATACACATCAGCACCAATTATCAAATCAATCGGTCCAGGAACATTGAAAGTTGGATCAGCGAGTTCTAACTGATCTAAGCTTCCAATTTTAAGGCTATTTGTAGTTTTGGATGGTAGTTGTCTTGTGAGCTTAGGGAGTACAAGAGCTTCTAATCGGAGGCTGAACTTTGAGGCGAAATGAGGTTTTATTGTTACATCGACCTTGTTTTTAGCAATTCCTGCACTTCTTGCACCTAATCCACTAACTTCAACGGAAGTATTTTGTCTTTTGAGTCTAAGTGTTTGTGCTATAGATTCAGTGATCAATGACGCTTGCGATCCCGGGTCGATCAGTGCTCGTACTGTAAAACTGCGGCCAAGTCCGTCTTCATTATTATCTTCAATATTGCTGTTGCAATAATGACATTCTGGTTCTGCTCACTGTGGTTAACTTGTTTGGTTGTTTTTGGTTCGCCTTTTGGAGCTGAGTCCAATTGTTTATTTTGGGGAAACCTTTCAGTCCATTCCATGTGTAGGAACGAATGATGCTTCTTGTTGCAATGATGACAATTTCTTTTGCTGAAACATTGTGATTGTTTGTCATGTTGTAAGCAGTTTGAACAGAGCTTAGCTTGTTTGCACCAATTGCCATCGTGATCAGAATGTTTTCTTTTCGTCCATAATTGTTTCGGGTACTGCATTAAGAGCATTTCCTATCAAGAAATGTCCAGGTATCAGAATTGTGGTAATATTAACATCGTTTTCGATTGCAGTAAATGGTCGAGAGTTAAGACAACAATCTATTTGTGTCAGTAAAGTTGACAATTCTTCAAAAGTAAGCATTGTTTCACCAATTACTCTCTTCAGATGATATTTTGTGGACTTCACACTTGATTCCCATAATCCTCCAAAGTGAGGGGATGCAGGGGTCTTTCGATTTCTTCTTTTACCAGCCTTGATGATGCATCTTCTTCACAGCACTTAATGACCGCACGCATTTGTTGTTGGATTTCCTTGTTTGCTCCAACGAATGTAGTTCCGTTGTCACTATAGAAGTGTGAACAAATACCTCTTCTTGAGGTAAATTGTTTTAACGCAGCCATGAATGCTGCTGAAGTAAGGTCGCTAACTAGTTCAATATGAACAGCTTTGGTGGCGAAACAAACGAATATGGCGATGTAACCCTTGGTAGATCGATGTCCTCTCCCCTTGGCGACTAATATTTGTATTGGTCCAGCATAATCGACACCTGTGTGTGTAAGGGGTCTTGAAGGTGTCACTCTAGCTGCTGGGAGCAATCCCATTTGTTGAGTTTTGGGTTGTGCTTGGAAACGGAAGCATTTCATACACTTGTGTATGACTTGTCGAATACACCTCTTAGCTTGAATGACCCAATATAGCTGTCTTAGTTTTGCGAGTGTTAGTCTGATGCCACCGTGTAACGTCCGTTCGTGGGCGTCTTCAACCAATAGCTTTGTAAACCATTCTTCATGAGGCAGTATAATTGGATGTTTTTCTCTATTCGTAAGTTCGGCATTTTGTAGTCGGCCACCAACAACAAGAATATTCTCGTGGTTCAAAAATGGGTTCAATGAAAGTATCTTGCTTTTTTTATTGATATTCTTACCACTTCGTAAGCATTTCAGTTCTTCGGGGTATACTTTCGCTTGAGTATATCGTATAATTCCTTTGGCAGCAACGTTCAATTCTTTTACTGTTAATTACCAGTTTCTATTGGATTATTTAGTCTCTTGCTTCTGTAGTTACTTTTGTACCGCCGGCAATAAGCGGCTGCTGTTATTAACTCCCAGTAGTTTGAGAATCTTCTGTTATTTCTTCTACTTCAGTCGTTAGAACTTTTCTTGCTTCTTGAATGTCACTCACCGACCGACGTAAAACGCGTCTTATCGATTTGATTATCTTTATTCAACTAACTCTGGTATTTTAAATGAGAATATTTGGTCTTTTCTTTTTGGTATAAAAGTAGTACTTCAAACATTACATTTTCTCCCTTGCTTAATAGTAAAAATAAAATAAAATAAATATTTACATAAGTTTGTTTTCTTAAAAATTATTCTAATAATATGTAATCATTAAAACGCAGCGGTTTCTTCGATCTAGTACTGCGCTTGTGTTCATAGCTTAACTGCTGTGGTGAAATTGGTGGTGTGGTAAAAACTTCAACTTCCTCAGCTTCATCTCTGTTGTTTGTATCTGTGGCAATGTTAAAATCAGCTGGTGTTGATATTGGAAGTTGTTGATGATTTTCAGAATATTCATGATTCGTTTCACTTTGATTTTGCTGCTTATAATTTATATAATTTTTATTTACAGGTCTTCTTGGTATGCTTCTCATTTGCTCGATGTTGGACTTAACGAATTTCTTGAAAAACGAAGAGTTTCTTACCAATGTTTTTGTCTCTCCTTCTCTTCTGGCCCAAATTTGCGAACCGATGATTTTGATGATATTCATTGGCTCAGGATCATACGGCGGAGTAAGTTTATTTACTTTTCTCTGCTTGCAGAGTACCTGATCGCCGACTTTGAATGCTGCTGGTTTGGTGTGTGTTGCTAGTTCTGGAAGAAAAGGCAAAGCAAAATTCAACATACCAAGGATGCTGCGGACTTCTGAAACGTTGTTGGGTGTTTCGAGTTGTTCAAAAACTGCTACTTTCTCGGGGTCAGGTTAGATGCCGTCCTTTGAGAAAACGAAACCGAAAAACTTGAGCTGCGGTTGGCTGAACACACATTTTTTCTCGTTGACTGTAAGGTTGTTTGCACGAAGTCGTTGGAATACCTCTTCAAGTGTTTTATCATGTTCGGCTTGCGTTTTCCCATAAATGAAAATGTCATCACTCACATTTAGGACGTTTTTGATGTTGTTGAGCGTCTGTCGGATAATGTCTTGGAACTCTTCGGCTGCTGTGTTGACACCGAAGTTCAGACTTTTGTATCTGTAGACTCCACAGTGTGTGCTGAAAGTCGTGATGAAACGAGATTTTTCATCCAACTCGATTTGATGGTATCCTTCGTTCAGATCGATTTTGCTGTAGACTGTTGTGCCATTAAGAGATGTTATTATGTCTTGCAGAGTTGGTGTTATTTTTCTTACACGTTGAATGGCTTTGTTAGCTGCTCGCATGTCAATGCACATCCGAATAGCTGTTGGGTTGTGGGGTTTTGGTACAATTACCACTGGTGATACCCAAAGTGTTGGACCCGTTGCTTTTTCAATGATGTCTGCTTTGAGTAGGCGGTTAATTTCGTCTTCAACTGATGGTCTTAGATGAAATGGAATCCGACGGAAACGTTGTGCGACTGGTGGTACTTCTTTGTCGATGAAAAGATGTACTTTGTGTTTGTTGTGTTTCCCGATTCCTCTGAAAACTTCAGGGTATTTCTGCTTGATGTTGAGATTGATATTGTTTGATAACTGTTGAACTATGTGGATTATGTTGAGTTGTTTTGATGCATTGTAACTAAGTATGGATATTGCTTGGCTGTCTATTACGTAAGCTGTCTCGGCTATGGAATGTTGTTTAAAAGAAAGACTAGCAGTGAATTTTCCTATTATCGGCAACGAAGTGGTGGAGTTATATGGAATTATTTTTCCTGTATGTTTTGTTAATGTTGGTCTGTATATTAGTTTGTTGAATATGTTGTTGCTTATTATTGTTGCTGTTGATCCTGTATCAATTGTGAAGTTCATTGGTGTTTTGTTGATGGAAACTGTTATGGTTGGCAAATTGTTATTAGTAGCGTCATTTATGTTGAATATGGAATCTTCTGTTTCATCATTTTCTGTTTGATTCAAGTTGTTTATTTTTAAATTATTTGAAGAATTCGATTTCATGCAGACTTTAGCAAAATGTCGTGTAAGTTCACAAACGTCAAATTTTGCTGCAGTCATTCGGCATCACTGCTTTTTTGCTGATGCAGCTGTTGCTGATGCGATGCCGACTAATCACGCTGTCGCAGTGATGCTTTTTTGTTTAGTTTTTGTGCATCAGTTTATGCAAGTTTGCAATAATGAACAGTTGACGAGAAAAATGATGCCAGAATCTGCGTTTGTGAACGTTTGACTTTGAACATTTGGGCATCATTACTGCAGTGATGCGTTTGTGAACTTACATGTCCCTTCTTTTTGCAAAGATTGCAGAAAATATTTCTTGCTGGACATTGTTGAAGCCCACCAGAATGCCAGTTGTTTCCACAGTTCCTACAGTTAGGATTCTTGTTGGAATATTTTTGTGTTTGCGCGCCTTTGTTGTTTGTGTTGGTGTGCTTTGTGTTATGACGTTGTCTCGCTCTCGCAACATTATTGCAATGTTCTGTTATATGTTGCTGTTCCGCTTCTATTTTAATTGAGTGTTCCTCAAACATTTCAATCGTTTTTGCCTCTTCTAACAACTTGAAGTGTTGGCTTTGTTTGGAAGGCAAAATCTCTCAATCTATGCGAAGTTGTTGTGCATATGATTTGAGACTTGATTTCTTTGTCTCTGTCTGAGAATTCGCAATTGGAACTCAATTTCAAAAGACGTGCATAAAACTGTCCAACTGTTTCGTTGGGAATCTGTTTTGCCTGCCGAAAAGAAAATACTTCGAATTCAATGTTTGTTTTGGGCGAGAAATGATTCGATAGCTTTTGTTTCGCTATCTCGAAGCAGTCCATCTCGACTGTTTTCCTCACGCCATTTTCATCGAAGGTTTCCTTTGTTGTTGTGGTCAGCTCTGGCAAATTATGGAAGATCTCGAAAACATCTTCACCTGCATAATGCAACAATAATGCTTTTTGTCTTTCAACATTGTTAATATCGCTCGCTATTAGGAAATTTTTAAAACGAGCAAACCATTTCTTCCAGTGATCGCCAGCGTTGGTTGGATCGTCGTTGAGGTTGAAAAATGGAATTCTTCCACCCTCCATCTTTTTATGTTATATTTATTTGTTATAAACTCGTACCTTTTATTCTCGTCGCCAAATGTAGCGTTCTTGTCTGTTGTTTCGTTATAAGAGGATGCCGACGTAAAACGCGACTTATCGATTTGATTATCTTTATTCAACTAACTCTGGTATTTTAAATGAGAATATTTGGTCTTTTCTTTTTGGTATAAAAGTAGTGCCAAATACTTCAAACATTACACTCACTATATTTGTTTTTGTATTTTGTTCTTGTGAGGGCCAATGATCTCAATCGAATTATACAATTTTTAATAAATTATAAAATATTGAGAAAAATCAAATTAACAAAATAAAAACTACAAAAAGTTACATACATATGTATATGAAAAATTGGTATAAATGTCTCGAGAAATTTCTAAAGTCTGATTATAATTTTGTATTATTAAAATTTGTATCAATCAACATCAAAAGTAAATCGATTAATACCTATCTCTCTTTTTTATTTTTAAAAAGATGACAATATACATAGAGTGATGTTGAAGTTTTATTCATGCTAGAGTTATCAAAAATCTTATAACTTATTTGCTGTTTAAAAACCTTGTTTGCAATATGTACCTATGTATACCTAAAGAGAAAATGGGAATTAATTCTATTTCCATTTTTTACTAGGTATGTATGTAGGTATCTAAGGTTTAGATCTTTTTAAAAATAGCTTGATAACCCAATTCAAAAACGTTTACTACAATTTTTTTATTCTTATCAATAAGGAAATGGTAAAAAATGTTTTATAACTGACTGTTAGGAAAAAAAATCCCTCAAATGAAATAAATTTATGAGTTTTGCAGAATATGTAAAAGGAAAGCTAACCTATAACAATCCAAATTTTGGAATAACTTGGAGTACATAGTAGCTACATTTTTGACTTCAAGTCGATTGAAATGCAAACTTGTAAAAATCGAAATTAGTAAAATACTTTTATAAAAATTACTGGATGCATAATCTAGCTACAATTAATGTCATAAAGACTACCTACATACATGCCATGAAACGTAGGTACCTACAACCTACCTAGGTACATACATATTATGTACATATGTATCTATTTGAAAAAAGAATTGAAACGATTTAACTAAATTAATGAAAAATGATCTTAAGACTTTTTTAATTGGCAAACTTATCTACCTACCTAGGTAAGTCACCGTGTCTGGCTTTTTTTGCCTAGCATTTTTTAGGACATAAAAGTTTTGATCAAGGTATTTAACTAGTTAAATAAAAGACACTAACACACCTACACGTACACACATAAGTAGGTATGTAAATTTAAAAAAAATAAATGCTTTACTTACCTACCTACCAAGTTTCTTTTCGAAGCTTCAAAAGAATTAAAAATGCTAAATAAGATGATAAGTAAGAAAAACTAGTCTAAAAAGGAACATTTAAAGTTCTAATTTAAAAAAAAAATATATAGGTACATACATAGGTACCTACACCTATGCAGATACATTCAAAACAACATTTTTTCATGGCAAGTACCTATTAAAAAGAGAACACATAATATTTAAACCATTTCTATTTCTAAATATGAACATAATTTCCTTATACCTACTTATTTACCTAGTTCATGATTTTCAATTAGATTATTTTTTAAAGATGAATAAGAATCTGCATTGTTTTGCCTAGCCATGATAACCATTCACATACCTATTTAGCTTTATTTTGGATTTTCACGAAAATTTAAGACTCTTGCAAACCTATTTCATATTCCTTAACGCTCGGACTTAAAACATTAAATTAATTATATTTCCATACCTACCTATCTAAATTACATCCATCTGATCATCAACAACACAAAATTCATCAAAGATCAAACCATACAGGAATAGGAATACCTACCCAAAATTGTTTCTTTCACCTGCTTTTGTGTGTCGTCTGGTAAAGACGACTACCGTAGGGCATACTCGACTAAAAAAATGTAAACAAACCAAAGTCTCCCAATACAGCAAAATGTCCGTTTTTTTAGTCTTTCTAACTCTTACACAAATTGTATAGTCTTTCCTTGTCTCACTTCGATTTAAATTCTCGTCAGTTGCATGTCTCCCATCTGAAAAAAATGTCTCCCATCTGAAAAAAATGTCTCCCGGAGACGTTCGACCAAAAATAACTAGATGCCGCACCATTCGACCTCAGCCATGAGAGTACTATAGTTTTTATATACAAAGCCTCGGCTAGCGCAGTCTGCAGGGTTGTCTTTCGATTGAACATGTAGCCACCTTGCTTGAGGGAGAGATTCTAATATGAAAGATGTGCGATTACTCACGTATGTTTTCCATTTTCGAGGATGAAATGACAACCAGGCTAATACTATTTTGGAGTCCGTCCAGCAATAGATTGTATCGTCCCTGATTCTGATAGATGTTTTGAGTGATTCAAATATTCTAGCAAGTAAGTATGCCCCACATAATTCCAGCCTGGGAATGGTTACTTCTTTTAGCGGCGCAACTTGAGTTTTAGCCAAAACTATATTAACAGAAGAAGAGCCATCAGATAATATTCTACGACAATAAATCACAGCGGAATACGCTGCCGAAGATGCATCGCAAAAGCCATGAAATTGCACATCTTCCTCCTGTGTGAATAAAATTCGTGGAATGTTTATTTGGTTCAATAGAGGAAGTTGATTATAAAACTCAGTTGATTCATCAATAAGTCCTACAGGCAGTTTCTCATCCCATCCAATCTTTAAAAGCCATAGTTTTTGTAACATTATTTTTGCCATTATAATAGTAGGAGAAACCCAGCCGAGGGGATCAAAGATTTTAGATATCTCTGATAAAAGTTTTCTTTTTGTAGTTAAATCTCTGCTTCCTCGAGAGACCTTAAAAAGGAAACTGTCAGTCACGGGGTTCCAAAATATTCCTAGTAAACAGATGTTAAATTCATTTGGTACTTCAATTACAGAGTCAATTCTATGTTATTGTGGTATATTAGAAATCATTTCTGGGGAGCAAGCCGCCCATTTCCTCAACATAAAACCGCAAGCCATGAGCAGATCATTTAACTGTGACACATGGTCCTTTGCTTCATCAATGGTATTTGCCCCTGACATACAGTCGTCAACATAGAAGTTTTCTATTAGTGCTTTAGACGCAAAAGGAAATCTATGTCCTTCATCTTGACTTAGCTGATGAAGAGTTCTTATAAATAAGAAGGGGACAGGTGACGTTTCGTAAGTGACTGTAGTTAGTCGGAAGTGCTTTATAGGCTGATCCGGAGACTCACGCCACAAAATACGTTGGAAGTCACGATCACATTGTTGAACTTCTATCATCCGAAACATTTGCTTTATATCAGTAGAGAAGCAGTATTTGAAACGTTTATAGCGTAATATTACTGCATTTAAGTCCTGTTGTAGAGGTTGACCTGGTAATAACAAATCATTTAATGAAGTTCCGCTGCTCTACTTACACAATCCATCAAAAACAACTCGAAGTTTCGTTGTAAGACTATTGTTTTTAAACACAGCATGGTGCGATAAATAATACAGCTTGGTATTTTCCTTAATAATGTCCCCATCTGGAACAACTTCCATATGTCCCTGAGCTAAATATTCGGACATAAAGTTCTGATAGTCGTTTCTAAACCTAATATTCTTAGCAAATTTGTTCTCCATAGCGAGGAGTCTGTTTTCTGCATACTTATAGGAATGCCCTAGTAAATGACTTCTGTTCTACAGTACCTCAATGAACAGCAAACTTTCACACCAAAAACAGTTCACACCTAATATTTACGTGTTTTCGTTTGAAATTTCAATTTTTTAACACTGACTGTCAAATTTTGTATTGATGCTAAATTTGTAATTAAAAGTTTAATCCTGCAAATATTATTAGTGAAAATAAAATGAATTCTGACCAATTAAAATTGATTTTAATGCATAAAAAGAAAGTTGAACAAAAGAAGACTTTGTTTAACTTTTTTCATTATCTTAGCGTCTGTCATTAAAAAAAAACAAGTTTTCTTATGCAAATCCTGGAGCTTCGAAGGAAAAGAAAAAATTAAAAACCATAAATGGAATACATATGTGAACAAGGTAAGCTTGTTAAAACAATTCAATTAAAAGGAAACTATAGGGGTATTCACGATCTAATGCAACAGGTCTAGTGTCATTGTAAAAATGCAGGGGTGTAAGATCTTACAACTCTACAACAACAATATATACGGAGTGCAATTTTGCAATAGTGAGCTATACCCGAAAGGCCGAAACCTATTGCAACAGAAAAATACAACGGTTAAAAATTTGTATTCGCATTTTTGACAGCTCAGCAAGAGCCACTAGCTCTTAAAACTTTAAAAGTCTTTGGGAGCCGAAAGAAATATCTTATTGTTCTTTTTATTTTATTCAATTAAATGGACCTAAAAGAAAAAAAGAAGCGCGTCTGAGGGAAAACCCAGTTAAAAAGTGGAGCGACATGTATAAATAATAATAATTTTAGATTTCACTCATGAAACAGAAAATTTTGAGGAATTGTGGGATTTGTTTCATATTTAGACTTTTAATAACACCCAACCATTTATTAATAGCACAGAAGCCTACAGCACAGATTTATTATAGAAAATGTCTTGACCAGAATCCCCTAGATGCCACCTGGGATCTAATAAGGTGGAAATAAGAAGTTTAAAAACTTCATTTTCTGAAAATAAAATGTACATGCATCTCTGTACATATGTAGCTTTTTTATGATTTTCGGCCTGAATTTTATTTGATACCTTCGATCGACATTATTTTATCCGCAGCCTCTTCTATTAAAAATTCTGTGACTTGAGCACACTTCAATTCTTATAAAAATGTGAAATATTTCTTTTGACAGCAGCTACCAGTTGTTTTGTTTACATTTAATTGAGGTTTATTTGTTTTGTTCAACTTAGAGTTGCTACTAGTTTTCAAATGATTTTATGGTGGCCAAGGAACAAGGAAAAGGTAGGAAACATGAACGGACGGACTATTGGCACATCAGGGCACTGCGGGTGTTAGTGCAGTGTGGCCATTACCCACCCTACCTTTAGGAATCTGCGGCCAGTGGTAGATTCCCCCAATTTGGTTGGTCGAAGATCGGGTTCAGGTCATCTCTTCCTCGTCCACTCAGCTACCCTCGGCACCCCCTGTGAAGAAAACTTAGCAAACCATTGTTTCGCTCACGCAAAACAAAAAAAAAAAAAACTTCTTCCTTTCTCAGGCGTTATTTGAAAGTTTTATTTACATTTTTTACAATAGAACAAAAAAATCAAAAAAACAACAAAAAGAACAAAAAAAAATGGTAACAAAAAAAGACGTTTGCGGGTTAGTGTATTTTTTTACCGCGATGAAACACCCTTTATGGTATTCTTTTCTTTTCAGACGAACAAAGAAACGGAATCCTAGTACCCTAACCCTAGAGAGCTCTTTGGAGGTATCTTGACCAGGACTACACAAATCACAACGGGAGAGAACGCGACACCACCTACAAATGTTATTTTTTTATGCACCTTACAATTATTTAATAATAATAATAATTTGACTTCCACGCCAATAGGTTTTTTTTCATATATATAGATAATATAACACAAAAACTTAATTATAGGACAATCACAAACACAAATTATAACGTATTATCTATAAATGTATATAAGTTTATAGCCAATCTTATTATATAGTATGTATATATCTATAGCAAGCAATATGTGAATATATCTATAACAAGCAATATCGTTGGGAGAACGTCCAAGGGTTTTGTTTTATTATTCCGATTGGAGTTTATACCCTACGAGTTCTTCCCTTGGAATCTTCAGGTATACTTGTGTTCGGTTTTCTTTTTTTTTTTTTTTGAGGCGAACTATTTTGGTAAGTATGTGTGAAAATAGGTATATAGCGTTTTCAATCTATCCTGGATCGTATAGATTTTGTTCCTTTTTTTTTTCTTCCTTTTTTTTCTTATCCAGGAGTACTTTTGGGCCGCCGAGTATAAACCTAAGAACCAAATAATTTTCTACGTATATATATATTACTAATTTTTTTTCACAGAAACTCACCAACCAACCTGGATTTTCCTGATTTTAAAATTGCGAGCTTCGGTCTCGCTAATTAAACAGCACTAAACGGGAGATAGTTATTTTATATTGTCGGCACTTCTTCTTTTATATTTTTTTTCTTTTATTTTTCTATAAACAAAACAAGATATTATTTATTTCTTTTTTATTTTTATTTTTGAAACAAAAAAAAAAACACACACATTTTTTTCACGCACCCAAAAAAACAAGAAATTTAACGTATAAAATTTATTTTTGAATTTTCCCAAAAGATTCAAATTTAATGTTCGAAGTGAGCCCGACTATACACTATACAGCGTACGTCACCGATCTGCGGTGTAGTTACTTGTTGAATGAGAGTGGGTTCAATCTACCACCCCACCCACACAGGCGAAAATCCACTCGAAAGATTTATCTCTAACAGGACCACATCATCCGATCCACATACCTATATCCACATAGTGTATCCCTCAACCCACATTATCAAACCCAAATAGTGGGAGGCCATACAGGTGTTAGTACATTTAAAACAATATAGGGGTATTTTGATCTCCGAGATGCGTTCCTAGGTCGAAATGGGGAGACACGTAGAACAGAATCACATAAGACCAGAACATTATAAATAAACGCATATGTAATTACAAACTACCAATAAACCGTATAACCAAAAACAAATAATAGCATGCATAGACGAACGTAAATTACAATGAGTATTACTTAACTCTAATTGCATGCAACATAAATATTAGGGACGACATAAACAAAATCCACTTCGCCGTCGGAACGAACTCATCGCTTTCCTAGTTCCTAGTTATCGATTTGTCTTCGGTTATCGATTTTCGAAAATTTGACAGCCAGAGTCCCAGTGACAACACCATTTCAATTTTAATCTAAACACGGTGGCGCGGCGGCGTCCTAACTATTTGGTAAGTTTGTTTTAATTTGATATTATTTTTAATTTATATCTTTTTATTTCATTTTAGGACTATTGATTGCTGAAGGAGAACCAGGCGTCCGCAACAAAATTTACTGCTTATTGAGATACATTCTTAATAAGTAGAAAAAACATGAATTTCGGTCGCCTGTGAAAACAGCATGTGCAGACATGAACGGGATCGCTTATGGCCGCTGAGATAAGTTGATTCTTTGCAATTTGTTTTACTCTATGCTGCTAATTTGTTTCTTTTTTTCAGTTATATTGGCTGAACGACTGACTGTGGGGAAAAACCCACGATATAAGCCGGACAATATATTTCCTGCTATATTTTAGAGTAGGTAAGTATCTCATATAAAGTTAAGTAAGCCTCAACACAATTTTTTTTTCTTCATAGATCTTGCTAGCTGTACCTCGGGAGGGCAATGACCTGGACCAAACGAAATCTACATCTGCATGATTCCTGACCTACCTCAACTTGTTTTATATGGGGGTGAGTGTTATTCGTTATTGAACACATATATGAAATATAAATTAGAAACGAACAGAAAGGATGGATACACAAATTAAATAAACGTGCTAAACACGTACAACAAAAACTAAAGCTAGTATCACAGATTTTAAAAGATAAGTTACTAAAGCTAAATTAAAAGAAAATATAAATATCACAGATAAAAAAAAATTAACTAGGTTAATATCACAGAATTTTAAAGTCAACCAAAGTTGAACTTTGGGAGAGAGTAAATATCACAGTGTTAAATAAAAAAAAACTTAAAGCTATCAGCCTTGAAGATTAATTAAATTAATACAAAAAATATCACAGTTTTAAAAGAATTTGCTTAGTCTATAGCATGCAAAATATCACAGATGGTTAAATTTAAATCTATCAGTCTTAAGGAAATTATATCTAAAGAATAAATATCACAGATGGAATGGTTAAACCAATTTATCACAGATGTTTTAAAATAAGTTAAGATATTAATAAATAAATAACATAAGTAACATTTAAAACAAAGCATGCAATGAATATAATAAATATAAGTTAAATAAAAACAATTAACAATAAGACAAAGAGCATGCAATTCAATAATTTAACAAATCAAAACAGTTAACAGGTAAACAGTGTGAAAAGCAACGAATATATAACATGAAAAAAAAATCATTCGGCTCATTGTTTCAAATCTTTTGCATGATAAATACCAATTCTTTTTCCATTTAAATTTTCTAATTCGTACATTTGGTTACCGATTCGTTTAATTACACGGCATTTTATGTACTTTGGGGAAAGTTTCGCCGATAAGCATTTTGCTGAATCGCTCAACACAAAATTCTTTCGGTATACCTCTTGTCCGGGTGAAAATTGAACGTTTTTAGTTCGGACATTATAAATTTTTGAGGATTTTTCGTTGGCTTTAATTATGTTTTCGCGGATTTGATTTCGTATGCACTGCAATCGACCTTGTCGGGGAAGAGTTAACAACTCGTACTCCAAACATATTGAAAACGTAATGACGTTTGAAGTACTTGCTTTTCGTAAAGCTTTTAACAACACAAATTTGGACAAATGATCTAAGACAACAAACACGTATCCTAATTTAGACCTAAAAAGTCGATGTAAATTTTTTCAAACGGACGATTACTACAATAAGAAGTGACAATAGGAGGACGAGATACTTGGTTAGACGCTTTACTTTGTTTACACACACTACAATTAGAGACATATTCACGAACATGCGCAGTCATATTTGGCCAATAAAAATAGTTCCTAAGTCTATTAAACGTTTTCGCGATACCACCATGTGCGGATTTAGGAGGATCATGGGCTTTCTTTATAATTTCCTGGGTTAAACCCGATGGTACCCAAAGGAGCCAAGAATGTTCCCACATCTCTTCTTCGCCTAATTTATTAAAAACTTTTTTGTAAACATATCCGTCTTCGTATTTTAAGTCTGGAAGCTCGTCTTTATGGTTGTAAACCGTTTCGATGAGGTCTAAATATTCATCGGAAAGGAATTCCGCTGACTTCAAGTCAATCAATGGTGCAACGTCTTCAAGAGTCAGAGAATCTACGTGTACCCGAGAAAGAGTATCCGGTACTACATGCTGGCTTTCCTTACGGTGCTGTATGTCGAAGGCATAGGACTGTAGCGAAAGACTCCACCTAGCGACCTTGCCACTAAGGTCCTTCATGCTCATCAGCCATTTAAGGCTGGAATGGTCCGTTATGATCGTAAAGTCCATACCCTCGACATACGGCCTGAATTTCTTCACAGCCATCACCGCGGCCTTCTTCTGACACTTCTCGGTGACACTGTAGTTTCTCTGACTTTTATTAAATTTCTGCGAGAAAAACGCGATCGGGACTTCCGCTCCGTCCTCGTCCAACTGAACCAGTACAGCACCGATCCCCGCGTCAGAAGCGTCACATTGGATATAAAATCTTTTTGTGAAGTCCGGGCGCGAAAGAACCGGTGCTGAGACCAACGCTTTCTTCAGATTCTCAAATGCCACCAGCGCTTCATCCGTCATGTAGAACTTTCCGCTTCTCTTCTTCAACAGGTCAGTCAAGGGTGCCGTCAGAGTCGAGAAATCCTTAATGAACTTCCGATACCAGCCTGCCATTCCAAGCAGCCTACGGATCTGCCTAGGGGTTTTCGGGGCCGGGAATTCCACGATCGCCTCTACCTTCGCCGGCGATCCCACCACCACCAACTATGAAGCCCAAGTATTTTAACTCTTTAAAGCAAAACCTTGATTTCTTCATGTTGATGGTGAGATTGGCTTTACGTAGGCATTCGGCTACTTCGCTTAGCAGGCTGACATGGGTATCAAAATCGGGTGCCATGATAAGCAAGTCATCGAGGTACACAAAAACGCGCTCCCTAAGTCGTGCAGGAATTACCTTGTCCATCAACTGGCTCAACCATTGAGCTGCATTGCACAAACGGCATCACTGTGAACTGGTACAAGGGTCTTCCCGGTACCGCAAAGGCAGTCTTTTCTTTACTCTGTTTCTCCAGCGGAATTTGCCAAAATGCTTCTTTAAGATCGATGCTGCTCATAAAGATCGCGTCTGGGAGCCGGCTGGTAAGTCCTTCGATATGGGGTAGTGGGTTGGCATTCTTCTTCGTCAGTGCGTTCACCTTACGGGAATCCAGGCAAAGTCGATTTTTGCCGGGCTTCCGTAAGAGAACCACTGGCGAACACCACGGCTTTCGCTTTCTTCGATTACCCCGAGCTTCAGCATTCGATCTAACTCGTCGTACAACAATGTTTGAATCGCTGGAGAGACAGGGTAGTGACGCTGTTTCACAGGGAGGGCATCTCCGGTATCGATGACGTGCTCCATCATAGTCGTCTTTCCAAGACCATCGCGCTCGAAACACAAAAATTTATCTTTGACTTCATCCAGCCTAACCTGTTGATCAGAGGTTAACTGATGAGCATTTGGAGAATCCGTCTGTTCTTCAACCGAGAAACTACTTATTATTTCTGGAGCTAACTGGAAAGCTCTCCAGAAGTCAACTCCCAGATACATTTCCTGGTCCAAGCTTGGAACGAGGAAGAAGGTCAACATCTCTTCTTTATCTTTATATTTAACGCTTATAGAAATTTTCCCCACAATTGATTGACTTTTTCCGTCAGCGGTCCTAACTCCTGAACTAAAGGGAGTAATAGGACAACCAAGTTATTCAATCAACTGTTTGCAGTTTTTTCCTAATATGCTTACACTAGCACCGCTGTCTAGTAAGCCTAAAAACTCTCTTGAACCTATTTTAATTTTGGCATAAGGCCGAGGATCGGATTCTAAATTTAAAATTGTGGAAGATATCTTCTTCGACGTATCTTTACGGGCCTTGAATCTCGCGCTAGCCTTTAAAATATTTTTTGAAGGTGAGCTGTTTGCACAATTAAAAATTCTTGCACGAGCTTCCTCATATTCCTGAAGACGGACATGTAACGGTTTGATTTGATACAACTTCCTTTCTCTTACTTCATCTTTTATAATTTCTTCTTTTTCTTTACGTTTTAAAATTTGGATTTTTTTCTTTTCTTCTGGAAAACTTTCAGAAACAACTTCTTTTTTCTTCTCTTCATTTTCTATCTCTTCTTTACTTAAATTTATTGGGGGTTCTGTTTCAGGGTTGTACGCGATTCCCCCAGAGCCTTCGCGTCCCTTGCTCGAGGACAACTTGGGGTTTTGACAACCTCCTGGCCACATTTGAAACAAAATAGATTGCGCGTGTCAGACTCGCAATCAAAGTAAGTATGCCCTTGAACTTTGCAGTTCCAACAAACTAAATTGGTAGAATCAGCATATCGGCGTGGAGGATTCTTGGAACGAGCTCCACCGAACTGGTATGTAGCGAGTTGTTCATCAGCAAGCTGATAATCATCTTCGCATTCCAACTCGCTCACGCCAAATTTATGTGGTGGCCTACCAGCTGGTCTGGGTAGGTCTCGATCTCTTTTAGGAAACGCTGCTTCTGCTTCCTTGCACACGTATCGAAGCTGGTCCAGCGAAAAAATCGCCTGTGGAAATACCAAATTTCGGATTTTGTCATTCAGATTCCGTTTCAAAATTTTAACCATATCGGCTTCTGGGATGGGCATTCTTAACTGATACCTCATCTTATTAATGGCTACAAAGAATTCCTCACTGCTTTCGTAGGAGTACTGTTTCCGGTCGAGGATATTGCGGACTATCTCTAGATCAGTCATAGGGTTTTGATATCGGCTAAGTAAAGCTTCTTTTAACGTAGGCCAATCAAAATCCCGATCCACTTGGAACTGCCAGAACCAGTCGTATGCTAGACCGGAGAGCAATTGGTGAAAATCTCTCAAAATTTCGTTCCAGGAACACGCATACCTACTTTGCAACTTTTCTAGCCTAAAAACGAAGTCTTCTACGGAAAGTTTGTCTGAAATCCCGTCAAATTTCAGACCTTATTTGTCAACTTTAACCAAGGTTCTAAATCCTGAATGCAGGTAAGGACTAACCATTGGAGGTGGAAACTGAAACGGGGTCGGGTAACCCCTAAAAATTGGTTGGTTTGCCGACTGTTGATAAGGTCGTTCAGAAGCAACCGGAGGAGGATTCGGTCTACGTTGCCCTACCGGGACAAACGCACTTCTACTTTGGTTACCCGAACGATTTGGTAACCTAGGAGGAGGACCTACAGGCACTGGATTGGATATCGGTGGTGGTACCGCCGGTTCTCGCGATAGCGGCGGGTTATTCGAGGCTGGAAGGGCTATAGAAAGCTTTTCGAGAAACCCACTGAGCTGCCGTTCGATTTGTGCGCTTACTTGAGCTGTTACGTCCCTCTCCAACTCCTTTCTACAGGTAGATATTCCTTCAGCTGTTCCCCTATTTATCATGTGCTCTAAATCCTCAGAACTAATAGTTTTTTGTCTCGTTTTAGGTAACGTTCGAGCAATACTTTCCAGAATCCCTCGGGAACCCTGGTTGGAGGAAACTCCTTGCGGCCTATCCTCATTTTCCCTACAAGTGTTTAGCCTAACGGTGTTGTCAAAGGTTCCGAACATTTCAGGTTCTAGTGGTGCTTCTAAATCTCCAGCACCGCTAAGATCGCTGTACGAAGGAGCAGATAAGGACCCTGTATGGACACTCGTGTTTGGACCACTGGGAGCCATAACCCCTGAGGTATCCACTTGTTGAGATGTAGATCGGACTGGCCTGTCAGAGACTAGTGGAGAGTGTAATACTTTTTGCCTTACTTTTGAATTTAAGTTTTGAGTGGCTGACCTAGTAATAACTCTATTCTCTTCTTCTATTTCAGCGTTCCTGATCAGCTGCTGCACGCGTTCTTCCTCAATTTCATTACTACGAGTCATCTTTTCCCTCTCAACACTTAACAACGAAAATAGATACAAAAACAACAAAAAAAGGTATGGAGAGTTTCTAAAAAAAATTATCTTAGCTGATTTCTTCACTAATATCAAAAAGAATGTAAACCATTTAAAGAAACAACTGTACAAAAGAAAACTAAACCTTACGAAAATGAAATTGTGAAAAAAAATTACTAAAACAAATATTTAACGTAATGCCAAAAAAAATTAAACTTAACCAACAAAAATAGAATAAGAAAAATGAAAAACCTAATTTAAGATAGATAAATTAATAAATAATAAAAAAACAAATGTAAATTAAACGAAAACTGTATACAAAAAGAATAAATAGATAAACAAATATATAAGTAAATAAATGAAAACGGTAAAGCAAAAAAGCAAAAAATAAATAAATAAATTGAATGAAATCTGTAAACAAACTAATAAGAATAAATAAATAAATATATATGTAAGTAGATTAAATGAGATATGTAAACAAAAAAAAAAATAAATAAATTAAATGAAAAATGTAAACAAAAAAGAATAAATAAATACATAAATAAATAAATATGAGAAATAACCAAAACAAACTGTAAACTATAAACTTAAACCAAATAAATATAGTTTGAAAAAAACTAAAAAACACGCTTTTAAAACCCATCATACTAAAAAAGCGGAAAATAATTTTTAATATAAGCTGAAAACAATAATGAACTAAAAATACAAGTGTTATTGTGAAAAAGCGTTGGGCGCATTGGCCATATTTTTTTTCATATATCGAGCGCCCCACGCTTATTCACAATAACACTTGTATTTTTAGTTCATTATTGTTTTCAGCTTATATTAAAAATTATTTTCCGCTTTTTTAGTATGATGGGTTTAAAAAGCGTGGTTTTTAGTTTTTTTCAAACTATATTTATTTTTAACTTTTTAGTTTAACGTGCTTTAAAAGCTTGTTTTTTAGTTTTTTCAAACTATATTTATTTTTAACTTTTTAGTTTAACGTGCTTTAAAAGCGTGTTTTTTAGTTTTTTTTAAACTGTATTTATTTTGTGATTTAAGAAAACATTGAAACATTTCATTGACCCATTTAGTTGATTGAAATTGTAAATGAAATTGGAATTATTTATTTATTATTTAAAATCTCGTAATTTTAATAAAAAAAAAAAAGTCACCCATAGCTAGGATTTGATCCCACGACCCTTGACGCTCAAACTGAAACGTGACCGCGCTTTAACCAACTGAGCCACCGCAGCACTTAAAATGAGGGAGTCTATTAATATTTATAAGCGCATAATAAAATCAGGAAAAAGCAGGAGCAGTGGGATTAAAATATTTAATCCTGGTAATCCTGATAAGGATATTGAGATAAACTTATGAAATTATTGTTTTGCCACCGGTTCTTGATATGTGTACAAAATTTTATTAAAATCGGTTCATGTAAAGTGGGTCAAAATCGAGTGTAAAGGTGTCGGTTACATACATACATACATACATACAAGTGAAGCTAATATAAACGTGTTAAAAATATAATATTTTGCGGACCTGCGCCGTGTCTGATCGGGTAACTGTTGATTGCCTATAACTTGGCATAGGCCAGCAGCGCAACTTTAAGACACGACGAAGTGCTTACTTTACCTCCCCGTGGTGGTCCCCGGTAATTATTTTTGTATACCTATATACACAAATAAGCTAAAATTGTAAGTGCGGAGCTCCCAGCTTTCTCTGGGATAGGTTACGGAGGTTAGCATTCTTCGTAACTGAAAAAAACCTGCTACCGAAACCGAAACTACGCCTCGGATAAGGAATGATCACACGTTGACGACTTTTGGCTATTGTACCCGGACAAAGATAGGTTTCTGGAATGTGAAGACGCTCCTGGAAGCAGGAAATGAGGGTCCACACAACTCCAGATTCCTCCAATTAAAGAAAGAGTTCATGCGGTATGGGTTGGATAACCTAGGGATCAGTGAAGTAAGATGGCTGGGATCGGGCAAATACAAGTCTCCAACTCGTAACACTGTGCTACTCTATTCCGGAAAACCACCTGGAAGCGCTCGGGATGCTGGAGTTGGGCTGTTGTTAACTAAAACGGCTATTAACGGTCTAATTCCATGGGAGCCACTAGGTGAACGCATTATAAAGGCCAGATTCCGGAGTAGAGTACGCAATATCACCATCATTCAGTGTTACGCCCCAACGGAACTCGCTCCAGACGAGGAGAAAGAAGGCTTCTACAGTCGGCTAAGCACCCTTTACAACAACACACCGCGCGGAGACATCATAATGGTAATGGGAGACTTGAATGCCAAGGTTGGCAGTAACAACGAAGGGCTCAGGCACGTCATGGGAAAGCATGGAGTTGGCAGTTGCAATGACAATGGCGAGAGGTTCGTGGATTTCTGCAACGCCAACCGTCTTGTGATTGGTGGCACCATGTTTGAACATAAGACATGCCACAAAATAAGCTGGGTGTCAACAGACAGACAAGCTTCTTCCAACCAAATTGACCACTTCGCTATTAGCCGTCGGTTCAGAAGCAGTCTCCTAGATGTCAGGAATAGAAGAGGTGCTGACATGGGGCTTGCCCGCGATCACCATCTTATGGTAGCTACCTTTAGATTACGTACAGCTGCAATTCGGAGATCGAACGCGAACATCAGAATGCCCAAGTTTAACACGGTCAGACTAAAGGACCCTAGCATTCGACAACAACTCAGGGACCACCTTTCGCAACATATGAGTTCAATCAGCAGCACTGGACCCGAATCCATAGAAAACCAATGGAGTGCTGTGAAAAATGTTCTCATATCAGGTGCTGAAAGAATTGTCGGTCGTGTGCAAGGAAGCAATAACACCTGGCTTTCGGAAGAAACTTGGGCAAAGATCGACGAAAGAAAACATCTAAAAGCTAGTTTGGCAGCTGTTTACGGAGAAGAAAGAAACGAGCTAGAATCCACATACCGCATGAAGATGAAAGAGGTCCAGCGTAGTGTAAGACGTGATAAAAGTAATCACACTAACGTTCTGGCCCTAGAAACAGATGCGACAGCAGAACTCTCTATAGAATAACCAAAGAACTCGCTGGTGTGCAGAGCTCAAAACAACACCCGGTTAAAGATAGAGATGGAACCCTGCTGATATCGGATGAGGACCAACTTAGAAGGTGGAGGGAGCATTTTGCCTCTGTCTTAAATCATGTTTTTGACAGTAACATGCAAATGACATCTTCCGAGTTGCCCGATACAACCAATTCCCGATTACGCACCGCACCCCCCAGTAAGGAAGAGATATGTACCGCCATCAAAGCACTGAAGAACAACAAAGCGGTAGGACTTGACGGCATTCCCGCAGAATTGCTACAAGCAGCGCCAACAACATCCAGCGAATTGCTGCAACCGCTCATAGAGACAGCGTGGGTCTCCGAATGCTTTCCCGAAGAGTGGAAAAAGGGAATGATTGTCAAGCTCCCAAAAAAAGGAGACTTGATGAAGTGCGAAAACTGGAGGGGTATTTGCGTTTTGCCTGCAGTCGCCAAAATAATAGCAAAGATTGTTTTAGATCGCATTAAAGAACACCTCGAAGCATCGCTCGACGCTGAACAAGCAGGCTTCCGCACTGGGTCCTCCTGTATTGATCACATAAACACCTTGAGGATCATCATCGAACAGTGCGTCGAATATCGATCACCACTCCACCTGCTGTTCATTGATTTCGAGAAGGCTTTCGACAGCGTCAACAGGGAGTTTATCTGGCTTTCTTTACGGAGGAGGGGTATATCGGAGAAACTCATTGCTATTATTAAAGCGACTTATGATGGGTCCAAATGTAACGTCTTACACGGAGGTAGGTTGTCCGAAGAATTTGAAGTCCAAAGCGGGGTCAGACAGGGCTGCATACTGTCACCAATCCTGTTTTTATTGGTGATAAGTGATGTACTGCAGATGGCTTTGACAGGAAGCGGAGGAATAAGATGGACTCTGACAACTTACCTTAAACATCTCGACTACGCTGACGATGTTTGCTTGCTTTCCCATAAGATCATGGATCTCCATCAAATGGCAACAAGGGTGGAGAGAGAAGCAGCAATCGTGGGGCTGAAAATCAACACAGGAAAAACAAAGATGTTCAGCCTCGGGAGCTCGCATTCATCCGCTCCGATGAACATTGGTCAACAAACAGTAGAGAAAGTAGAGAGCTTCCAATACCTTAGAAGCATCATCTCTCCTGAAGGAGGTACCGAACTAGACATCGTCAGTCGTATCGGAAAAGCAAAGGCTGCGTTTGGGATGTTGTCCAATATTTGGAGGAACAAATCTCTCAGCTTGAACACAAAGCTACGACTGTTTAACTCCAACGTCAAATCAGTTCTGCTATATGGATGCAGCACCTGGAAAATAACAACTACAATAAAAAGGAAACTGCAAACCATCGTCAATAGGTGTCTTCGAAACATCTTAAGGGTTTTCTGGTCTAATCGTATCTCCAACGAGGATCTACATAGACGAACAGGTCAGGAACCCATAGACACCATTATACGAAGGCGCAAGTGGCAGTGGATTGGACACACGCTTCGAAAAGGTAATGACTGCATTGCTGTCCAGGCAATGCAGTGGAATCCACTCACACAAGAAGGAAGAAGAGTTGGTAGACCGAGAAGCACGTGGAGAAGAACAGTCGAGGAGGAATCTGCTAGATTGGGAAAGAGCTGGAGGGAGCTCAAACACATCGCTGGAAACCGTACACGATGGCGCGTGGGTGTAGTTGAGGTCATATGTCCCGTTAGGGAACACCAACGGATTTCGTAGGTCTGAGGACCTAAGTAAGTAAGTAAGTAAAAATGTACATAAATAAATAACAAAAAAAAATAAATAAATAACAAAAAAAGTAAATAAATAACAAAAAAAAATGTATGTATTTATCAAACTAAACAAAGCTGAACAAAAAAGATGATAAATAATTATAAATTATAATAAACAGGATTGTAAATAATCTATTATGAAGAATCTAAGAAAAAAAATCTAAATGTAAATATTTAAGAACGTTTTGTTATATACTTGTATAACTTCCTAAAAGGTATATACAGAGCTATAAATAATATAATAGGTGTATTATAATGATTCGCTCTTCCAAAAACAAACAAAAATTAATTGTAAACAACAAAATAGAAGAATAAATAAATTAACAAATAACCATAAGACAACTTTTTTTTTGGAAATCTTTAAGTAATTTTTCTTCCGAAAAACAACTAAGACCAAAGACTATAAATGAAATTAATAATGACTTTTGCAAAGTATTCTTCAATTTCAGAATTTTATCTAAATAAAAAAACTGAATTGAAATTTACTTAATATAAATATTATATACTAACCAAAACAAAAAGTTATGATCAAAAACCAAAACGAAAATAGCTAACATAAACAAGTTTTCAACAAAGAATTATTTAACGAAAAAGTATAATAGAACAAAACTTAATGTTCTATATAAAAAAAAATTATATTGTAGAAAAAAAACTGGATTTCAAAATGAATTTGAAACAAACGTACCTATAAAACAAAACACTCTCTTACTATGACTTTAAAGTTCTTTTTCAAAAACCAAACACAAACTTGTAAGGAAAATGTTTTAGAAAACTAACAATAAGAAATACGTATATAAAACGAAGCAATCACAAAAGAAAGTTTAGATTTAAAGATTTTGTATTTTAGATTTAGGGTTTGCGACTTTATAAGCATTCGGGGTGCTTTAGGTAGCTTCATAACGACAAGATATGACCCTACTGACGATCTCGCTGAAAAGAAGGACATCAGACGGACAGAAAAACTTCCCCTGATGTGACAATAACAAACTAGGAAAACTACTAGAAACACTAACACAAATTACGTTGCAAAGTTTTTCTCCACCGTTCCCGCAATCCTAGACAGTCTCAAGGACTTGTCTAGAAGACATGAAACGGTTGGATAAAACTTACAAAAATTTTTTGGAACGATGATGTCGAACTTCTCGTCTCGCACAATCAATCGTCCAAGTAGAGAATCACCAAAACTAGGAAAAGAAAATTGAAAATAAGAAAGATAGAAAAGAAAAAAAAATTAGGATGTGAATAGGTAAAGACAAAACGAAAATGTACTGACTGACACCACTAAAGCTTTCGCGAAGGAACGTCGCGATACAACTAGGTTCGCCAGTGGCCTTCCTGATGCAGACATACGCCCTTCACGAAAACTTCAGTAACCTCAGACAGAAACATCACACTTACTAACCGCAGTAGCTGTGAATTTTCAAAATCTCGTCGCGATACGACTAGGTACGCCTGTGGCCTTCCCGACGCAGACATACGAGGTTTAAAAACTCACAGCAAGTTTGGTTGGGACAGTACGACATAAAAAAAACTGAAACTAATACAACATTAACTAATTCACCAAAAAAAAAATGTTCCAACTGGGTTGGAACACCCTTTCAATACGTTGGTTGCCATTTTGTTGCAAGGCAAGAGGAGGTGAGGAGGTAGGTATAGTGGAAGGGTAGGATAAGGATGAGGTAGGAAAAAGAGACAGGAATATTTTGGAAAGGGTAGGAAGGAATGTTGAGCTCCGGAGGACGCGGCCTGCTTGCGATGCGCGGCGTCGGACGGGGGGGATCTTGCCCCCGAAACTCAACCTCGCCTGCAGACAAAAACATAAATCAGGCCAAGGAACAAGGAAAAGGTAGGAAACATGAACGGACGGACTATTGGCACATCAGGGCACTGCGGGTGTTAGTGCAGTGTGGCCATTACCCACCCTACCTTTAGGAATCTGCGGCCAGTGGTAGATTCCCCCAATTTGGTTGGTCGAAGATCGGGTTCAGGTCATCTCTTCCTCGTCCACTCAGCTACCCTCGGCACCCCCTGTGAAGAAAACTTAGCAAACCATTGTTTCGCTCACGCAAAACAACAACAGGCGTTATTTGGAAGTTTTATTTACATTTTTTACAATAGAACACAAAAATCAAAAAAAAAAAAAACAAAAAGAACAAAAAAAATGGTAACAAAAAAAGACGTTTGCGGGTTAGTGTATTTTTTTACCGCGATGAAACACCCTTTATGGTATTCTTTTCTTTTCAGACGAACAAAGAAACGGAATCCTAGTACCCTACCCCTAGAGAGCTCTTTGGAGGTATCTCGACCAGGACTACACAAATCACAACGGGAGAGAACGCGACACCACCTACAAATGTTATTTTTTTATGCACCTTACAATTATTTAATAAAGAACACGAAAAAAAATGAAAATATTTAAAAATTACAAAACTTGCAAAATTTGACTTCCACGCCAATAGGTTTTTTTTCATATATATAGATAATATAACACAAAAACTTAATTATAGGACAATCACAAACACAAATTATAACGTATTATCTATAAATGTATATAAGTTTATAGCCAATCTTAATATATATGTATATATCTATAGCAAGCAATATATGTATATATCTATAACAAGCATTATCGTTGGGAGAACGTCCAAGGGTTTTGTTTTATTATTCCGATTGGAGTTTATACCCTACGAGTTCTTCCCTTGGAATCTTCAGGTATACTTGTTTTTGGTTTTCTTTTTTTTTTTTTTTTGAGGCGAACTATTTTGGTAAGTATGTGTGAAAATAGGTATATAGCGTTTTCAATCTATCCTGGATCGTATAGATTTTGTTCCTTTTTTTTTGTCTTCCTTTTTTTTCTTTCTTTTTTTTTCACCAGCGGCGGCCCGACCTATCCAGGAGTACTTTTGGGCCGCCGAGTATAAACCTAAGAACCAAATAATTTTCTACGTATATATATATTACTATTTTTTTTTCACAGAAACTCACCAACCAACCTGGATTTTCCTGATTTTAAAATTGCGAGCTTCGGTCTCGCTAATTAAACAGCACTAAACGGGAGATAGTTATTTTTTATTGTCGGCACTTCTTCTTTTATATTTTTTTCTTTTATTTTTCTATAAACAAAACAAGATATTATTTATTTTTTTTTTTTAATTTTTTTTTTTGAAACAAAAAAAACACATTTTTTTCACGCACCCAAAAAAAACAAGAAATTTAACGTATAAAAATTATTTTTGAATTTTCCCAAAAGATTCAAATTTAATGTTCGAAGTGAGCCCGACTATAAACTATACAGCGTACGTCACCGATCTGCGGTGTAGTTACTTGTTGAATGAGAGTGGGTTCGATCTACCACCCCACCCACACAGGCGAAAATCCACTCGAAAGATTTATCTCTAACAGGACCACATCATCCGATCCACATACCTATATCCACACAGAGTTGTAAATTTTCAAGTACCAGTACCAGTACAAGTACCAGTACCGGGTACTGGTACTGGTACTTGAAAAAATCAAGTACCTGGTACTTGGTACTTGAAAATCACAAGTACAAGTACTTTTTCAAGTACTTTTTTTTAAGTACCTTTACTGGGTACTTGAATACTTGCAAGTACATTTTTAAGTATTTTTCAAGTACTTTTCAAGTACTTTTCAAGTATAAGTCCATTGGAAATATTTTAAAGAAATTAGATAATTTTGGGACCATATGGAAAGTTATCTTAGTTAGTTTTTGCTTTAATTACATTTAGTGTAATGTACGTGCATAAATAAGTGTATTCTAGGTCACAACCCATAATTCCCAAATAACATGAATGAGAATTGAACGGCCTAGGAATTGTACTTGTCAGTCTTACATTGCCCAGTAATTGTATTTGAAAAGTATTTAAAAATCACAGTACCCAGTAAAAGTACTTGAAAAGTACTTGAAAATGTACTTGCAAGTATTCAAGTACCCAGTAAAGGTACTTAAAAAAAGTACTTGAAAAAGTACTTGTACTTGTGATTTTCAAGTACCAAGTACCCAGGTACTTGATTTTTTCAAGTACCAGTACCAGTACCCGGTACTTGGTACTTGGGAAGTACTGCAGTCCAAAGATACTTAAGTACCTTACAACTCTGTATCCACATAGTGTATCCCTCAACCCACATTATCAAACCCAAATAGTGGGAGGCCATACAGGTGTTAGTACATTTAAAACAATATAGGGGTATTTTGATCTCCGAGATGCGTTCCTAGGTCGAAATGGGGAGACACGTAGAACAGAATCACATAAGACCAGAACATTATAAATAAACGCATATGTAATTACAAACTACCAATAAACCGTATAACCAAAAACAAATAATAGCATGCATAGACGAAGACTAAACACGAACGTAAATTACAATGAGTATTACTTAACTCTAATTGCATGCAACATAAATATTAGGGACGACATAAACAAAATCCACTTCGCCGTCGGAACGCACTCATCGCTTTCCTAGTTCCTAGTTATCGATTTGTCTTCGGTTATCGATTTTCGAAAATTTGACAGCCAGAGTCCCAGTGACAACACCATTTCAATTTTAATCTAAACACGGCGGCGCGGCGGCGCGGCGGCGCGGCGGCGTCCTAACTATTTGGTAAGTTTGTTTTTATTTGATATTATTTTTAATTTATATCTTTTTATTTCATTTTAGGACTATTGATTGCTGAAGGAGAACCAGGCGTCCGCAACAAAATGCAAAAATAACAACAATAGCCGCAACAACAACAACAGCAACAAAAGCATGAAATTGCATTTCAAAGAAATCATCATCATCATTATGATTCAAGTATTATTATCGATTTTTTTAATATCAGAATGGTTTGAAACCAAAAGTGGAGTACGTCAAGGATGTCTTTTATCTCCCCTGTTGTTTGCTCTTTTTATCAACGACATAGTTGACGCTTTGCCAAACGGTATTAAAATTGCAGGACTTGTTATAAAATGCCTCCTATATGCTGATGATGTCGTTTTGTTTGCAGACTCTCCAGAAAGTCTTCAGCTCATGATAAATAGGCTAGATAAATACTGTAAAATGTGGAATCTGGTAATAAATATATCAAAATCGAAAGTTATGATATTTAGAACAGGGCGAGGACGACACAGTAGAAATGAAAGGTGGTTTCTAAATGGTAAAAAATATTGAAGTTGTGAACGAATTTACTTACTTGGGAATAATTCTGACACCCCAACTGAACCTTATGAAATACTTTCACAGTAAACTGAAGACATCGTTATCTGCTATAAACTCAACCTGGCAAAACTTGTTTAGGAACACAAATGTCACACATAGTGTCAAATTAAGGGTGTTTGATGCGGCTCTGAGAACTATAATGACATATGGATGTCAGGTATTTAGATTACCAAAATCAACACCTAATTACATGCTGCTGCTTGAAACAGGTCTTCCTCCTATTTTTATTTTCACCTTGAAAATGCACTTTGATTATGTAGCCAAAATACTTTCTTATGATGATAATCGATTACCAAAATTATTAGCAAAACACAGTATCCAAAAAAATTTAAGTTGGTTCAGGAAGCAAAAGGCTCCTCACGTAGATCTCTATATCCAAAGCTCAATTATAATCTGAATGAGCTCAATTATTTTACAGACAAAATGAACTTATTTGAAATGTCTATAATTTGTCGCATTAGGTGAGAGCTTCTTGAATTAAATTACAAACCTTATTTTAATGACCAATCAACTTTTTGCCCCATTCTAAAAGAAATAAGATTTGTATACATTAAAAAGTCAACAATAAGCGAATTAGACTCCATAAGTATCTTAAATGGAAGCAACTATTTTTATTTGCGAACAAAATAAAATATATTTTGATGAACCCAGAACCTTTTTTCTTTTTGAGTTTTTTTTGCTCTTCGTCCCCAAATAAGAAGGATGTCAAAAGAAGGCCCAAATTTCACACAAAATACAAGTTAACTTTGAAGGAAAACATATGATTTACAGCTGTTAAGAAGTTATAGCAATTAATAGAAAGCAAAAAAGAATTACCACCTATGTATTCTTTCCCACTTTTGGATTTGAACGTATATCTGACTCTTTCTACTTTTCTGCATTTTGCAGATGCAGAGACATGTAAATCCACTATTAATTATGTAAAACTTGTAGCTTACGAAAACCTATAGATCAAAAATAATGTATGGGAATACATACGTTAATTCGAAAAACCGGGTTTTCAGTTTGGTGTGAAAAAGCTATTAGCTCTCACTTACATAAACGCATTCCAACAGGGACGCAAGGAATTTTGAGTGTAAAAAAAAATGTTTCTTATCAAAAGTATATTAAAAAAAATAATATAAAGCAACGAAATGTCATATCTGTGACCGAATTTAAGAAAAATATTCTAAAAAAGGTAGAAAAGTTTGAAAACATTAATAAATAATTTGAAAAAATTAAAAAAATATATACTTAGTAATAACAGAAATAAAAACTTGAAACGGTGCGGTGGTCAAAATTTGACGTATAGTGCATTGCAGTTATTCCCAAAAAATGTTTACTATTTTTCAATAATTTAATGGTGTTTTAGATTATTTAGAGTGTAAATTGTGTTGCATCACTTTCTTTGACCAAAAACTTGTCTGTGAGAAGACATTATTTTCTCATAATTTTATACTGCACTTAATATTTTTTAATGTTTCTATTACATGAGGGCAGTAATGTATATAAATAACTATAAACACTGTTTAATTAATATTTTATTTTCGCTCTGTCTTTTGTTTTATTGAATAAATAAAAGATTTGATATTTGAGACTTCTAAGTTAGTTAAGTTATTTGAGACTTCTAAGTTAATCACATACACTGTATAATGGAAGAATTTACACTTCCTTGTATTTTTTTTCAAGTTTGAAACAGAAAAAATCTCATTGAACGGTAAAAAATGCAGTTTCTTTAAAACACGTACAACTGCACAATTTAAAATAAAATATAAAATTTAGAAACAATTTCGAGGTTAGATGATTGAAAAAAAAAAACTGACAGATGGGAGTACAAGGAAAATGGAATGCTTTCATTGGAACGATTTTGTTCCAAACCATATAATCAAGCATCAGCTGTTCATTGAAACGATTTCATCATTGAAAAAGTAACATCTTTTGTAAAAAAATTCTCCAAATCGTTACCTTCTTGATACCAAATATTTTCATACCAAACCAATTCCAATTGCAATGAGTTCACTATTTAAAACCAACTTTTCCTTAAAACGAGAAAATTTAATTAAGGAAACTTTAATGAAAACTCTCAGTGAAAATGCAAGAGAGATTCAGTTTTTTGTTAAGGAAAATAAAATTGGTAAAAATCTGTTCTATTTTATTTAAGAGATTTCGTTTTTTATTCTGTTTTGCATAATAAATCAAGATTACTTGGGTCTTAATGAGGCTACTAACTCTTTGTGCACAACTTTGGAAGCAATTTTTCTGCACGGTCTAAAAGATTCATTTATTTTGCAAACGATTAATGTGTTATCGGGAGATGAGGATCGTAGACCTGAACCTAGTTTCTGGGCTCCCATATTGATCTTTATGCATAAAGAAGTCATTACACAGGTACGTTAATAAGAGAGATATATAAAAACTTGCCATATTTTGAATTATTTTTTTTATTATTAATATGGTCACAAAAGTGACACATGTAATATTGTTTAAAGAGTACAATCGGAAGTGATAAAATGATCTAATGTTAGAGAATATTTACTAAAATAAAGTTTAAATGTAAGATTGTTTTTATAGATTCATTAAATATTTATATATGTACATATGTAAATACAGCTGTGGACGACTAATTAGAAACACAGTTCGTATATATGTGGATTCAGAACGGTTTCTTCTCTCCACTATTTATTAAATTATTTTGTTTGTAAAAAATATTTTAGTTTTTTCTTTTTTAAGTAATAAGGTAGGTACTTACAACAAAAAATAAAATAAAACAGGCTGGGTGCGACCCACACTGATAACTTCCCATTTTGTATTTATTGTACAAAACTGTCAATTTAATATTCGTCAATATTTTACCTTTTTTAGGTATTAACAAATGCATTATGTTAAAAATAAAATACATTTGAAGTCAATTGCTTGTTGTGATGATAAGTCGAAGAACAATTTTTGTCACTTTTCTGTCAATTCCGGTTTTAGTTTTTTTTTTATTTTTCGTAAAAAAAAAAATATCAATTCGATATTTGTCAATTGTAGCACATATTAATACTTGTATTTTGTATAAACTTATATAAGTTTGAAGTCAATACCGGTGCTGGAGATATTTAAGTCAAACACACACTTTTTACCAATTTTTCATAGAATTTTTTGTACTTATTTATTTTTGGTAAAAAAAGTGTCAATTTAATTTTTTCGAAAATTTTACCAGATGTTAAGGACAGTATTTTCTGTTGTAAAAAATTATTTTGAAGATGATATAATTTTTCCTTCATTGTATATTTGCGCTTTACTTACTTTTTAAAAAAATAACGGTATGTTGAACTATTTCCAAATTTATACCAAACCTGTATTACATTGTTATCTACACAATAAAATTTATTTGAAGTCAATAGCATCATCCGTGCCTGAGATATTTGCAACAAACTAAAATTTGCACTTTTTTTCAAACTGCTATGGTGAAAAAACGCTGGACAAATTTGTATAGAAGTCCTTTCTGCATCTTTCGAAATTATAACCTATTAAATAAAATTTAGAGCGAATACTGATGAATTCAGTGGGTCCTAATTTCCTTCAAGATATTTTCCTGATTCCTTTGAAGTTTTATAGCTTGCTCCAGTTTTGACTGGAAGGGTCGATTGTTGTTGCTCTGGTTTCCAATTAAACGAATTTAACTGGTCAGAGATGTTGAACGATGGCAAAACTGAAGATTTCAATCTGCTTGTCATCGTTTGTCTTCCAATGATTGTTGTAGTTTGGTCATGTATTAGCAGTTTGCTGGTATCTGCACTATGCCACTACCTTTTATGATTGATGCATCTCAATCCAGTAGGTCTTTGGTGGGATGGTTTTTATGAGACATGAGTCCATAATTTGTTGGCTGTGTTGAATCAATTTCATTTCGCATGAACTGACTAAAGCTCCAACTGTAAAAAGTTGAAAGAAAAGCCTTTTCTTGCAACGTAAAAATTCGTCTTTGTTGATCGGGTAGTAGTGGTTTACTTGAAGATTAACAAGCAAATAATCTGATGATGGAATTATGCATGTAAAATTTCCATTGTTGAAGGTTGGAACTGGATGCATCTTGTAAAGTTTGAAGTCTTCGTTGTACAGCAAAGGAAGGGTAATTTCGATTATAATGTTGCTGCCAGTTACTCTTCCCCTCAAACTTAGGGTTTTGTAGAGCTGGAGTATTGACTCGTGATGTCTCTCTCCAGGAATCATCAAAGAGCGGGGAATGTTCTCATGTATTTTTGTTAGTTCATTTTTAAATTGTTGCACCGTAAGGAATATCGAGCAGTATGCTTTGCGTCGACTTATAATTTATCATTAAAAGGACAGCATTCAGAGCTGCTGAAGAAAATAATTGTATATTTTCGTATTTCTTTGAGTCGTTTTTAATTTGATCAACTGTTCTTTTTTGAAAATATTGACAGTGGAATCAACAATTGTCGTCTGGTTTTTCATGAGATCAAGTATGTGTTTTTCATTTTCTTTGACCGTTTGAATTGTTTCTTCGTACTTGTCAGCAAATCTTTCGTCTAATATACCAAACAGTTCATTGGTTACAGTTCCAATGAAATCGAATGGTGATCGTCTTTGTCGTCTTGTTGAATCTTCATTGGAATGATGCAGGATTTCGTTGTTGAGTTCAATTTGTTGGAGTTGGTGTTTAAATTGACTTAACGTTTTGTCACACATTGTTGATTTAATTTCCACGAGTTCTGATGATATGCAAATATTTTCAATCGATTTTACTAATTTCTTACAGCTATTCAATTCACTCCAATAGTTGGTCATGTTAAAGAACACAATCATCTTCCACGAACTTGAAATCAGATTTGCTCTACCCACGTCTTCGAAATAAATTCCTGGTTGGTTTTCAAAAGGTCTTATTTTGACTTCGTGCTGATACGGTGTCGGGAAGGAAGTAGCCAAGTTTAATATTCCAAACAGTAGGAGAAGCCAAACGAATGGTTGCTCTCGACTTGTTGACATATTTACTTGTCGTACTTCTTTGATGAGCACAATGTCATCAACCTTTAGGTTTTCTTCCTTTTGTTTCCATTTGGGAAGTTGTTGTAACTGCAAGAGGTATTCAGACGACCAGATCTTTCAAAAAATCTTGCGTCATTTTTTGCACCAATTGCCATCGTGATCGGAATGTTTTTCGTTTCGTTAGCATGGTTTCTTTATCTATGTCTAAGTTGACCTTGAATTGAAAGTTGTTACTTAGAGGATTCCAGTGGATGCCTAAAGTTTTTAAGGTTTCTTCCTTCATGACATCTAGTTTTTGTTGATTTCGTAATTCGTTTGGTATGTGTTGGAATAGTTTTGTGTTGTTAGCAGCCCATTTTCGCAGATGAAAGCATGCAGTGCTTAACATTTCATCTAGCTGCTTTTGAGCTTTTTTACATTCTGCCATTGTGTCCGCTCCGGACATGATATCGTCTACGTAAAAGTCATGTTTGACTATTTCTGCAGCGATTGGATATTTCGTTCGTTCGTCTTCAGCAAGTTGTTGAAGAGTTTTAATTAGTAGGTATGGATCAGATGCTGTTCCATAAGTGACAGTGGTGAGCTTGTATTCTTTTATGGGTTGATCGCTAGAACTTCTGCACAAAATTCTCTGGTAATCTTGATGGTCTTCGTGTAGTTCTATTTGTCTGTACATTTTTTCAATATCTGATGTAAAAACGTATCTGTATTTTCTCCATCGCATCAGGATAGTTGTAATGTCATCTTGTAACTTAGGGCCTATCAACATTAATTGATTGAGGCTCACTCCTGTTGTAGATTATGCCGACCCATCAAATACAACTCTTAATTTGGTTGTTGTACTTGTAGGTTTAATGACGACATGATGAGGCATGTAGAAAACATTACTTTTTTTCGTATCGTTATCGCAAACTACTTTCATGTGTCCCTCATTTATTACTTGTGTATATTCAAGTTTTAGAATCTGGTTTTTATTTAGTTGCGTTTCTAATTGTCGAAATCTCGATATTGCTCGATTCTTTGAGTCACCTAGTTGCTTCGTTTGCTTAGCTTCTTGGTCGAATGGGATTTTAACAACTTATCTCCCATTCTTTTTTCGGTAGTGTGTTTCTTTGTAGGTATCGCATCGTTTATCTTCTTGTTTTTGGAATATTGGAGACTTGTTCTAGGTCCCAGAATTTTTCTAGTTGTTGATCAATGGAAATCTAACCAGCCCAGCTGTGATTTTTGAGCTATCAGGGTATCATTTCGTTTTATCCCTTCAAGAATTATGTCGCCATACACATCAGCACTAATTCTCAAATCAATCGGTCCAGAAACATTGAAAATTGGATTAGCGGGTTCTAACTGATCTAAGCTTCCAATTTTAAGGCTATTTGTAGTTTTGGATGGTAATTGTCTTGAGAGCTTAGGGAGTACAAGAGCTTCTAATCGGAGCCTGAACTTTGAGGCGAAATGAGGTTTTATTGTCACATCGACCTTGTTTTTAGCAATTCCTGCACTTGTTGCACCTAATCCACTTGCTTCAACGGAAGTATTTTGTCTTGAGTCTAAGTGTTTGTGCTATAGATTCAGTGATCAATGACGCTTGGGATCCCGGGTCGATCAGTGCTCGTACTGTAACACTGCGGCCAAGTCCTTCTTCATTACTTATCTTCAATATTGCTGTTGCAATAATGACATTCTGGTTCTGCTCACTGTGGTTAACTTGTTTGGTTGTTTTTGGTTCGTCTTTTGGAGCTGAGTCCAATTGTTTATTTTGGGGAAACCTTTCAGTCCATTCCATGTGTAGGAACGAATGATGCTTCTTGTTGCAATGATGACAATTTCTTTTGCTGAAGCATTGTGATTGTTTGTCATGTCGTAAGCAGTTTGAGCAGAGCTTAGCTTGGTTGCAAAGTTGCCATCTTTCTTTTGGTGTGGAATTGAGAAATTTTTGACATGTGTAAATTACATGTTCACCTTTACAAATGGGGCATTGGAGGTTCTTTGCATTTATATTTGTATTGATGTAGAAGTTGCGAAGTGAATTTTTTGTTTGGTCTTCGGCCGACTTTTGATGTTTTTTGTTGGTGGACATCATTTCTAAGGCCTGGTACCGTCTTTCGAGGTATTCGATAAGATTCTTCATTGTCGGCATCTTCTTTGGTTCAACTAGTCCTTGCAATATCAGCCTTGGTAACGCTTTTTTGTTGTTAAGTCGATTTTTTTTTTGTTTAAAAAAAATTATTGTTTTTTTGTTAAGTCGATTGTTAAGTCGATTTTTTTTTGTTTAAAAAAAATTATTGTATTCAAAAATTTTAAATTTTTATACTAATGTCAGCCTTGGTAACGCTTTTTTGTTGTTAAGTCGATTTTTTTTTTGTTTAAAAAAAATTATTGTATTAAAAAATTTTAAATTTTGTATACCAATGTCAGCCTTGGTAACGCTTTTTTGTTGTTAAGTCGATTTTTTTTTGTTTAAAAAAAATTATTATTCCCCCCACCAGAAGTAAGGGGTCCATTATTTACGAATTGTCGAATAAACAAATGGAAAGCAATCATGTTTAAATTAATTAAGGCATTCTAAAGGAATTGTTAGTGAACTGGGCTGATGATAATAAGTTTTAGCAATACAATGACGCTAAGGACACCGCTAGAATCACAAAACAATTTTTCAGGATCAGTACTTGTATAGGAATTGGAAAGCGCAGGATATAGCCCAAATGAGCATCTCTGGGAAGGCGTGAAATAATAATTTGCACAAAAAAAAACATTTCCAACAATAGAATTTTCTCGAAACGCTATAACCCTGGAGCTCTTAAAGCTACTTATTGAATTCGTTGACCGAAAATTTGGCGAAATTCTCTAGCAAAGATATCCTAAAATAAGAAAATATTCTATTCGATACAAATTTTCATTTCGTTTCTTATTAGTTGTCCACCACAAAATCATTCAACTGATAAAATTGTCATAAAAATAAATCTATAACCTTAATCTAATACCCTGTTTATTCCTCTGATTGACTACTCAACAACTGTGTAATGCAAACTTGATTCCCTTTCCCACCACAAGCTGCTTCTAGCTTCCAATGATACAATTAGGTATGTCTATGGACTGCGTCGATACAATCACATATCGCACTACCATTCTCTTGTACTTGGTTGCACTTTTCAACAGTTTCTTAATGTTAGATGTTTTCAGTTCATGCACAGTCTTAATAAAAACAAATCTCCAGCAAACCTTTTCGAAAAAATTCAATTTTCCCAATGCTACACATTCGGAATTTTATTGTGCCCACTTTCAAATATTATTTTTCGTCCATGCTACCAGACTTTGGAATTCACTTCAAACCACAATTAAACAAATAATAAGCGCTAATTACTTTAAAAAATCAGTTCTACAACTTATTTTAATTGACTATAACAACATTATTGACACTTTCTGCATTTCCGACTCCTCTTTCTTCTAATATTCAATCTTCTTCTCTTAATTTCTCAACTTTCAAATATTCTACTGTTTAATCTTTCTATGTTATTATAACTGTTTCTTCTAAATTTAAATTTGTATAATCTTATGTAACTTATTTTTTTTTTTGTTAATATAATGTTTAGTTTTATTTACTTACCAGCGGGCCAGGCGAACTTCGTCTCGCACCGATTTATGGCACAAATTCAAGCTACGGAAAAATATTTTGTTGCTTTTTCTATTTTCCGTGCAATTTTTAACTTCCCATAGGGAGTTATTGTAATCGGTCCGATTTGTCAAATTGAAATTTTTGACAAATCTGGACGTTTTATGGTTCCTAGAATCTAAATCCTTTTTTTGTTAACGGTATCTCGGGAATGAATAAAGATATCAACACGAATTAAATTTTATTCAGTAGGTTATAACTTCATGCAATGCAGAAAGGACTTTTAAAAAAATTTGTCGAACGGTTTTTTCACAATAGCAGTTTTTAAAAAAAGTGAAAATTTTAGTTTGTCGCAAAGATCTCAGGAACGAGTAATACTATTGACTTCAAATAAATTTTATTATGTCAATTGCAATGTGACACAGGTGTGGTATAAATTTGAAAATAATTTAACATACCGTTATTTTTTAAAAGAGTAAAAATAAAATTTTTGGAGCGGAAATATACAATGAAGGAAAAATGATATCATCTTAAAAACAATTTATGCTATGTGAAATGTGATCTTTGATATCTGGTAAAATTTTTGAAAAAATTGAATTGACAGTTTTTTTTTTTAAATAAAAAAGTACAAAAAATTCTGCCAAAAGTTGGTAAAAAGTGTGTTTTGACTTGAATATCTCGAGAATGAGCACCGGTATTGACTTTAAACTTATTTGTGTTTATACAAAGTACAATTATTAATATATGCACCAATTTTGACAAATATCAAATTGACAGTTTTTTTTTACGAAAAATAAAAACTAAAACCGAAATTTACAGAAAAGTGACAAAAATCGTTTTTTGACTATCATCGCAACAAGCAATTTACTCAAATGTATTTTATTTTCAACATAATGCATTTGTTAATACCTTAAAAAAGGTAAAATATTGACGAATATTAAATTGACAATTTGTAAAATAAATACAAAATGGGAAGTTATTAGTGTGGGTGGCACCCAGCCTCTTTTTTTTTTTTAAGTTTCTAGATGGCCCGGGGTGCTTCGTATCACTTATGCAAAAGATATTGAAATTTTCCCTTCGCTAAAATTAAAATATATGGCCTTGCCTTTAAATAGCTGTGCATTGCCTTATGGGAAAAAAGTGGATTGATCAGCAGGACAACCGAAGTTCATGTCCTAGTTATTGTAATATTTTCTTTCGTTGATAACGTTAACGTAAAACAATAACCGAAAATTGATTCAATTTTTGTTTCATTAATGTTTGTTCCAAATAAAAATCATTTATAGGGCTAAACAGAAAAAAACTATTGAAGCACAAACATCACACCAAAAATTCGTGACTTCAATAATGTCAAAATGAGAAAGTTTTCCAGGTTTAAATACAACCCTCGAACAATAAAGAAATAATAAAGTTACTTGAGAATATATTTCTTATAAGAGTTACACTGAGATAGTAAAAATATTTAACTACTGTGCTTGACGCATAAACTAATAATAGCCGAAAACTGTAGAGGGAAGGTAGTGAGAGAATGCTTATTGTATGAGAGAAATAGGAAACCATGTGTATTGTTATCCCTACTCCGTGCTGATTACAGGGTGAGAAGTGAGAAGTGAAAAAATCATAAAACTATAAAAACTACTTTTAAAAAGCCTGGTTTGTTGATAGAAGAGTGAAAATTTAAAGCCCTATTATGACTATCAATTTGATAGTCGTTAGTTTCCATCAATTATTTGATAGTTTGGTGTTATGGTTATCAACTGGAAATTTTAGATTATTTTTATTAATTTTTGCAACTCTTAGGTGTGGATTGACCAAAAACAAAATTAAAAAACAAAATGACAAACAACAAAATTGAATTCAACTGGAGGAGGATCCAATAACTTGATCCGATTGACCGAAACTGAAGAAGCTGTTAGTCGAGTCATGAATTTTTCAGCAAGTGTTGATCCTATGGTGTATGAATTAGGTTTATTACAATTGCCAAATGAAACAACTCAAGAAAACGATTTAGAACTTGGTCGACGCAGAGATGAACTAAAGCCTAGTGTCAGTCACCGAACGTTAGTCGGTTAGTCTTTTGGCTAAAAGCATACAAAAAACATAAAAATCATAGTTTTCAATGTTCGTTGTTTTCTATAAGACTAAAAGGCGTTATATTTTTTACACCGTACAATTTTAATACAACGTTTATTCAATATTTTTGTTAATGATAACAATTTAAATTATTAATAATAATAAATAAATAAACATAAACAAACAAACTATATAAACATTAATAAATGATTTAATCAAATCCTGCTGGCTCAATCTCTGGTTCTGTTAAAAACTAAAGTACTTCGGATGGAAGATGTGGTTTTGTTTTTGGAAAAAGTTTTCTCAAGTTGCTGATTAATATAATTAATATATTTTAATTCTCTTAAAGTAATATCAGTTGTCTCGCGTATGAATTGAATTCGTTTTGGTCTACAGAATCGTGTACGGACGGGGATTTTGCCACAAAATTATTTTACTGTGTTATTCTGTGTCACCTGATACTAATTGAATAGAGACGAAAGATGTTAGAAAAATATTAGTAGCTGTTATATTTGGACGGGTTAATCTTTGTTTGTATTGGCTCATTCCCGAGCTTCCATCGCAACTCCATTTTGAAATAAGGTGAATATTACATTTTTCACTCTATCTCGTGTAAGGTTTCAATAACATCTTTTATTCCTACAAACAGGCGGTGGACTGAGTGATCCAGTAAGCTTTGAAGAGGTGCTTCTGCCACAGACTTTGTTAACATAAGGATAACATCTTTTTTTTTGCTTCTAAAACCGCTGCATAGTTTGGATACATGTGATCTTTATGTTTTATAGCTGAATCTCTTATAAGATTATATTGAAATTTGGTTAGTTTTGCTTTAACAATAATGGAAAGAGCTTCTTCGGCTGTATATGGAATAATTTCCTGCTCCATTTTTTTAAAGCCTTTTGATATTTTTCAGCTCTTGCAGGGGTTAAAAAACAATATCTTTTATAACATTTGAAGAGTCAACTTTTCCTTGTTCCCGAAGTTGCATCTGTGCAGCATATCAGCAGTCATATAAAATTTTACACTTTTCCTCTGTTAACACAGTATTTGCTTCATTTTTTACTTTTTCTTCAAATTTTTTTATTTTTTCAGCTAAGTCAAGAGATGTGAAACTTCTTAAATAATCAGAAAGCTGCTTTCTTGAAACATAAAATGAAATGTAAAAATTAAAAAGCTCAAATTAAAAAAAAAAAATGCCTTTTCCTAACATTTTTAAGACCAATTATTTAAAAAAGTCGCAAAACATTTTAACTGTTTCTCATTGAGGAAGTTGAAACCTATATTTTAAGACTAATTTCACTGCTTTGCGACCAAAATGAATCAAACTATACTTTATATTGCTAAAGATTATTTTTCGTTTTTTTTTGTACTAATCAAATACACTTTTTTACTATCTTCAAAAATATATATATTGTTATTATATTGCAAAAATAACAATCATCCTCGAATTTACATACCACTAGCAACAGAATCCATAATAAATTTTTTAACAAAGCGCCAAAACAAAATTTAGAAAAATAAAACAAAACAACCTCTTATCACAGATCAAATTTGCAACTGCACTTGTCAACAAAAAGTTTGCACTTTAAAAGCATCGTATAATAAAACCGTTACAATGTGTGTTGTATGATTAATGAGGTTTGAAGCTAACATATATTCACAGATAAGAAACTATACAGATGTCTCATCCCCATACAAAAAAATGTCCCATATTTTTCCAACTGCTGTGGTTAATAGAAAAGCTCTTTGTCGGTTGATAGTCAAGCACAAAAAGCTGTTTTTGATTTCACATAATTGCTTGCCTGTTCAAAGCTGTGTGTGTGTGTCTAACTATAAAAAAAAAACTTCGAAGATGTTCCTTTTTTCTCTGTTCACTGCCCATAGAGAGAAGGAAAAAAAAACTGAATTCATGAACCCGTTTGCTTGTTGTATGTAACTATGGTAAGTAAAACAACCAAAATTATGTTTTGCTTTCACAGGCAAGATAAACCCTACGTTGGTTTCAAGTGATTTAAGTTATTGAAAGTGCGAAGAGATTTTTGTCTTTTTAACTTTCCATAGGGAAGTTGTAATCGGTCCGATTTGTCAAATTGAAATTTTTGACAAATCTGGACGTTTTAAGGTTCCTAGAATCCGTCATTTCTAGATAGATTTCTATACTTACATATACATATTTAGAAAAAGTTCAACATACCTACCTTAATTTTTTTTTAATAGAAAAACTAAAAAAAAATTGGAAGGAAAAATTAATTAAAAAAATAGAATCTTCAAAATAATTGTTTGCCATTTGAAATGACGTTTTTGACATTTAGGTAATTCCATGGTAACTCACGATACATTTATGTAAAATTTCAATCAGTTATTTCAATTGTGTGTTGAATTATAAAAAAACTTAAGAAAGTTAAATACAAATTTGAAAGAAGATTCGTCGAGTTATCAGATGAAGAGAAAATTTTTTTTAGAAAATATAACTGTTATTAATTAGAACTCAAAATTAGACTGGTAACTCATGTTACGAAATTTCGCAGTCCAAGAACAATAATTTAACTTACAAATTTTATGAAAATAGCAAAGTAAATTTAAATTGTTTTATTCACATAAAATATAAAACAAAAATAAAAATTAGATTTAAAAAAATAAAAAAAATGATTACATCAACGAAAAAAACGGAATTTTCGTGATAACTCATGTTACACAAAATTGGTAACTCATGTTACATCCGCTTATGAAATATGAAACAAATTAAAAAAAAAAACATTTTTTTTTGTGTAAAAAAGAGAGTGGTTGTCACCCATATTCAAAGCTTATTTTATCTTTGAAACCTTGGCGATTTTTGAAGTTTTTCGGTAATAATAAATACACATATCCAAGAAAAAGTATCAGGTATTAAATCCTAATAAAATTAAATAAATTACATTTTAAAATTTCTGTAATATTTTTAATTTTCGTTCTTTTACGTAAAAAACTGTGTATTCGGTTCGATTTTGATTTTACTATTGATAACAACTCTTTTTTTCAAAAATATGAACACTTCGATATATTTCAAAATTGTACCATTTGTTAACAATCGCATTAAAAAAAAATATTTTTGATGTCAATATCTTTTCTCATTGTCAACATATGTCGGAGAAAAATAGTTAAGTTTTTAGTAGAATTGTTCATGTAATTTTTAATATTGTGAATGCAATAAAAGAGTTATAAAAATTAATTAAAAAATAAATATTTAGTTGTTCTTATTTAGAAAATAAAACGTCATAGAAAAATAAAAATTAACAAATTTAGTTTAAAGATAATTGAAATCATGTAAAAAGAATGAATAATGGTAACTCACGTTACAAGTAAAAGATTAAAAACTAATTAAGCAAAATAATGTTCAAAAATTGTATTTGAAAAAGATTGATTTAAAATAATATGTTCTAAATATTCCCAAAAATTAAAATTGGGTCTTATTTACCGGCTAACACAACGAAAAAACTTAAAATTATAAATTTTTGGTAAAACAATTTTCGTCGATTATTAAACACTGGAAGTACTTAATTTAAAATGATTTTATTTTGCGGTATTCAAGAAAAAAAACTATAAAATATTCTTGTACTTGCTGTGGTGATCCTATTTATGATTGATGATTTGGTATTAAAAAGGAATAAAAAAAGTTAAGTTTCGTTTTCATGTTTTTTGACCTCTTTGCAAAAAATAAAAAAGTCAAAAAATACCACCAATAATTGGTAAAAAATGTTTTTTGACTTGAATATCTCGGCAATACACAACGATAATGACTTTAAATTTACAGTTTTGAAAAATATCGAATTGACAGTTTTTTTACGAAGTTCACAAGAATTGACAAAATTATGTTATGAAGACAGCAAGGGAACTCTTGATAGCTTTGACACAAAAACTTCAATAAAAGTCAATTTTTTAAAGTAAAATGGAAAGTTATCAGTGTGGGTCACACCCAGCTTCTTTTTAAAGATTAAATTAAACGAATTTGATATTTGTGTTGATAGTGGATGTTTATGTACAAATTCTTTTACTCTCATACATAAGCCAGTAACAAGTACTTAAAAGTAACAAAAATTAAATAGGTACCTTGAGAATAAAGAAATACAGTGACTTCAAAATTGTTTCATCCCATGGAAATGTTGTTTTTATTGATTTGTTACATGTATAGAGAATGTGTTTTTCTTAATAGAAATAAAATTCCTATCGAAATGCATTAATTTACTTCTCAAATAGGTAGGTACATACATATATTTCGACAGAAAACAGGTTAAACTTGAATTTTGCATAGGAACCTACTTTTAGAATTTCTCTAAATAAAACAAAATTGAGTTTTAAAAAAAATATAATTTTAAAATCTTTAAAATCAATGGGAAGTTATCAGTGTGGGTCGCAGCCCAGTCTTTTATTTTGTATCGTATCAAAATTATATCGCTGGGTACCTACACCTGTTTAAATTCATTATAACGCAACGCGCAACATACTTTTGTATACGTATGAATACAACAACAACAAAACAACAATTAACAAGTACAAAAAAGACCGAAATCAAAACTAACCATCTTTTTGTCATATACGTATGTCTGTTTTGTGTATGCACGTACATACATATGTACATACGTTCAAAACATTTGCCAAGGAAGGCAAACAACTCAGCCTTACGCGGCATATATGTAAATTCATGTGCATCAGAGTTACCATAGGACTCCATAAAAATTATTTTTAAAATATCTTAAAATTAACTCATCTTTTCTTACCGTGTTAAATTTACTTTCAACCTGTGTATTACATGTGTATAATATTATTTTGCTTGAAATAATAAATACAATATTAAAAAATTACTAATTTTGGTTTTAAATTTCATTTTCAATAATAAAATGCATCAAATATTTCCCAATCAAAAACAACTAAAAAATGGTAACATCGGACCCAAAAGATCATCAAAACCAAAACTGTTTTTCTTTTTCCTTCTCTCTATGGGCAGTGAATTCAGAAAAAAAACTATCTTAGAAGTTTTTTTATAGTTAGACACACACACACAGCTTTGAACAGGCAAGCAAATATGTGAAATTAAAAATAGCTTTTTGTGCTTGACTATCAACCGACAAAGAGCTTTTCTATTAACCGAAAAAAAGCTTTTTGTCGGTTGATAGCCAAGCAGCAGTTAAAAAAATATGGGACATTTTTTTGTATGGTTTCTTATCTGTGATGTTTTGGCCATTTTTTGGGAAAATTGACCAGTGTGCGTCGGCACAAGAAAATTTGTATTTAAAAATGATTTCAGTGATGGACACTATGGACACAACGTTAAAAAGTGTCCAAAACACTGAAAATTACAATTTAAAAAGGAAAAAAGGAAAAGTTATTGCTATATAGAGAAAATATAAAAAACAAAGAGAACGATCGAAAAACCAAATTGAATTTAAAAAAACAACTTTTGCAAATTGAACAAGAAAAACAAAGAATGCTGAGTCCATATTTACCAACGTAATATTTTGTGTTATTTTAATAACTATAAAAAATTTTTATTTATGTACTTAAGTTATTACTTTTTGAGTTGTTATGTTTTTAAAAGTTTACCTTTATTTTGTCTCTTAAGATGTTTAATTTTAAGTTATAAAAAGACAAGTACAAAATGTTTACCTGTATTTTGTCTGTTAAGATGTTTAATTTTAAGTTATAAAAACACATGAACTACAAAATGTTTAATTGATGTTTAATTTAGTTACAAAAAAAACCGTGAAGTACATAATTTCCGCTTTTTAATTTTAATTAGTTATCTGTTATTAATGTATTTCGCATACAATTTGCAATGGAGTCTCTAATTCGACTGCCTTCGTTGAATGTTGGATTTGCAGGATCAGGTGAAACATCACTGCTTTCAATAATGTTGTTATTTTCTTGATTGTATGTGTGGGGATTTTCTAATCTGTACTTAATACAAATATTATGAAAGGCTGCACATACTCACAACGATAATGACTTCAAATTTATTTTAGCTTAAACAAAATACAATTATTAATATACGCTACAATTTTGAAAAAAATAGAACTGACAGTTTTTTTACAAAAAATAAAAATCTTTAACAAAAATTAGCCGAAAAATGTCAAAAGTAGTTTCTTGACTTCAATATGTCCAGAATGATAAATCATTTTAACTTCGAATTTATTTTATATTGTGCATAATAGAATTGTCAACTTATGGTATATTTTTGACAAATGTCGAAATGACAGTTTTTTTACTAAAAATAAAAAAACTAAAACTTAAATTTACAAAAAATTGTCATAAATTGTTTTTCGGCTTAAATATCATCACTACAAACAATGATATTGATTTGAAATGTATTTTATTTTCAACCTACTCGTAATGCATTTGTCAATACCTAAAAAATGGTAAAATATTGATGAATATCAAATTGAAATTCTCACAATAAATACAAAACTACAAATATTTCTAAAAAATTGGTAAATATTGTTTTCAGATATTGAATCTGATATTTTTGATGTTAATAAAATTGTTATCAACTAACATCAAAAGTTAATCAATTATTATCAGGAACGCCAAGTTTTCAAATTATGCATAGTGGGAAGTTTTCAGTGTGGGTCGCACCCAGCCTCTTTTTTTATATGAATTGATTTTAAAAGTATTACTGTAGGAGACTTCATCTCGTACATTGCGTATGATAAATAAAATCATATGGCAACCCATTTGTGTTTTCATGGTCTCATGCAATTACATCGTATAACAGTTTTAAACTATTTCGTGTTCAAATTCCGCTCTTTCTCTTAACATGATAACATGATAATCGAACCACTTATATAAAAACAACTTACTGTTCAATTTTATTTAATCGATAACAATATGTAACAGCTCTTCTCATGTTTTGTGCATTTGTTAAAATTTAGAATAGTCAGTCTTAATAAAGCAGTTAAACGATACGGAACATTCTTTTATTTTGCATGTGTTACCTTTCTTATTTTTGCATCCGCTTTTTATTTTGCTAGCATGCTTTGCTTCTTTTTTAATTTGTGCATGATCATTTTTATAAATTCAATTTAAAATCCCTTACAATCTCATCAGAAGTGGGATAAAGAACTTACTTTAATTAAGTAATTATTGCATGTTTATCACTTAAATTTTACCGAGGTTTTGGCCGTAAATTTATAATCATGGAAGCAAATACACGTGCTGTAAGTTTTTTGCAAATTGCTAATGTGCTAAAACTCAAAGAAAAATTAGCTGAAATGAATTTGGCTACCAGCGGTACAAAGACTGCTCTTAAGGCTCGTTTGAATGAAGCCATCGAATTGCTTGAGCCTAATCAGGTTGAATTTTTTTTCCCTGCCGTTGATGAGGAAGGTGAAACAAGTGGTGATGATGTATCGGAAAATAATGATGATGCTGTGTCACAGCGTCTAGAAAAGCTCAGAGAACTGGTAAAGAAGAAGGAAGAGATAGCTGCTTTAGAAAAACGTCTGGCTGAGCTCAACACTAACAGCCCTGCCCGTGAGTTTCAGCGTGTTGGTCCTCTTCAGTCATCACGTGATATCGAAGATTCAGTGCCGTTGTTCAGTGGCGACGATAGTTATCCGATAAAAAAGTGGATTGAGAACGTCGAGGATACAATGGCCACTTACCATCTGAGTGATTCTGAATCATTAATTTACTTTAAACGACTACTCAAAGGTACGGCTAGGTTGTTTTTGCGGTCAAGGACATTTCGGTCATGGCAAGAACTTAGAGCTGCTTTGATGTCTGAGTTCCATCATCAGACAACCGCAACAGACGTCCACAATACATTGCGAAATCGAAAAAAACGTAAAGACGAAAACTACCAGCAGTACGTATTGGCCATGCAGGAGATTGCCTTATCTGCTGAAATTGACGAACAAGACGTGATTGAATACATCATCAAGGGAATTCCAGATTCCTTATTTAACAAGCAGATCATGTTATCTGCAAATACCGTAGCTGAGCTTAAGGGAATTCTTCGGAAGTATGAAAAAATGAAGTCAGAAATGCAACCATCGACTTCCTACAACAAACCACTGCACAATTCAAAACCGTTACCTAAGGCCAGATGCTACAATTGCAACGAAGTTGGACACATGTCAAATAATTGTCCTAAACCTCGCCGCGAAAAGGGTTCTTGTTTCCGGTGTGGAAAAAAAGGGCACATCGTCACTAATTGCCCACAAACGTCTTCGATTCTCGTAGTTCAGAAAAATGAATTTTCTAAAGAAACTTCAATGTCAGCTTTGATGTCCGATTTCAATGGAGTTTTGGAGTATGAGCTTGCGTCTGCGAATCTTGAAGATGAAAGTTTTGGAGTCTACATGAACATCATGACTGTGATAGATACTGGAAGTCCAATAAGCTTCATCCAACAACAGTACGTGCCACCATTTTTGATGACGTCGCTCGTTTCATCGCCTTGCAGTTTCGTTGGCATCAATAATTCCAAATTGGGTATTTTAGGTAATTTATTATGCAATGTTAAATTTTATGATAAATATGTTAATTTGTGTCTATATGTTGTAAGTGACAAAACGATGCATGATCCAATTATATTAGGAAGAGATTTCTTACGTAAATCAAACATTAAATTAATGATTGAAGATTCTAATACTAAAGTAATTGAAAACAAAAGAGCTGAGGTTAAAGAAAAAGAAAATTTAAAAAATGTTAATAATTCCGAAATAATTGAAAATTTTGATAATGATTTAGAATCTTATGATGAAAATTGTGACGAAAGTTTATATTTTGACGAACAAATTTTAAAAATTGATTTATGCAATAACCGTGACGAAACTTGTTCTTTAAAAATTAATGAAAATTTAAGTTATGATGAAAAGATGATATTGAAAAGTTTAGTCTTAGGGAATATTACGACAAACGAGCAGTACTCCGATAACGGTTATGAAATGGAGATAGTTTTGACTACACCTAACAGTTTTTTCAGTTGCGCTCCTAGGCGACTTCCGTACTCGCACAAAATTGAGTTGCAGAAAATTTTAGACGAATTACTTAAAAACAACATTATTCGTGAAAGTAATTCACCGTTTGCGTCTCCGATAGTGTTGACTAAAAAAAAGTCAGGTGAAGTTCGACTTTGTGTCGATTACCGCCACTTAAATAAAATCACAGTCAAGGATAATTTTCCACTACCGCTTATAGAAGATCATCTTGACCGTTTAAGAAACAAAAAATATTTTACCCTTCTTGATCTTAAAAGCGGTTTTCATCACGTAAAAATGGCTGAAGATTCTATAAAATTAACATCTTTTGTAACCCCTATGGGTCAATTCGAATATCTTCGTATGCCATTTGGGCTTAAGAACGCCCCTGCTGTATTTCAGCGGTACATAAACAAAATTTTTAGAAATCTAATCAATTCCGGTAAACTTTTAATATACATAGACGATTTGTTAGTTGCTACGGAGACAAAGGAAGAGCACATTCTAGTTTTGAAAGAGGTTTTGGATGTTGTCTCAAAATATAGTTTGAAGCTGCGCCTGGATAAGTGTATTTTCATGCATGATAAAATTAAGTATTTGGGGTATATGGTTTCTTCGAATGGAATAGGTCCAAACTATGAAGGCTTGAAGGCCGTAGCCGATTATCCTTTACCCACAAATGAAAAAAAGTTACACTCATTCTTAGGCTTATGTTCCTACTTCAGAAAATTTATAAAAGATTTTTCTTTGTTAGCAAAGCCACTTAACGATTTGTTGAAAAAGGACACAAAGTTCATGTTTGGTGCAAAACAATTAGAAGCTTTTGAAACATTAAAGCAAACACTTCTTGATGCTCCACTTTTAAGGATATATAACCCCACTGCCGAAACAGAACTTCATTGCGACGCCAGCAGCTTAGGTTTTGGTGCGGTGCTGCTGCAGCGTCAAGAAGACAAGAAGCTTCATCCCATCTTTTTCTTTTCAAAAAGATCCACAGATCAAGAATCAAGATACCACTCTTACGAGTTGGAAACTCTTGCGATTATATATGCGCTACGTAGATTTCGGATCTATCTTACAGGTATCAAATTTAAAATAGTAACTGACTGTAGGTCATTGACTCAAACCCTGAACAAAAAAACTTTAAATCCTAGAATATCGCGTTGGGCTTTGGAGCTCCAGGATTTCGATTACGTCATTGAACACCGAGACAGTAAAAGAATGGGTCACGTTGACGCGTTAAGTCGATGTCAAAACATTTTAATCATTGAACCTGAAACTTTCGAGCATGCGCTTGCTGCATCGCAGCAAAAAGATCCAGCTATAAAAAGGTTAGTCGAGATGCTTGAAAAGAGAGAAAGCTCTAGTTATGAACTTATAAACGGATTAGTATACCGAAAAATTAACAAACAAATATTGTTTTATGTACCAGCTTTGATGGAAAGGTGTGTAATTCAAACTCACCATGAAGGTTTATGTCACCTTGGTGTTGAAAAATGTTTTAACTTTTTAAAGAAAACATATTGGTTTCCTAAAATGAAATACAAAATCAAGGAATTCATAAGCAATTGCTTAAAATGTTTGCATTTTTCTCCACCTTGTGGGAAAAAAGAAGGCGTCTTGCATAATATACCAAAAGGAGACAAACCATTTGAAACTCTCCACATTGACCATTATGGTCCCTTGCCACCCTCTGCCACGAATAATAAAAAGCATATTTTTGTTATAGTCGACGGATTTTCAAAATATTCAAAACTTTACGCTGTTAAGAGTACGACGACTAAAGAAGCAATCCAATGCCTTCAATCTTATTTTTCATTTTACAGTAAGCCAACACGCATCATCTCAGATAGGGGTAGTTGTTTTACCTCAGGTGACTTTTCAGATTTTTGTCGTAAATACTGCATCCAACACATTAAGGTGGCTACAAGTTCACCTCAGTCCAACGGCCAGGTTGAACGAATTAATAGGTGTCTTACACCTATGCTGTCCAAAGAAAGTCAGGCTGATTCAGGTAGTTGGATGAAATTTCTGCAAAAAGTTGAATTTGCTTTGAACAACACACAAAATAAAAGCACAGGTGTTTGTCCTAGTGAGTTGCTTTTTGGTGTTTGTCAGAAAGGTGAAATAATGGATAATTTAAAAGAATATCTAGATGAAAATGTATTACCTAAAGAACCTAGAAATCTAGTAGAGCTTAGGGAAAAAGCAAATGTAAAAACTGTTGAAAGTCAAAACCAAAACAAAATCTATTTCGATAAGCGCCACAAAAAACCTTTGACATACAAAGTCGGCGATTATGTTTTAATTAAAAATGTCGTGAATACTCCTGGACTAAACAAAAAATTCATTGCGAAATACAAAGGTCCTTATGAGGTAAAAAAAGTTCTTCCTAACGACCGTTATCTTATAAAAGACTTGGAAAATATTCAAATATCTCGCATTCCGTATGAAGGGGTATGCTGCCCTGAAAACATGAAACCTTATTTTCAAAAATAAGTTCTTATTTTGCATGATTCAATATTTAAATTCGTTCAATTATTATTTTTATCTTACTGTAAAATGTTGTCTATTATTAAATACATTTTTATTTATTTTTATTAATTAAGAAACAAAGTAAACATGAAAACTCATAATCTTGTAACTTTCTTATATTATTAAAATGTTCTAGCATACTATAATGTACTCGATAACTCATTATGATAAAAAAAATTTTGTTTAAAAGTCTAATTATAGAAAAACTACTATGTATGTATTATCGAAAATATGTACTAAAAAAAAAAAAAAACAAAAAATGTTAATGCATGTATGTAAATGTTTTTGCATGAAATCGAGGACGATTTATAGTCAGGATGGTCGAACTGTAGGAGACTTCATCTCGTACATTGCGTATGATAAATAAAATCATATGGCAACCCATTTGTGTTTTCATGGTCTCATGCAATTACATCGTATAACAGTTTTAAACTATTTCGTGTTCAAATTCCGCTCTTTCTCTTAACATGATAACATGATAATCGAACCACTTATATAAAAACAACTTACTGTTCAATTTTATTTAATCGATAACAATATGTAACAGCTCTTCTCATGTTTTGTGCATTTGTTAAAATTTAGAATAGTCAGTCTTAATAAAGCAGTTAAACGATACGGAACATTCTTTTATTTTGCATGTGTTACCTTTCTTATTTTTGCATCCGCTTTTTATTTTGCTAGCATGCTTTGCTTCTTTTTTAATTTGTGCATGATCATTTTTATAAATTCAATTTAAAATCCCTTACATTACCAAATTGTGAAGAATTTATTTTAGCAAGTTTACCAACGATATAATTTTGTTTCAAAAATTTCAACCAAAAAAATATTTTCTTTGGAATTCGTGGTACGCTTGCACTTTGCAATGCAGGCGAAGTGTAAGAGAAGTGTATTTTTACCTGTTTCTTCACTAAAATACTTTGGATAAATACTAGATTATTTTTGTTCACTAATCAGGTGTTGTTGTTTTCCATCTAAAATTTTACTAGCTAGTATTTTCAATTACCAATAAAACACGGCTAATATTTAGTAAATTCTTTGTTGAATAATTAAGTACTTCTAAAATAAATATGATATTATTTTTATAGGTGGTTAAGTTCAGTTTAATTTCTTTTAAGACTTCAAAATCAATTTTAAATTGTGTAATTTTTTTATTTTCTGAAAGAATATCTCTACGAAATCTGATCGAAAAAGATACGGAATTTAACACAAAACATACAATTTGTCTAGAATAGCAAAAGCAATTGAAGCCCAAAGGCTTTGCGTTGAATATTGTGTGTCACGCCGAGAGATTCGTCAGACAAAATGTGATCAAAAGAAAAATCCACGTCCAAAAATCACTGGCATACCGGCCATTGCACATGGTCATTCAAAACCTTCTTTTAATCGCCATCCTACCTACCAGATTTGGAATCCCAAACGAGCCTTGGGTGACAACACCTGCTGGCCGTGTTGGTTATAAAAACGGAATACGTAGCAAGATTTCGAGCCTCCACTGGACTCGAACTTGCAAAATAATAATTTAGACGAACACAAGGTTTATGAGCACCCGCCTAGCGAGCTTTGTTTTCTACATCATCAACAAATCAACTGGTTGGTTTAACATGCATCGATAAAAGTTTCCACGAAAAACAAAAAAAGAAAGGATCTTATCAGTTCAGCTGACACGAAACTCATCCTTGGTGCGAGACTATAACCATCTCTTCATTTTCGCATTCATCCAATATCACGCACCCCACATATCTATCACGATCAACATCAACTACTAAAAATAATTATCAGATCGTATATGTGGAAATATATGATCTTGTTGTTTTTTTTTAAACAATAACGCTCATCCCGTTCAGCTGTTCATATAAATAAAAAATAGAGATAAGTATTTTCCATTTTAATATCGTTTATAAGATCGTTCGAGTACAAAAGAATTTTGTTTTACTTTAATCCAAGTGTTTAGCCCAAAGATCGAGCCACCTCTTATGAATGCTGTGCAGTATGCACACCATCCTTCGGAGGACAATGCCATCTTTATAACGTAAAAACAACAAACCACAATCTACGATATTACAACAGAAGAACAAAACAAAACAAAAAAAATATAAATTCGGTGAGTCCCACTTTTTCTTTTGAACTTAAACGATCGTTGCTTTATTTTCATTAGAGTGTGAATAATTTCGTTGAGTAAAATATCCTAAGATATTTTCAGAAGTTACTAGTTGGAAATAACTATAACTAATATAATGATAGAAAACATAAATATTTTGAGACAGTGAGCTAAAGGATTAAAAGAGAAACATGAAATTACAAACAGAAAATAAACTATATTACGAAACAAATGAAATTTAAGAGAGCGAATTAAAATAAAATAAATTACGTATACACAAGAGTGTGCATGTGTTGGTGTGAGAGTATTAATTGAGCAGAAGGGTGAAATATACTCAGTATCGAGTGGTTATATTATTAAAGAGATAAACAAAAATTAATGATCATTTGTAATCGAACAATTATAAAAAAAATACTCAAGCACTAACATACATTCATTACATACATACACACGTATATACGTACAATGATTAAATAAAATATCATTACAGAAAATTAATTTATATTTTAGAGTTAAGAGAGTTATTTGAAAATTAATAAAATATGCCAGTGATAGATCGAAATCTGAATTATGACAACCTTCCCTACAACCCATCGAAACTAAACAGGGTTCCTGTTCCTCTTGGTCTTTGGTGAGATGGCAAAACATCGCTGCTTGTAGGCAAGGGTCAAGCTAACGTTACAGAATACTAAACTAAAATGTGAAGAAAATAAGCCAGAAATATCTTAAACAAATAATAAAGTGAGTTTGTATATTAAAACTTTTGTTTGCATCATGCATTTAATTTTTTCTAGTTTCAAGTCAATATTTCCCTTTTATATTTTGTCCGTGACAGAAGATTTTGATATTTTGACATCAATAATTTGACAAGTAATATAGGGATACCAACTTTGAGAAGTCAAATAAATGGCGTTTTCAATTGGCACACTGGAAGTAGAAAAAAGCATTCTGAAAGCGTTCAATTGCCCAAAAGTGCCAATTCCGATTCTAGCCGTGTTTTATTGGTAATTGAAAATACTAGCTAGTAAAATTTTACATGGAAAACAACAACACCTCAAAAGTGAACAAAAATAAGCTAGTGTCCATAGTAATTTAGTGAAGATAGAGTTTCATCTAGTCAAATGTAGGGGCAGTCAAGAAGTGCAAAAAATATGCAAATGTTGGCAACATGAGGGTGTGTTCGGTGACAAATACACTTCTTTTACACTTCGCCTGCATTGAAAAGTGCAAGCGATCCACAAATTTCAAACCAAACATTTATTTGGGTTGAAATTATAAAAATGCAATTATTTCGTTAAAAAATTTATTAACTCAATACTTTACAAAATATTTAAAACTTTTAGGAACAATTCATAAGAGATAAAATAATTTTTTTTAGGATTAGTGTATTTTACCATCACATATTGTGGAAAATTTATTGAAATATGCTTGTTCTCATTAAAAAGCTGACAAAGGTTGCTTCCATAAATGCATGGTTGTGAAAGCCTGACGAATGCATACTATTTTAAATGCACATGTCTAATGTCCGATTTTCTTAAAAGCAAAACTCAAATATTTGTTGAGCAAATGTGAAACTATAAAAAGTGACAAGCAAACATATTTTTTTTTACTTTAATATGATTGCAATTGATCGTATGTAAACAATGCATGCATTTATAAAAACATCCAAAGTTATATGTATACGGTATTGAGTAGAATAAAATGGTAATTTTGACTCTACAGGCAACTTGAAGTAACTTCTTATAATTTTTATTAATTATTTCTTTATAATTTCATGTTGAATTTTGTCTTTTAATATTTTATTTTTTAATGGTCTGTGTAATAAATTCTATAATAATTTAAGGAAAATAGAGAACTACGATTATTCAACTGGTCTTTAAAGTTGCCAGAAACTTAGTTCCATATTTTTCGTTCTTCCATATAAACCAATAGAATTGAACAGGGAGTTGATAAAATGGTGAACTTTAATCTGTGGGTGATAAATATAATAAGAAAATCAATATATTTTTAAAATGTTACTAAAAATATAAGTAAAAAACATTCGAAACCAACTCGGTGTACATTTCCATGCAAACTTCAACTCAACAACCGTTTTCATGCATTTTCCAACTCGACCCAATAATTTACACAATTGTACATTCTTCGAACGCGCCCAATGTAGAACAGCTGTTGTTTATTTTCATGTAAAACTCAAATTGAGTTTTTAACTAAAACTAAAATGTAAAGATGTTAGCCAGAAATTTCTTTAACAAGTGAGTTTGTATATTTACAACTTTTGTTTGCAATATGCATTCAATTTTTTCTATTTTCAAGTGCACATTTGCCTTTTGTATTTTGTCCGTGACAGAAGATTTTGAAATTTTGACATCAATGATTTGACAAATAATGTAGGGACACCAACTTTAAGAAGAAAAATTAAAAGTGAATATAAAAGTGAATATAGCGTTTTATTGGTACTCGAATACTATGTTAGGGATAGATTACCAATAAAACGCGGCTATTATTGTTAAGATATTTTCAATATTATTTTCCATTTTTTATATATTAATTTTAATTTCAAGCAATAACTTCACAGTTCGCACAATTTGTTAATTCAAAAAATATGACAGAAGAGAAATACTTTCTTTTTCAGAATCAGAATTGGCACTTTTGGTCAATTGAAGGCTTTCAGAATGCTTTTTTCTACTTCCAGTGTGCCAATTGAAAACGCCATTAATTTGACTTCTCAAAGTTGGTATGAGTGATTCTGTTTTTGCTTCTGATTTCCAGAAGAGAAATACTATCTTTTTCAGAAGCCGCGTTTTATTGGTAATCTATCCCTAACATAGTATTCGAGTACCAATAAAACGCTATATTCACTTTTATATTCACTTTTAATTTTTCTTCTTAAAGTTGGTGTCCCTACATTATTTGTCAAATCATTGATGTCAAAATTTCAAAATCTTCTGTCACGGACAAAATACAAAAGGCAAATGTGCACTTGAAAATAGAAAAAAATTGAATGCATATTGCAAACAAAAGTTGTAAATATACCAACTGACTTGTTAAAGAAATTTCTGGCTAACATCTTTACATTTTAGTTAAAAATCCAATTTGAGTTTTAAATCAAAATAAAAAACAGCTGTTCTACATTGGGCGCGTTCGAAGAATGTACAATTGTATAAATTATTGGGTCGAGTTGGAAAATACATGAAAACGGTTGTTGAGTTGAAGTTTGCATGGAAATGTACACCGAGTTGGTTTCGAATGTTTTTTACTTATATTTGTAGTAACATTTTAAAAATATATTGATTTTCTTGTTATATTTATCACCCACAGATTAAAGTTCACCATTTTATTAACTCCCTGTTCAATTCTATTGGTTTATATGGAAGAACGAAAAATATGGAACTAAGTTTCTGGCAACTTTAAAGACCAGTTGAATAATCGTAGTTCTCTATTTTCCTTAAATTATTATAGAATTTATTACACGGACCATTTATTTGGATAGTAAACATTCTTTAATTCTTTTTATTCAATAAATAAAATATTAAAAGACAAAATTCAACATGAAATTATAAAGAAATAATTAATAAAAATTATAAGAAGTTACTTCAAGTTGCCTGTAGAGTCAAAATTACCATTTTATTCTACTCAATACCGTATACATATAACTTTGGATGTTTTTATAAATGCATGCATTGTTTACATACGATCAATTGCAATCATATTAAAGTAAAAAAAAAATATGTTTGCTTGTCACTTTTTATAGTTTCACATTTGCTCAACAAATATTTGAGTTTTGCTTTTAAAAAAATCGGACATTAGACATGTGCATTTAAAAAAGTAGTAGTAGTAGTAAGTCGTCAGACTTTAACAACCATGCATTTATGGAAGCAACCTTTGTCAGCTTTTTAATGAGAACAAGCATATTTCAATAAATTTTCCACAATATGTGATTTTCCACAATATGTGATGGTAAAATACACTAATCCTAAAAAAAATTATTTTATCTCTTATGAATTGTTCCTAAAAGTTTTAAATATTTTGTAAAGTATTGAGTTAATAAATTTTTTAACGAAATAATTAATTTCAACCCAAATAAATGTTTGGTTTGAAATTTGTGGATCGCTTGCACTTTTCAATGCAGGTGAAGTGTAAAAGAAGTGTATTTGTTACCGAACACACCCTCATATTGCCAACATTTGCATATTTTTTGCACTTTTTGACTGCCCCTACATTTGACTAGATGAAACTCTATCTTCACTAAATTACTATGGACACTAGCTTATTTTTGTTCACTTTTGAGGTGTTGTTGTTTTCCATGTAAAATTTTACTAGCTAGTATTTTGAATTACCAATAAAACACGGCTAATAATTGTTTCTAGTTTGTTCCGTACATAAATACACATATGTAGTTAACACATGTCACACTTTACAAATACAGTCACACCGAACTTCAAATTTTTCAGAATTCAGAAAAACTGTTCAATTGGGATTCTGCTTCTACTTCCAATTCCGTATTGCCAATTAAAAACGACATAAATCTAATTGCTTGTTAGGTTTTTTAAAAAGGAATTCGAATACATTTTTGGATCCATACACGCTTAAATCAATATACATATATTTCATTGATAAGATCTGTTTTGGAATATGCGTGTTGTATTTGGTGCCCTTCGTACGATCGCAGCATAAATCGAATTGAATCTGTTCAAAGAAAATTCACAATATACGCGATCTGGAAACTCAATTGGACAAATGGAGTAATACCATCTCATGAAGTGAGATGTCAACTCATTGATTTATATTCGCTTCGTTCAACACGTCAGTGTTATTTAGTTATGTTTGCTAGAGATGTGATTTGTAACCATATTGACTGTGCTCCCTTGCTTGAGTTGTTCTCTATTCGCATTCTTGTTAAATCTCTTCATGTTTTTAGCTTTTTTATATTTCTTTTCATAGAACTAACTATGGTTAATTTGAACCAATATCTCATTCCTCTTCCGTGTTCAATTCTAAGTATATAAATAATCATATTGATCTGCAATCTAGTAGAGTATCATTTAAGAGTACAGTTTCAGAGCTCTTAAAAGATACTAACTAAATATTTATTTATTTTATTATTTCATTTTGTTAATTCATGTTTAACTTTTTATTTATTTATTCATATTGTTATTAAATTAACTGTATATACATTTATATCTCGTCATTTTTTGTAGTCTTATCAGCCATATACTAAAGAGATGTTAAAAAATTGAATTGGCATTACAGTTTTTCGATTTATGGCAAAAAAAAGTAACGGATTATCCATTTTGCGGTTTCAAAAGTATAGGGCTGAAATTGGACATCTGTCAAATTAGGTTGTTAAACTAATTTTTTTTTCAGTTGAAAGTCAGACATTTACGAAAATTAATCGCTTAACTCTCGCACAACGCATACAAATTGTTAAAACCATGCCACACAACAAATATGGATTTATTGCAAGAGACATTTCCAACCAATTTTTTTTCAGTTGAAAGTCTGACATTTACAAAACTGGATCGCTTAACTATAGCACAGCGCATACAAATTGTTAAAACCTACTACAAAAATGGTGATTCTGAGACAGCCACATATCGTGCTTTAAGAGGAGATTATGGTTTACATAATTGTCCAACTACTCAAGCAATTGGCAAAATTGTGAAAAAATACGAAGAAATGGGATTGGTTACAGATATTGTAAGGCTGTGCATGATCGTTTCGCTCGTACCACTGAAAATATCGCTGCTGTAATGAATTTGTTGCCGAAGACCCGAATGTCTCGATTCCTCGTCGTTCTCAGGAATTAGGACTGTCTTACGGCACATTATGGCGTATTTAGCATTTGGATCTACACCTACATCCATATAAAGTCCAGCTCACACAACTGAAGCCAGGTTACCTCACAACTCGAGCGAATATGGCTTTATTGCAAGAGACATTTCCTGGCCGCGTAATTTCTCGTCGTGGCGATTCAACTGGCCACCAAGATCATGCGATTTGACAACACCAGACTTTTTTTTGTAGGGCTACGCGAAAGGCCGTGTTTATGCAGATTAACCTTTAACTCTTGAGCACTTAAAAACCAACATTCGTCAAGTTATGGCTGAGATACCGCCCAATATGTGTCAAAAAGTGGTCGAAAATTAACTCAAAAGAATCGATGCTTGCAACAATTCGCGTGGTGGTCATTTAAATGATGTAGTGTTTCACACATAATGTAAACGTTCAAACTTTATAATAAAAAAGAAATATCATGAAAAAAAATATTTTATATGTGTTTTATTTACGTTTACTTTTGTGATCGCAAAATGGAATGTAACGCTATGAGACCTGGCTCTGACCATAATATTGGTTCTAGAGCTGCTAAAGTGATTGAAGAAAAGACGAAACTACATAGTAGGTTTTGAAGTTTTAGGAAAATACTTGCTATCAATAAACGCTAAAACATCTAAGTCGGTACACTTGAACAAAACAAGAATCTTAATAGTAGTAACTTTAACAGTAGTTCATCTACAATATTTCCACGAATGGCTCCAGATAGATAGTTCTGCTGAAAAGTGCTGAGTACTTGCCGGTATGCAGAAAGGGAGAGCTGTTATTTTTCGTCGTCAACAACAACACTCTTCGAGTCTCAGCCCACAGGTTCAAGACGACAAGGAAGACCGAACCTCAGGTTTAAAACAAAGGCATCCAGACTTTTTTTTAGAAAAAGTAAAAACTTCGCAAAAATTAAGAAAGTTATTATTAGTGCGTGTCTCATCTCTGCTTATTTTTTTTAAATTTAAATACATATTGTAAATGGAAAATCGGATTCCTACAGAAAAATAGTAATACAGTGTAAGTTCACAAACGTCAAATTTTGCTGCAGTCATTCGGCATCACTGCTTTTTTGCTGATGCAGCTGTTGCTGATGCGATGCCGACTAATCACGCTGTCGTAGTGATGCTTTTTTGTTTAGTTTTTGCGCATCAGTTTATGCAAGTTTGCAATAATGAACAGTTGACGCGAAAAATGATGCCAGAATCTGCGTTTGTGAACGTTTGACTTTGAACATTTGGGCATCATTACTGCAGTGATGCGTTTGTGAACTTACACACATATACTTTTATATATGGCCTAAAGTGAAACTCTTTCCTTTTTTTTATTTATGTCGTTTTCAATTGGCAATCCGGAATGAGAAGTAGAAGCAGAATCCCAATTGAACACTTTTTGTGAAAAATTTGAAGTTTGGTGTGACTGTATTGGTAGTTTTGCAATCTTGGCTTTTTGGAAAACTCCTGCAATAAAAAATTAACTACATCACTTGAATCGTCATCAATTGATGAAGAAGATGAAAAAGACGACTCCAACAATGTTTCTAACAAATTAGGAACAATTGCTAAGATATTGTCAATATTATCATCCATTTTTAAATATGTAGTTTAGTTTTAATTTCAAGCAATCAGTTCACAGTTCGCACAATTTGTTAATTTAAAAATGACATTTGTCAAGTGTGACATGTAAAATCTTTGAATGTGTGAGTGATTCTGTTTTTGCTTCTGACTTCAAATCCAGAAGAGAAATCTCTTCTTTTTCAGAATTAGAACTGTCACTTTTGCCCAATTGAACGCTTTTAGAATGCTTTTTTCTGATTCCAGATTGCCAATTGAAAACGACATTAAAATATATCTATGCATATTGCATACTAGCATTAACAAAATAAAAATGTATAGGTAGTCATGTCTCAATATTTTCTTTCAGATTCAAGCTCACACTCAAATAATTTCGGAAATTGGCTACTGTCGCTCATGGGTTCGTACTAGTTTGAATGATTGCCTATTTTCGTCGTATCTAAATAATATTCGTAAAAATGGATCTGCACTTAATCCTTACTACAAAAGATATTCTTTTGTTAAAGATTCGGATATGACTGAAGTATCATCAAAAATAATAGAAGGCATTGAATCATGTGTTCATTTCACTCTACCAGTAAACTCAAGTCTTCTTAATCAATGGCCCAACTATTCATTACAACTGGCTGGTCTATGGACTTTACCTTTAAAATCATGTCCAGTATAATTTTTTAACATAATAATAAAACATTTATATTTTATATTTTTTTCAACAGATAAGCAGCGCTCTTGACGTAGCTGGTACAATAACTGAAATTGTCAGTATCCCTACCCCACGACCAGTTCAAACGAATGAACTCTTTTCTGAATCTATTTCAAACTCACCTTTTGGTCGTACATCAAATTTTGCAGTAGAAAATCTTTGTCAAAAGGAAAATTTAGATATTTTTCTTACAAAATGCGACGAAATAGAACAAGTTGTCGAAGAGGAAAAAGCTTTTATCGAACAAAATTCAGGAATAACAAAATTAAAACAAACTTCTGTCACTGATGTAGAAGAGAACCCTGTTATTGATATAAAATCGAAAGACATTGGAGATAAAAATGTTCATGGAAACTCACTGACGAACTTAATGCATACGTCTTGGTCATCTGAACATATCGATGAAAATCATACAAATAACAATAGTACATTAGTGTACGAAAGAGAAAATTTAACTTGTTCCATAAGCAGTGTCAGTTCGATAAATTCTACACGTTCACCGCTTGATCGTTGTAGTTATAACACATTGCTTAAAAAACATGAAAGCAACAGGCCGGCTAACTGGACCAACGTTTGGGAAAAATTTGTTGGATTATATGGTCATGAAAATGGAGAAGACCAACAAAATGTATGGCATATCTTCTTAGGAAAATAGTTTGAAGAAGAATAATTGTTTTGTTTTTTTTTTTTTATTTACTATGTTAAGACATCTGGTAACTTTGAGGTTATTGCACATTCTGTCTCCGAGAAATTTAATATAAACGAGCTTCAGGGGATGGTTGAAACTTTATGTAAATTAGCACACGAAAATGGCTTGGATTCACAAGGATTTCTTTGTGAATCTTGCGCACATCCTCTTGGAATTGGATTTTCTCCAGCCCAGTAAGTTTTTAATTAAATACGTTTTTGACTTGAACATCTCGAATTTAGCTAAAACTTTTTTGGATACTTGCGAGGATTGAAAATTTGAAAAAAAAAAAAAATTTTGTTGTTTGGAAACATTTTCAAGAATATATGTATATGGAATTCCGGAGCAAAAATTCTTTTCTTTTTTTCATTTTTTTCTCAATTGAATAACTACATGCGTTCCGCAGGATGAGTGACATCACGGTTATACTTTAAACAAAAACGGCATAGGTTTATTATTGAATTTAATAAAGTCAAAATGTGATGATTCAGCAATTGTGAGGATGCAAATTAAAATAAAATACATTAGAAATATAAACCACATTACCCTTAAAAAATACAAACACAATATTCAAATGACAAGCAAAAATAAGAATGAATATGAAAGTTAGCTAATAGGGCCCATACACTACACATGCATGCATGCACAATCTCAAATTAGCAAACTGTACATTCTTTAGTCGTGTGTAGGTACATCGCTGACTAAAGAACATCTTTAAAAATGTCAGATTCAAAGTCTGCTGCAGCAGCTATTTTGATTGCATTGGCAATAAAAAAATAAAAAGAAACGATTGTGGTGCAAAGAATGGCTGCAGAGGAGAAACGAAGCAGGCCACGTTAAATTATAAAGTTCTAAAAATTCAGCCCAAAATTTTTTATTTCCCGCTGACATTTTCTAAATTAAATTTCTCTTGATGTTCACTTCTCGAAATCGACCGCTTGAATGAGCAAATTAGTCCACACACTACACATGCTTGCATACACAAACAAGAAAATATCAAACATTTTTGAAATCACTCATGCCGCATGCGCATGCACAACCACACATGCTGCGCCATACACTCGCTGTTTGCATGCACAGTTACAGGAATGTGCATGCATGCATATGTAGTGTATGGGCCCTATACTATAACTCCAAATTCATAGGAGACTAATTAAATGATCAATATAGAATACAATATTGTATAAAATTATAAATTTCCAAAAATATTATCTGAGAGATTTATGAGACTAAGGGGCCAGTTATAGCTGTCATTGGTTTTCATCATTGAAAATTTTATTTCGCTATTAAAAGCGATAGAGAAAGTCAAATTTGTCATTGGAGGTATAAAAATGAAGCTAATGACTTGGAGATTTTTTTTAGTGAAAAAAACCTTTATTTTAACCCAGAAAAGTTCTGTAAGTTAATTTTTAATTTTTCAATGATGAAATCGTTTTCAATGAACAGCTGTTTCGATTTGGAACAAAATCGTTCCAATGAAAGCATTCCATTCTCGTTGTATTCCCACCTGTCAGTTTTTTTTTCAATGATCATTTTTTCATTCAATGATCAACTCTAACCTCAAATACTTGGAAAATGTTTGTTTATTTTTTGTTTTCTTTTACATTATGCAGTTGTACGTAGTGTTTAAAAGAAATTTAAATAAATCTATCATTTACACGGTTGATAAAATTTTAATTTGTTCTTTTTTCCAAACAGTAGAGGTGGTTTAAAAAACAGAGTTTTTTTTTATTTCAATGATAGATATTTTCAATGACATTTTTCAATGATAGCTATAACCAATTTGTCAAAAAAAATTCAATGATTGGTTTCAATGAAAAATTTGTTTGGAAATTTTAAGGGGATAGAGAAATTAAAATTTGTCATGTTTGGTATAAAAATAAAGCTAATTAGTTGGAGATTTTTTTTAGTGAAAAAAAAAAACATTTATTTTAACCCAGAATTTTTCTGTAAGTTCATTTTTAATTTTTCAATGATATATACCCTGGACCCATGTTCTGTAACTCAGGCGATAACTTATCACATCGTTACGAAATGAAACGATTTGTTCCCCACTTAACGCCACTGGAAAAATTTGTGTTTCTGTAACTCGTCGCGATAAAATAAATTTGAGATTTATTTCCACTGGAATTTCCATTGGAAGGCGATAAGACGGACTCTCATTTGGCTTTAAAAACAAAAACATTGCTCAATTGAGTATTTTCAAGTTCATGTAAACATTTTTTTTTGCTAATAAAGAAATGCAAACTTAAAAGTTAATGAAATCATTAGTTTTTTAATGAAACGAAAAAACACAAGATTGAACATACATATATACATAAAATTGAAAAAAAAAACAAAAAAGGAAGAATTGATTGTCGGCTGTTGGCATCGGTGAATTGGCCGCGGGCAAACGGCTTGTTCTCCGCCATAAAATCCACCAGTGTCTCCTTCTGGCACTTTAATAATCTTGTTCATCTCTATAACATAATATTTATATATTTAGTTCTTGAATCAATTATTTATGTATTACCTTTTTTGCCTCCGACATCATTCTTGGTCTTCGCGTTTCGCCTGCTTTTTATGTAGTGATAAATTTTGACATTTAAAGAGAACGACTTATCGACTTTCAAAGATACAGAAACCCATTTTATCGAATTTTTCCAGGATTCCTATTCCGTTTGTTCCAGTCGATAGAATTAACGACTGTCAAAGTTACAGAAACCCGACGATGCGATAAAATGTATTTCGTCCCAATTCTCATCGTTTCTCGACGAGTTTTATCGCTTCGAAAGTTACAGAACATGGGTACTGGACCCATGTTCTGTAACTCAGGCGATAACTTATCACATCGTTACAAAATGAAACGATTTGTTCCCCACTTATCGCCACTGGAAAAATGTGTGTTTCTGTAACTTGTTGCGATAAATTTAATTTGAGATATATTTTCACTGGAATTTCCATTGGAAGGCGATAAAGACGAACTCTCATTTTGGCTTTAAAAACAAAAACATTGCTCAATTGAGGATTTTCAAGTTCATGTAAACATTTTTTTTTGTTAAGAAAGAAATGCAAACATAAAAGTTACTGAAATTATTAGTTTTTTAATGAAACGAAAAAACACAAGATTAAACATACATATATACATAAAATTGAAAAAAAGGAAGAATTGATTGTCGGCTGTTGGCAACGTTGAATTGGCCGCGGGCAAACGGCTTGTTCTCCGCCATAAAATCCACCAGTGGCACTTTAATAATCTTGTTTATCTCTATAACATAATATTTATTAATTTAGTTCTAGAATCAATTATTTATTATTTATGTATTACCTTTTTACCTCCGACATTATTCTTGGTCTTCGCGTTTCGCCTTCTTTTTATATAGTGATACATTTTGATATTTAAAGAGAAAGACATCGATTTTCAAAGATACAGAAACCCATTTTATCGATTTTTTCCAGGATTCCTATTCCGTTTGTTCCAGTCGATAGAATTAACGACTGTCAAAGTTACAGAAACCCGACGATGCGATAATATGCATTTCGTCCCAATTTTCACCGTTTCTCGACGAGTTTTATCGCTTCAATGTGCGCGGTTAGTAGAAAGATGGGTGACCATTCGAAACCTACCGCGTGCTGTTGTCATGTGTTCTTTCTTTCTGTTATTCTTTCTCTTCTCTGTCCTTCTGTCTTGTATTAATGTCTTGTGTTGTATCGCCTTAAATAGCCTCAGTAGCTCAAGGTTAAGTGCAGAGTTGTAAATTTTCAAGTACCAGTACCAGTACAAGTACCAGTACCGGTACCGGGTACTGGTACTGGTACTTGAAAAAATCAAGTACCTGGTACTTGGTACTTGAAAATCACAAGTACAAGTACTTTTTCAAGTACTTTTTTTTAAGTACCTTAACTGGGTACTTGAATACTTGCAAGTACATTTTCAAGTATTTTTCAAGTACTTTTGAAGTAGGTATAAGTCCATTGGAAATATTTTAAAGAAATTAGATAATTTTGGGACCATATGGAAAGTTATCTTAGTTAGTTTTTGTTTTAATTACATTTAATGTAATGTACGTGCATACATAAGTGTATTCTAGGTCACAACCCATAATTCCCAAATAACATGAATGAGAATTGAAACGGCCTAGGAATTGTACTTGTCAGTCTTACATTGCCCAGTAATTGTATTTGAAAAGTATTTAAAAATGTACTTACCAGTATCACAGTACCCAGTAAAAGTACTTGAAAATGTACTTGCAAGTATTCAAGTACCCAGTAAAGGTACTTAAAAAAGTACTTGAAAAAGTACTTGTACTTGTGATTTTCAAGTACCCAGGTACTTGATTTTTTCAAGTACCAGTACCAGTACCCGGTACTTGGTACTTGAGAAGTACTGCAGTCCAAAGATACTTAAGTACCTTACAACTCTGGTTAAGTGTCTCTACTCTGTACATTTATGTGCTGTATAGTATGTAATGTAATGTTACAGAACATGGGTACTGGTTACAAGAGGAGATCGAGGAATCGAATCGAAATTGAATTGAGATTTCGATCCAAGTATACGACGTCAGTGGATCGAGGAATCGAATTGAAATGGAATCGAGATAACATTTTGGTTATATTTGTGTGCGTTATGTGTTGTGACTTTGTGAGTAAATCGATTCACCTCGTTTTGTGGGATCGGTTCGAGTAATTCTATTTCGATCCGATCCAGGTATATGCGGCGCTAAATCCCGATTCAATTCTCCTTGCAAACTGGGTAATAATCAATAATCAATTTTCAATGAACAGTGAACAATGAACAAAATCGTTCCAATGAAAGCATTCCATTCTCGTTGTATTCCCACCTGTCAGTTTCAGTTTTTCTTTCAATGATCATTTTTTCTTTCAATGATCAACTCTAACTTCAAATACTTGGAAAATGTTTGTTTAATGTTTATTTTTTGTTTTCTTTTAAATTATGCAGTTGTACGTAGTGTTTAAAAGAAATTTAAATAAATCTATCATTTACGCTATTGTTAGAATTTTAATTTGTTCTTTTTTCCAAACAGTAGAGCTGGTGTAAAAACAGAGTTTTTTTTATTTCAATGATAGATATTTTCAATGACATATTTTTCAATGATAGTTATAACCAACTTGTCAACAAAATTCCAATGATTGGTTTCAATGATGAAAACCAATGATAGCTATAACTGGCTCCTAATGCTCATTTGCCCCATACCACAATTTTTCAGTAAGGTCACTTTCTTTGTAAGGGTACCATAATGTTTCACGAAAAGTTTTTTCGACAAAGACCGTGGCACAGTGTGGTAAATCGGAAATCTAGCTAGAATTATGGTTTTTTTCCCCCGTTTGAGGAAAAAAATACCTTTACCTCTCAACAAAGAGAGGATTTTTCAATTTCTTAAAAATCCAAACAACAAATTAGGTTTTTTTTTAAAAATAGAGTTTTTATTAAAAGTAGAGTTTTTGTGGTGTTTTATTTTTTGAGACCGAGGTCCGATTGAGTCTGATGTAAAACTGATTGAAATTCTAAGATCGCCAACCTAAAGTGGTTGATCTTAATCTTTTATGATTAATTGAAAGTGATATTCGATACTTGTGTGACACTTCAACGGAAACGAAATGTTTACGTATCACACAACCATCGATATCAATTATTTATTGTTTACTCCGACTGTATCCGCCGAAGATACTTATGCCCGCGCTAGGTGACGAGGGTGATGTCGGCGACATAACTCCCCCCTCCTTAAGATTCTCCTCCGGAGAATCCGAAGTGTTAATCCTTATTTCTACTTGAGGTTTTTTATTGAATTTCCCTTTAAATTGGGTATAAGTAATTATTGTAATAAAAATGGTCAAAACGGCTATTGTGCCAAACGAAATTCTTGTTGACATAAAATGTTTATACTTTACTTCCTCAATAAATTTTCTGTTTTCAATATTTTTATAATGCAACTCTGGCATTGAAATGTTTAGTGAAACATTATTTATTTTTACTTCATTAAAATTTGGAAATATAAGATTCTCATTTACGATCATGGTCTCATAATTTACATCGTTGATACTTAGTTTACAATTCTTAAAATTTATTATAGCATTTCCTGCTATATAATTATCGTATATATTACAATTTTGTTTTAGTTTTGTTTTTGGAAGATTTTTAATTACAATTATATTATTTTTTAACTGTTTAATTATTTCTTCATTGGAAGTTTTATAATTACAATTTGCATTTTCATTTAACAACTTTGAAATGCAATTGTCTTTTATTGGTTTCAAGTTTTTCTTTAATAATAATTTGTCATCTTGATATTCAAAGAATGACGAATTTCGTAAAATTACAGTATTATAATATATCGTGTCCAATTCCAATTTTCCTTTGTTTGGAATAGGTTCGATAAATGTTTTATAAAATTTTTGATTCGAATATCTTGGAATCATTATTATGAATACTAGCTTATTTTCATAAAATGCAACGGAATTTTTAACAAACATTACATTTTTAATTGTTATATTGTATTTTTGCATTTCTTCCAAAGTAAAAATGTATCTACTCGTAATATTTAGCCTAGATAACATTACATTTTCTTTTATATTTCTTACTTGTTCTCTTAGAAGTTGTAAATCGTATTGTATTTGAAAAACATTTTGTAACTCCATAATTCTTGTTACCTCAGTTTGTATTTCATCTTCTATTTTTTGAAAATTTTCATTTATAATAATCTGTTGTTTGTTAATATGGTCCGTAATAGTTTTTAGTTCAATATTTATTCTGGCATTTATTTTTATTTGCGAATTCAAATTACTAATTGCATTTTTGTTATTTCTCTGTGGTTATTTTCTTTATGAAAGTCTACAATCATTTTATCTTGTTCCTGTTCGTTTTCTATGTCTTTTAAAATTTTTTGTACATTTTAGAATCTTAAATCTTTTTGATCTGTGGAAATGATTTTTAAATACTTCTTGTATTTGAAGATATAGCTGGAAGTCTTCTACGTATATAGCATTTGTGCTTTTCGGGTTAAAATGGTTTTTTTTTATAATTTGAATAATATCAGTTTCTGTGAATTCTTTGCATTTAATTATTTTCCTAGTTTTATTAAAAATCTTTTTCGTTCTGATTTGATTTGCACCACTTCTCAATTTTTCAATGATATATTGATTTTTAAATAAATTCAATGGAGATTCTCAAATTGGAATGTGCCCGGAATCATCTTCACTAGCACTATGCATTGTAGCACCTGTAGTTACTACTTCATCATGATTAATTTCGATAGGTATTCTACTTAAAGCGCCTGCATTGCTGTTTATTTTTCCTGGTTTATACTCTATTTCATAATCAAATTCCTCCATTTGTAATTTCCATCTAACGAGTTTACTATTCGGTTTATGGTCTGTTTGAATTTTAAATTTTGTACCGTACAGGTATGGTCTAAAGTATTTAGTTGCCCAAATTATTGCTAATAGTTCCTTCTCGATAGTTGAATAATTCTTTTCATGCTCATTTAAGGTTCTACTTGCGTAGCACAAGGGATGTTCTAATCCTTCTTGGATTTGAGATAACACAGCTCCTATAGCATAATTAGATGCGTCTGTGCTTAAAATGAATTGTTTTGTAAAATCTGGGTAAGCTAAAATTGCTTCTGTTGTGAGCATTCTTGTGCAATCATTAAAACATTTATAATATTTTTCATTATTTATATCGATCTTTTGCCCTTTCTTTAACTTTTCTGTAAGTGGTTTAGTAAATTTCGCAAAATCCTTTAAAAATTGTTTAATTTGCTTCTGTGTCTTTGGAATCGGATAGTTTTCTACTGCCTCAATCTTTTTTTGATTTGGTTTTATACCATCTTTCGTGATTACATGTCCTAGAAACTCTACTTCTTGTTTTAAAAATTTGCTTTTTTCTATCTGTATTTTAAGGTTAGCATTTCTTAGTACTTCGAAAACTTTCTGTAAATTTTGAATGTGCTTTTCGACATTTTTGGAAAATATTATAATATCGTCCATATAAATAAAACATATGACTTTAATTAAGTCTTTTAAAATGTCATCCATTACGCGTTGAAACGTAGCTGGGGCATTTTTAAGACCAAATGGCATTCGAGTAAATTCGTAATGACCATTATTCACGAAAAAAGCTGTTTTCGTTTCATCTACTTCGATTTGGTGAAAGCCTCATGCGAGATCGAATGTTGTAAAATGTGAACATTTACCTAACATTTCTAATATTTCCAAAATGTTCGGTATTGGGTATCTATCGTCTATTGTTTTTTCATTTACTTTCCTAAAGTCGATGACTAATCGCCATTTTTTATTCCCTAAAGTGTCTTCCTTTTTAGGCACTATCCAGACTGGTGAAGACCATGGTGAATTACTTGGTCTAATAATCCCTGAATCTAACATTTCCTTAATTTGTCTTTTAATTTCTTCCTTGTGGACATACGGATGTCTATAATTTTTTACGTACGCTGGGCGTTCATCAAGAGTTTTTATTTCATGTTTTACTCTATTTGTAAAGGTTAAGTTTTGTTTATCTCTTTTAAATACGTCTTCGTATTCTGCTAAAAATTCTATTAATTTTCTCTTTTCCTCACTATCTAAGTGATCTAGCTCTGTTTGCTTTATAATCTCATCTTTATTTTCGTTTATTGAATTAACATTTATTTCTTCTATGGCTTCCTTATTTCTTGTTTCGGGTACCAAACCGATACATTTTTCGCATTCAAATATCTTCAGATCTTTGTCTGTTAAATGAGTCTTAAATTTATTTATTACTTCTATTTCATTTGGTTCTTTGACCCTATTCTTATCTAGTTTCTCGGTAACTTTGATACTGCAACATCGCAAATTGGGTTCAATCTCCTTAAATTGGGTCTCAATAGTTCCGGTACTACTACCTTTATTATCGGGTTCCAAGCCGACTAATTTTTTCCTTTCTTCATTTGTTTTATTTTGCATTTCACTGATTTGATACTTCTTTATGTTTTTATATTTTCCTTTTACATTATAAACTCTGTATTTAATCTTTCTTTCTTATCCTCATTTTCCTTACTGCAATTATTTGTTCTCATATTAGTAAACTTGTCAACCGCTAAGTCGACATCTAGGGAATTTTGAGCTGCTAGGCAAAAATTGCTCTCTAGATTATTAAGCCGTTCGGCTTTTAATGGCTGTCGAACTCTAAAGGTTAGAGGGTGGTTTGTTTTGTTTCTCAACATTAACTTTGCCAACCAATTCTTAGAACAGTATACGTCGTCTAAGACTTTGATATCGCCTAAGTTTCTCTCTAATATTTTTATTTCACCGCGTTTTATATCTACGGGAAATTTTGAATAAATAGTTTCTTGTGGTTCTAACTCGTATTCATATTCTCTTATTATTGGTTTGAATCGAATTTTAATTTTGTTTTTCCCTCTTGTTAATTCTCCATTTTTATAATATATTCTCCATTTTCTTAAAATATCGTTACCTATTATGCCGTCGAAATATTCGTGAAAATTATTAATTAAATATGTAACATTGGGACAATCTAACTCAAATTCTTCGAATAAAGTCATTTCGACTTCTTGATTTATAATTGTTTCTCCGCTGAATGATTTTGCTATTCTAGGTTCTATATCTATCAAAAATTTTTTATTTATTCCTTCAGGACTAAGTATTGAACTTGAAGATCCTGTATCTATTAACATTTTAAGTTTCTTGTTTTTGTTAATTTTAACTTCCACATACGGAAGTGTGTTTAGACCGAGGCTCTTGGCCGAAAATTCTCCTGCGAATAGACTTCATTCGGTCTATTATTGTTATTCCTATTCAACGCTCTTTGAATTGTGGAAGGGTTTGCATCCACCTCCATAGGAACTGATCTATTTTGCAAACGTTGGCCTGAATTGTTTCTATTCATGTTAGAATTATTTGTTCTGTGCATGAAAGAGTTGTTATTTCTATTATTTGTATTAAAGTTATTATGATTATTATTTGCATTATTATTCCTATGATTATTATACCTGAAATCGTTATTATTACTACTTCTATTGTTGAAATTATTGTTTCTTTGTAAATTGTTATTGTAGTTATTTCTGTAATTGTCTCGATGATTATTTCTTTGTTCTCTAAAATTGTTATTGTTTTGGTTTTTACTTGTTTCAGCTAAGCTGAGAGTTATCTCGTAAGCCTGTTCTAAGCTGTCCGGGTCTCTGGACATTACTATGGTTCTAAAAGGATCTCTAAGCCCTTTTACAAACGTATCTAGACCTTCCCTTATATTTCTCCTCATCATTCTAGCCCTAATGCCTGTATCATCTTCATTTCGTTTTACGCGCACGTTTAGTGCGGTAATTATTTCTAGAATGTCATCATAAAATTTGGATAAACTACCTGTTTGTTTAATCAAGTTGAGTTGGTTATATAGGGCTCTTTCGTCCCTGTGGTCTTGGAAATGTTCCGGATTGCCGTAAAGGCGAAGCCTTTCATAAGCTTTGTCCTTAATTTTACTCCTGACTACTGTATCCATATTTGTAATGGAGCGTTCTCTATTGTCTGGAGCGCACTCCATACTAGGTCTACTGATTTAATGAAACCGTCGAGTTCTGTAGGTTTTCCTGTAAATTCTGGTATAGTCTTTAAGAGGTCTGGTGTCTTTAGAAAATTCATTGTACTGAGTATATATTTTTTTTTATAGTTTTAGTCGAATTTAATTAGTTATTGCTTTTTGAGTCAAAAACAAATGTGTTATTTGTTTTAGTTATTTATTTTTCGCTTGATCATCAACTTAGTATTTTATCTATTTAGATTTATTTTTTTTTTAAATCTTTTTTTTTTTTTTTTTTTTTTAATGCACAATATTATTTAATAATTTCAATGACTTAAAATTACCTTAATTTTATAATTCTTATACTAGATGAAAAGTCTTCGTTCGTTGGGTTGATGGTTGGTTGATGTTTCTTCTTTTTACCCGGTCCTTATTTGTTGTTCAATGTTCTTATTATACATCCAAAATAACCGTTGACCTTTATTTCCAATCGGTTTCTCACTGAGATTTATTTAATTCTCTAATTTTATTTAGATCTTGCTCTGTGATTTATTAAAAATAAATAATTTTTTAGGTCTTTGGGTGAGATTTATCATTTAAGTTCACAAATATCTCTTATCTGTTGACTTATTTAATCAAAAATATATATAATTGGTTAACCTAAAACCTTTTCCATAGAAAATAAATCAAAAATGGCCAAATGATAAATTACATTGTTTTTTTATTTTTCAAGTAAAAAACATCAATTCTTAAGTATTCAGCCTTACTAAAAGTAAACTCTCAAGATTTTTTGGATTCAAATTGTATCTTCTTTCACTAAGTATAAAACTTAGAGAGGAAAATGCCCTTTTAACTGAAACTGACATTTGAGTTTGAGATTTTGAAAAAATGACAAAATATTAGTGTCCAACGGTAAACGAGGGTAGGCCGAATCAAAATTTTCTATGTCAACATATAATTTTAGAAGTGTTTCGTTGTTACTGACGTCACTTGTTCCATTTTCTTCACGTTCTTTTTGCTCGATTCTATTTAAATATAAGTTTAACGCCCATGTTCTGCATTTCACTTATTGTGAATTCACTTGGCGAAAGTGAATTTGGGTGTTCCACAATTCGTAATTGTGAATTGCAATTTCGAAAGTGAAAATTGGTGTTCTGCATTTCGGTTCATGCCGATTTCTACACGGATTCAAATCACTTATTTTTTGTTTGTGAATTGTCTGTGAAATTTGTGAAAGTGCAGTTACTTTGTACATATTTCTTCGTCTGTTAGCAAAATGTAAGAGAAAAACATTTATTTTTGTCATTTCAATCTAAAATTACAAAAAAAGCAAGAATTAACTTTATTTATCAGAACAATTCATATAATATTCACACACTCACATTGTGTCAGGTAGATCTAAAACATTTGATTTGTCTCGCAAAATTTGTCTTCTTATTTTTTCTTTTGAATTCTGCTTCCTTCTATCCATTAAAATTGCCAATAATATTGCATCCATGTTCAAAGCACAAGAATTTCACTTTAGAAACAAAATAAAATGGATGTTCCTTCAGTTCTGACAGTTCGAAGCAATTTCGAAGTTTTCGAAATCGGTCGAAATCTAGAACATCCAATTTCATTTCACGTGAAATTCAAAAGTGATTTCAATTCACTTTCGATCGAATTCCGGAACATGGGCGTAAAAGTGTGTTATCGGTATCACTGGCTTGACTTGTTGGAGTATTCGGACTTTCGTTGCCTGTCGATGGATTTTCTTCTTGAGAAACCGTGGTTATATTCTACATAAAGAATATTATAAATTTAATGAAATTATACTTTATATTCTTAGAGATAAAAAAATATTGGAAACATTTTAATTTAAGACGAAATTTGTAGTAATGGCAATATGTTTTTTTTTTTTATTATTATTTATTTGAACTTTCACTTTTAAAATCCAAAATATCAGGACTTTTGGAAACAGAATTTCGACCCGCCCTATTGCTTTTTGGTTGTTGGTCAATACCAAACTGACTCGAGGATCAAAATAAATTGCACTCAACATTGGTACGCTTTCCAAAAGCAAACCCTCTCTATCATTTAATGCCGTTTTTAGTTTAATTTTTAAATCACAGGAAGCATTTTCGTAATGCAGTTTAAGCTCCATCCAAATTTTGAAAAAGTCACTTAATACAAGTTGTTCTTCTTGCATTTTAAGTGTAGCAATCCAAATAGGCTTTAAACATTCCACGTACTCTTCAATCCATTGCCAATCAACCGTATCATGAAAAATCTGTTGTTCCATAAGGAATGATTTTATTTCTAATATTTTTTGCAACATATGATATGTTGAATTCCACCTGGTGGAAACACCAAGTGGAGGTATGCAACTATCCGATTGCAATAATATGCGTCTACATATAATGGACATGGAACAAGACATTACAAGATATTTTAATACATATATAATAAAAAGAAAAATTAGTATGCGAACGATTTTGAGCTATAGGTCAGTTATTTTAAATAGTTCTTAGACGCAGAAATATATATTATTTTTTGTTAAAAAAATACCTATAGCTCCAAGACGTTCTTCTTTTAACTTGTTAAATAGGAAAATAATAAAAAAAAAACATTCGTCGGCAATGCAAACCACATAAATCAACAGTTTAACAGAACGTGTATAAGAAGTGAGTTAATAAAATTCTATTTTATTCGTGAAAAACAGTTTTTATTGGAATTTGGATGTTTTAAATGAAAAAAGGTGTGTGAAATTATTTGAAATCATTGAAAGGATGTTGATAAATGACTAAATAAACATTTCCTGAAAATTCTAAACAAAGAAATTTCTAAAGCAAATTAAATATCTCCAAGTGAGATTTATTTTTTTTCTCTCAGCAATAAGTGGTCACCGGGTAACCAAAACCTAAAAAAAAAACAAAATAAAAGTTTCTCTCTGAGAAACCGAAAAAACAAAAATAATAAATAAACTTGTTATTACGTGATCATTTTTGAAAATCTCAACAAGTGAGAGTAATTTAAGAGAACTTTCAAAAGGTTGAGATTTACTTTTGATCTCTTGTTCTTATTGTCTTTATATTCTTAATGTTCTTTTTAACACGCTTACATATATTAGCTTCACTTGTATGTATGTATGTATGTAACCGACACCTTTACACTCGATTTTGACCCACTTTACACGAACCGATTTTAATAAAATTTTGTACACATATCAAGAACCGGTGGCAAAACAATAATTTCATAAGTTTATCTCAATATCCTTATCAGGATTACCAGGATTTAATATTTTAATCCCACAGCTCCTGCTTTTTGCTGATTTTATTATGCGCTTATAAATATTAATAGACTCCCTCATTTTAAGTGCTGCGGTGGCTCAGTTGGTTAAAGCGCGGTCACGTTTCAGTTTGAGCGTCAAGGGTCGTGGGATCAAATCCTAGCTATGGGTGACTTTTTTTTTTTAATTAAAATTACGAGATTTTAAATAATAAATAAATAATTCCAATTTCATTTACAATTTCAATCAATGAAATGTTTCAATGTTTTCTTAAATCACAAAATACAGTTTAACAAAAAACTAAAAAACACGCTTTTAAAGCATGTAAACTAAAAAGTTAAAAATAAATATAGTTTGAAAAAACTAAAAAACACGCTTTTAAAGCACGTTAAACTAAAAAGTTAAAAATAAATATAGTTTGAAAAAAACTAAAAAACACACTTTTAAAACCCATCATACTAAAAAAGCGGAAAATAATTTTTAATATAAGCTGAAAACAATAATGAACTAAAAATACAAGTGTTATTGTGAATAAGCGTGGGGCGCTCGATATATGAAAAAAAAAAATATGGCCAATGCGCACAACGCTTTTTCACAATAACACTTGTATTTATAGTTCATTATTGTTTTCAGCTTATATTAAAAATTATTTTCCGCTTTTTTAGTATGATGGGTTTTAAAAGCGTGTTTTTTAGTTTTTTTCAAACTATATTTATTCTTGTCACTTTTATTATTATTTTGTATTTTATTGATTTGTATGTTTAATTTTTCTTGTTCATTTGCTATAATTTGTCGTTATTTATGTTGGTCAATTTCTTTTTTTTTTTTTCACGAACACTTGTTTCTTATGTTGTTCTCTACTAAATTTTAATTTTCAATTTTCACACTTGATTCTGTTCTTGAGTCTTGGTTTTTCTTTCAGTTAGCTAATTTTCAAAGTTTTCAGCAATTTATTCACAATTTTCTTTGTACTGTTTTTTTTAGAGAGCACCGAAAACCGACTGCGCCAATTATGTTCCCCCCGTTTGAGAAAAAAAATACCTTTACCTCTCAACAAAAAGAGGATTTTTCAATTTCTTAAAAATCCAAACAACAACTTAGGTTTTTGTAAAAATAGAGTTTTTATTAAAAGTAGAGTTTTCGTGGTGTTATATTTTTCGAGACCACGTCCGTTTGAGTCTGATGTAAAACTGATTGAAATTCTAAGATCGCCAACCTAAAGTGGTTGATCTTAATCTTTTATGTTTAATTGAAAGTGATATTCGATACTTGTGTGACACTTCAACGGAAACGAAATGTTTACGTATAACACAACCATCGATATCAATTATTTATTGTTTACTCCGACTGTATCCGTCGAAGATACTTATGCCCGCGCTAGGTGACGAGGGTGATGTCGGCGACATAACTCTAGACATAAATAAAACAATTAAAGCTCAGCAACATGAATTCTGATCACTTGTTGAGCTTCTCCATAGAATAGGTTACAATAACTTAGGTTTTATTTGTATGGTCTTAGCATTTAATTATTTTCATTGGAAGTATTTAAACAAAAACAAAAAGAAAAAAATGTAATTTTTTAAATAATTAATACAAAAACAGAAAAAACAAACATTGAGAAAAATATAAAAAAAAAGAAACAAAAAATTAAAAAAAAACATATCTATGTATGTATATGTATAAAAATCAATGCCGCTTTTCGTTGTAATTTTATAACTTAAGAACGTACTCACCTATCTAAACCAAATTTTTAGGCTATTTAGAAGATGGTTTATGTGAAGTTTGCACAAAATCGGTACGATGGATTTACACATAACACTACTTTTACCAAAATATAAGGGTTATAGCACCTTTACGTTTCAAAAAACAAATTCTTAGTTTTTTTCTTTTGTCAAAAATATAAATAAACAAAAATAGAAAAAATAAAACATAATTTCTTTCAAAAAATGACGACTGTAGGACATCACACTCAAAACAAATTCGTGCATTGTTTCTCATAATGCACTTTTGGTTCATCACATGAATTTGATATGAACTTAAAAAAATTCCAGAAAAATGCTGGCCCGTCGCACTATGGGACCAAATGAGCTTGAGCGTCTCAAAAATCTGTAACTTTTTTGTTTCTTTATCAAAATAAGTGAAATTTGGAACATACAATCATATGTAATATAAATTTTCATGAATTTTTAAAATCCACTAATAGTATGAGTATAAAAAAAATATTTAAAATAAAATTTTTATGTGGAAATCTTGAAAATAAAAGGATATAAATGCATCAAATCACCTCTGATTTTGATCTTCTTTGGTGTACTTATACTTCTCTCGATTCTAAACATAAATCCAAAAGGATTTAAAATTTTGAGGCCTGGCGTCGGATTTATGGGATTCTAAAGTTTGCCTTAGGCTTGAATAAGGATTTAAAGCAAGCATTTTTCTAGATCAAATGATGAGAAATACAATTATTATTTTTGTTTATGAAATATGTTGTAAATCACATGTTCTTTTGAGTAACGAAATCTAAACCGGAAGTTGGATTTATTTTTTGATAAAAAACCGGAAATTAAATTTTCAAACTTAATTTTAAAAAACTTCGACCATTTTGATATTTTTTTTTTATGTCTCAAAATAAAGTTTATACAATTTATAAGCTACATGCCAAGTTTCAGAGTGGGATCTCTATTCGTTTGGAAGATACATAACTTTAAGTGCTTCGCCTTTGTGCCAAAAACCATATTTTTCATATAGGAATCCAGAAACGGTGAATTAAATTTAAATTTTACTTTGTTTAGACCATTTAAATATGTTCTTTTCATTCCATAAAATCTTTCTAATGCAATAAAGATATAAAATGCCAAGTTTTAAGATGGGATCTCAATTCATTCAAAAGTTGCATGGTTTTTAGTACTGAAGCAACTATTTTCCACAGCTGGGGTTAACGTACTTCGCTCTAAAATGCAATCGACTTAATAATCGCTGGGTGATCCAAGTTGCAAATTGAATGCCTTCGACTTCATTGTCAACAAAACTATTCTTAATGTTATCACGGATTCTATGCAAGATACGCTTATGCGTACGATTTATGCTTAATCCATTAAAACCGAAACCAACAAAATTGAACTACCCTTTAAAGAGTTATGGTCCTTTTTATGTAAATTAATAATGTTTCAAAGTGAAAATAAAAAATGGGATAGATGACTATAAAACAGGTGATAGAATTTTATAACGAATTTATTTTTTTTTTCAAAATGTTTGGATTATTTGCTATTTTAAAATTTATGATTCGATGCTCCCAATCATTCTTAACAATAAAAAAAGCTTATTATTAACTGTTCTTTACAAAACTGTTATTATATCTTGTCGCTTAAGCTATCGTATACTTGTCAAAAAATGCTCTTTTTACACAATTTTGCTCATCAATTCAAAAAGCCGACGTATGCAGAAGATTTTATTTTTGATTCTTAATTTACACTAAAAAAGCAATAGAAAAAAACCAGTAACTCAGTGGAGCCAAGTGGAGCTCACAAAGAAAACTCAAAGCGTAAAAAAACCTTTTTTCTTTTTTTTCTTTAAATTAAATTTGTAATTGAAATTTAAAAAAAAATAGCTGTGTTGTAAAGAGAAAAAACAAACTTTTCAAAAATATATAACATCATTGTACTTTATCCACAAATTTATGAAACATGTGCCTTCAAAAATTCTCATTGTTCAAATTACAGAAACAGAAAAAAAATTGATGATGATGAAATGATTCGGCATCACTGCTTTTTTGCTGATGCAGCTGTTGCTGATGCGATGCCGACTAATCACGCTGTCGTAGTGATGATTTTTTGTTTAGTTTTTGCACATCAGTTTATGCAAGTTTGCAAATAAGCAGTCAAATAAGCACTTCAATGTACATATTTAAATCTGAACTACATATGTACAGTAATCTGTAAAAATAAAAACTAGCTAGTAAAATTTTACATGGAAAACAACACCTCATTAGTGAACAAAAATAAGCTAGTATTTATCCATAGCATTTTAGTGAAGATAGAGTTTCATCTAGTTAAATGTAGGAGGCAGTCAAGAAGTGCAAAAAATATGCTAATGTTGGCAACATGAGGGTGTGTTCGGTAACAAATACACTTCTTTTACTGTTCGCCTGCATTGAAAAGTGCAAGCGATCAACAAATTTCAAACCAAACATTTATTTGGGTTGAAATTATCAAAACAAAATTATTTCGTTAGTAAATTTGCTAAAATCAATTCTTCACAAAATTTTTAAGACTTAGGATCAATTCATAAGTGATAAAATAATTTTTTTTAGAATTAGTGTATTTAATTTTCACATAGTGTGGAAAAATTATTGAAAGATGCTTGTTCTTATTATAAAGCTGACAAAGGTTGCTTCTATAAATGCATGGTTGTGAAAGTCTGACGAAGTGACGAATGCATACCTTTTATAAATGCAAATGTTAAATGTCCGATTTTCATAAAAGCAAAACTCAAATATTTGTTGCGCAGATGTGAAACTGTAAAATGTGGCATGCAAACATTTTTTTCTATAACTATAATATGGTCGCAATTGATCGCATGTAAACAAAGCATGCATTTATAAAAACACCCAAAGTAATATGAATATGGTATTAAGTAGAATGAAATAAAATACTTAAAGTAACTTCTCAAAATTTTTATTAAGTAATTCTTTATAATTTCATGTTGAATTTTGTCTTTTAATATTTTATTTATTGAATAAAAAGAATACAAAAATGTTTACTATCCAAATAAATGGTTAGTATAATAAATTGGATAATAATTTAAGGAAAATAGTGAACCACAATTATTCAACTGGTCTTTAAAGTTGCCAGAAACTTAGTTCCATAGTTTTTTCGCTCTTTCATATAAGCCAATAAAATTGAACAGGGAATTGATAAAATTATAAACTTTAATCTGTGGGTGGTTAATCTAACTAGAAAATCAATATATTTTCATAGTTTTGCTACAAATATAAGTAAAAAACATTCTAAACCAACTCGGTGTGCATTTCCATGCAAACTACAACTCAACAAGCATTTTCATGTATTTTCCAACTCGACCCAATAATTTACACAATTATATTAATTTTTAACTAAAATGTAAAGATGTTAGCCAGAAATTTCTTTAACAAGTGATTTTGTATATTTACATTTGTTTGCAATATGCAATAAATTTTTTCTATATTTATGTGCACATTTGCCTTTTATATTTTGACCGTGACAGAAGATTTAGAAATGTTGACATCAATAATTTGACAAATAATGTAGGGACATCAACTTTAAGAAGAAAAATTAAAAGTGAATATAGCGTTTTATTGGCACTCGAAGTCTATGTTAGGGATAGATTACCAATAAAACGCGGCTATTATTAAGACTTACGTCAATACATAAGCGACTTTATATTTAGGCAAAAGTTTTTTGATGATTCCAGTTGCTACTATATTTTGTATCTATACTATTACCTATTAGTATTATTATAAGGAGGAAATAGAGATCCTTATTAAAACAAATTTGTTTTAAAAGAAAATTTATTCAAAAAATATGAAAAAGTCGGGAAATTATTAAAAAATGATTCTGTAAAAACAGAAAATATTAGAAATAGTTTTGCATTTAATCAGGTGATTTAATGATTTTGTATGACGCACGTGATTTTAGGAAAAAAAATGCTTTTTGTTTTATATTATTGTTTTACATATTCAATTATTTACTGAACGCAAATATCGTGGAATAAGGTGATGAAATTTATACAGAACCTTTATCACTATTAAAAATATGAGAATAAATTTCAATTAGAATATAGCAAGGTGGAGCTTTTTTGTAGATCTTGAGTTTATTTTATGTACAGAATATAAAAGCTTATTAACAGATATTTGAGAGTACTAACTAACATAATCCATAAAAAGAAAAAATTTAAATATGAATCTGTGACGTGGAGGTACTGTCTAAAAAGCTATCTTTAAGCGCTCATCATTTCAAAGATCGGTTTTAAGCCGTTATTTCAGCCAAAACATTGTTTTTAACCCAAAACCATCATATCCGTGAGGAAAATTCTTTTTTAGAAAAGTATAATACAACTTCAAACTAAGCATTTCGAAAAATTGAATTTTTTCTACTAGGTCCCCACTGTCTGGCGTAAAGGTGGAAAATTGATTGAACATTTCTGAAAATTTCCCATAATTCTAAAATTCATTATTTCGCTATCTATGTTTTATTACTATGTTCATGTTAAGACGTTAAATTTGGGAGAGACGAAGGCCGCCGGGTCAGCTAGTAAATACAAAAAAAAAAAAAAACATATATATACAAAAAATCATATAAATACAAAAAAATCGTTAAATAATATCAAAGAATTTAATTATTCTTATTTTTTTTTTAATTTACTCTTTTTTAGGAGCTCGACGCAAAAAGGAGTGAATATGTGTGTTATATTATTATTATTATTATGAATGTGTTTGATTTAAATTAACAATTTAAATTAACAAATTTAAACTAACAAATCTAAATATAATGTTCAATGCCCGTGCGAAGCCGGGACGGGCCGCTTGTTTAAGCATATAGATTTTACCTATGTAATCTTTTAGTACTTCGTTCATTAAGGCTGGGTGGCCAGCCAAAAAAACGGCTGGAACGTTACAAATAAAGCGATAACTTTTATATTTCGAATGCTAATTGATTGAAATTAAAATTAATGCATTCTACATAAATAGGGCTACCACTCTGCATCATTATAATTTTTAAATACATAATACAGTAGTTCTGTGAGTGAAACAAACTACAATTTTGTCGTTATTTTCATAGTCGTTTAAAATGCACCATTTATTTCTGGTATAACTAAGATTTTTATTTAATTTTTTTAGTGTTTTCCAAAAGCAATTAAGTTAATTAAGGGAGTGACGGATTGACTTTAATTTATTTAAATTTTTTATGGGCAAAAAATTAGTCCAATCTAATACAATTTTCAATGGGTTTGGCGTGTTTGAACAGGTATAACTTCTTTAATCTACAACATAATTCATTGAAACAAAAAGTATTGTAAAGCCAGTCACAAATGGTTTTATTACGAGTAATTTTTTTTTTAAATAATTCACTTCTTAAGTTTTAAAAAATAAAAAAAACCTAAAAAAAACGCAAAAAACGTTTTTTTTCGAGGACTTTTAAATATCCCTCATTCATTATTTAGCCTTTTGAACTATATTTTTTTTTCTTTATTTTATTGAATAGCTTAATTAATTACCTCGGAAGTGACGGATTGACTTTTTCGAAAAAAAAATTATTAACACTTTAAGTGTTCATTGAAAAAGAAAAATAACAATTAGCTTTCCACATAAAATAATGCTTTTGCATATTTTTCTTATTTTTTTTATTTTTCTTCAGTATTTTTTCTATTGTTCTCCAATTCAAAAATTCTAATTGCGGTGATAGTTATTTTCAAATAAATTTTTGAAAAAGTGTCTAAATTGGTGTTTTTCCCTTTAAAATTTAATTTGTATACGCACACATAGAAGTTAGAAGTTTTAGTGCAAAGTAACTCCACTGCGAAATTAGCGCTTCGGGAGAATGTTTTTCATTTGGAAAAGAAATGTGCCCCGCCCACCCACTCTCAAATATTTTTGTTGTTGGTTTAAAAATTGCTGTTTGTTTCTTCTTTTCTACATAAAGAACAGAAAATGCAATAGAAAAACCGGTTATTGGAATTTGAGGAATATGTAATGACAAACTAGTTTTTTTGGCAATGTGTTGACTAGAACAAGTGCACGTCCAATTCGCATGGTGGGAAGTATGCAGAACAATATTGTGTGTAGTTCTAGTTTTTCTACCTACTTCTTGCACCCTTTAGTTTAATGACGTAGCAGAAGTCATGATCGTTTTGTTTTTTTTTATATTTGATCTTAATATTTTTTGTGACAATAGAGAGGGGATTTATTGTTCTTTGGCAAAACAATTTCAGTGCAAATGAGATCAGAACCTTTTTCGAGAAAATATGTTGAAATGGAAACGTACATACATCACAGACTGTCCTTTTCTTTGGTTATTATTGTTGTTTTTTCTTTACTTTTCCCACTTTAGCGTGTTATTGATCTTATAAAGATACTCATTTTTTTCTTCGACTCTATTCTTGTACAAAAAGAGTGTATTCTTGTACGCACGTGATTTTAGGAAAAAAAATGCTTTTTGTTTTATATTATTGTTTTACATATTCAATTATTTACTGAACGCAAATATCGTGGAATAAGGTGATGAAATTTATACAGAACCTTTATCACTATTAAAAATATGAGAATAAATTTCAATTAGAATATAGCAAGGTGGAGCTTTTTTGTAGAGCTTGAGTTTAAAGAAAATTTATTCAAAAAATATGAAAAAGTCGGGAAATTATTAAAAAATGATTCTGTAAAAACAGAAAATATTAGAAATAGTTTTGCATTTAATCAGGTGATTTAATGATTTTGTATGACGCACGTGATTTTAGGAAAAAAAAATGCTTTTTGTTTTATATTATTGTTTTACATATTCAATTATTTACTGAACGCAAATATCGTGGAATAAGGTGATGAAATTTATACAGAACCTTTATCACTATTAAAAATATGAGAATAAATTTCAATTAGAATATAGCAAGGTGGAGCTTTTTTGTATTGTTGTATTGTATTGTTTATTTTATCTACAGAATATAAAAGCTTATTAACAGATATTTGAGAGTACTAACTAACATAATCCATAAAAAGAAAAAATTTAAATATGAATCTGTGACGTGGAGGTACTGTCTAAAAAGCTATCTTTAAGCGCTCATCATTTCAAAGATCGGTTTTAAGCCGTTATTTCAGCCAAAACATTGTTTTTAACCCAAAACCATCATATCCGTGAGGAAAATTCTTTTTTAGAAAAGTATAATACAACTTCAAACTAAGCATTTCGAAAAATTGAATTTTTTCTACTAGGTCCCCACTGTCTGGCGTAAAGGTGGAAAATTGATTGAACATTTCTGAAAATTTCCCATAATTCTAAAATTCATTATTTCGCTATCTATGTTTTATTACTATGTTCATGTTAAGACGTTAAATTTGGGAGAGACGAAGGCCGCCGGGTCAGCTAGTAAATACAAAAAAAAAAAAAAACATATATATACAAAAAATCATATAAATACAAAAAAATCGTTAAATAATATCAAAGAATTTAATTATTCTTATTTTTTTTTAATTTACTCTTTTTTAGGAGCTCGACGCAAAAAGGAGTGAATATGTGTGTTATATTATTATTATTATTATGAATGTGTTTGATTTAAATTAACAATTTAAATTAACAAATTTAAACTAACAAATCTAAATATAATGTTCAATGCCCGTGCGAAGCCGGGACGGGCCGCTTGTTTAAGCATATAGATTTTACCTATGTAATCTTTTAGTACTTCGTTCATTAAGGCTGGGTGGCCAGCCAAAAAAACGGCTGGAACGTTACAAATAAAGCGATAACTTTTATATTTCGAATGCTAATTGATTGAAATTAAAATTAATGCATTCTACATAAATAGGGCTACCACTCTGCATCATTATAATTTTTAAATACATAATACAGTAATTCTGTGAGTGAAACAAACTACAATTTTGTCGTTATTTTCATAGTCGTTTAAAATGCACCATTTATTTCTGGTATAACTAAGATTTTTATTTAATTTTTTTAGTGTTTTCCAAAAGCAATTAAGTTAATTAAGGGAGTGACGGATTGACTTTAATTTATTTAAATTTTTTATGGGCAAAAAATTAGTCCAATCTAATGCAATTTTCAATGGGTTTGGCGTGTTTGAACAGGTATAACTTCTTTAATCTACAACATAATTCATTGAAACAAAAAGTATTGTAAAGCCAGTCTCAAATGGTTTTATTACGAGTAATTTTTTTTTTTTTAAATAATTCACTTCTTAAGTTTTAAAAAATAAAAAAACCTAAAAAAAACGCAAAAAACGTTTTTTTTCGAGGACTTTTAAATATCCCTCATTCATTATTTAGCCTTTTGAACTATATTTTTTTTTCTTTATTTTATTGAATAGCTTAATTAATTACCTCGGAAGTGACGGATTGACTTTTTCGAAAAAAAAAACTATTAACACTTTAAGTGTTCATTGAAAAAGAAAAATAACAATTAGCTTTCCACATAAAATAATGCTTTTGCATATTTTTCTTATTTTTTTTATTTTTCTTCAGTATTTTTTCTATTGTTCTCCAATTCAAAAATTCTAATTGCGGTGATAGTTATTTTCAAATAAATTTTTGAAAAAGTGTCTAAATTGGTGTTTTTCCCTTTAAAATTTAATTTGTATACGCACACATAGAAGTTAGAAGTTTTAGTGCAAAGTAACTCCACTGCGAAATTAGCGCTTCGGGAGAATGTTTTTCATTTGGAAAAGAAATGTGCCCCGCCCACCCACTCTCAAATATTTTTGTTGTTGGTTTAAAAATTGCTGTTTGTTTCTTCTTTTCTACATAAAGAACAGAAAATGCAATAGAAAAACCGGTTATTGGAATTTGAGGAATATGTAATGACAAACTAGTTTTTTTGGCAATGTGTTGACTAGAACAAGTGCACGTCCAATTCGCATGGTGGGAAGTATGCAGAACAATATTGTGTGTAGTTCTAGTTTTTCTAAATACTTCTTGCACCCTTTAGTTTAATGACGTAGCAGAAGTCATGATCGTTTTGTTTTTTTTTATATTTGATCTTAATATTTTTTGTGACAATAGAGAGGGGATTTATTGTTCTTTGGCAAAACAATTTCAGTGCAAATGAGATCAGAACCTTTTTCGAGAAAATATGTTGAAATGGAAACGTACATACATCACAGACTGTCCTTTTCTTTGGTTATTATTGTTGTTTTTTCTTTACTTTTCCCACTTTAGCGTGTTATTGATCTTATAAAGATACTCATTTTTTTCTTCGACTCTATTCTTGTACAAAAAGAGTGTATTCTTGTACGCACGTGATTTTAGGAAAAAAAATGCTTTTTGTTTTATATTATTGTTTTACATATTCAATTATTTACTGAACGCAAATATCGTGGAATAAGGTGATGAAATTTATACAGAACCTATCACTATTAAAAATATGAGAATAAATTTCAATTAGAATATAGCAAGGTGGAGCTTTTTTGTAGAGCTTGAGTTTAAAGAAAATTTATTCAAAAAATATGAAAAAGTCGGGAAATTATTAAAAAATGATTCTGTAAAAACAGAAAATATTAGAAATAGTTTTGCATTTAATCAGGTGATTTAATGATTTTGTATGACGCACGTGATTTTAGGAAAAAAAAATGCTTTTTGTTTTATATTATTGTTTTACATATTCAATTATTTACTGAACGCAAATATCGTGGAATAAGGTGATGAAATTTATACAGAACCTTTATCACTATTAAAAATATGAGAATAAATTTCAATTAGAATATAGCAAGGTGGAGCTTTTTTGTATTGTTGTATTGTATTGTTTATTTTATCTACAGAATATAAAAGCTTATTAACAGATATTTGAGAGTACTAACTAACATAATCCATAAAAAGAAAAAATTTAAATATGAATCTGTGACGTGGAGGTACTGTCTAAAAAGCTATCTTTAAGCGCTCATCATTTCAAAGATCGGTTTTAAGCCGTTATTTCAGCCAAAACATTGTTTTTAACCCAAAACCATCATATCCGTGAGGAAAATTCTTTTTTAGAAAAGTATAATACAACTTCAAACTAAGCATTTCGAAAAATTGAATTTTTTCTACTAGGTCCCCACTGTCTGGCGTAAAGGTGGAAAATTGATTGAACATTTCTGAAAATTTCCCATAATTCTAAAATTCATTATTTCGCTATCTATGTTTTATTACTATGTTCATGTTAAGACGTTAAATTTGGGAGAGACGAAGGCCGCCGGGTCAGCTAGTAAATACAAAAAAAAAAAACATATATATACAAAAAATCATATAAATACAAAAAAATCGTTAAATAATATCAAAGAATTTAATTATTCTTATTTTTTTTTTAATTTACTCTTTTTTAGGAGCTCGACGCAAAAAGGAGTGAATATGTGTGTTATATTATTATTATTATTATGAATGTGTTTGATTTAAATTAACAATTTAAATTAACAAATTTAAACTAACAAATCTAAATATAATGTTCAATGCCCGTGCGAAGCCGGGACGGGCCGCTTGTTTAAGCATATAGATTTTACCTATGTAATCTTTTAGTAGGTACTTCGTTCATTGCTGTTTGTTTCTTCTTTTCTACATAAAGAACAGAAAATGCAATAGAAAAACCGGTTATTGGAATTTGAGGAATATGTAATGACAAACTAGTTTTTTTGGCAATGTGTTGACTAGAACAAGTGCACGTCCAATTCGCATGGTGGGAAGTATGCAGAACAATATTGTGTGTAGTTCTAGTTTTTCTACCTACTTCTTGCACCCTTTAGTTTAATGACGTAGCAGAAGTCGTGATAGTTTTGTTTTTTTTTTTATATTTGATCTTAATATTTTTTGTGACAATAGAGAGGGGATTTATTGTTCTTTGGCAAAACAATTTCAGTGCAAATGAGATCAGAACCTTTTTCGAGAAAATATGTTGAAATGGAAACGTACATACATCACAGACTGTCCTTTTCTTTGGTTATTATTGTTGTTTTTTCTTTACTTTTCCCACTTTAGCGTGTTATTGATCTTATAAAGATACTCATTTTTTTCTTCGACTCTATTCTTGTACAAAAAGAGTGTATTCTTGTACGCACGTGATTTTAGGAAAAAAAATGCTTTTTGTTTTATATTATTGTTTTACATATATTCAATTATTTACTGAACGCAAATATCGTGGAATAAGGTGATGAAATTTATACAGAACCCTTATCACTATTAAAAATATGAGAATAAATTTCAATTAGAATATAGCAAGGTGGAGCTTTTTTGTAGAGCTTGAGTTTAAAGAAAATTTATTCAAAAAATATGAAAAAGTCGGGAAATTATTAAAAAATGATTCTGTAAAAACAGAAAATATTAGAAATAACTTTGCATTTAATCAGGTGATTTAATGATTTTGTATGACGCACGTGATTTTAGGAAAAAAAAATGCTTTTTGTTTTATATTATTGTTTTACATATTCAATTATTTACTGAACGCAAATATCGTGGAATAAGGTGATGAAATTTATACAGAACCTTTATCACTATTAAAAATATGAGAATAAATTTCAATTAGAATATAGCAAGGTGGAGCTTTTTTGTATTGTTGTATTGTATTGTTTATTTTATCTACAGAATATAAAAGCTTATTAACAGATATTTGAGAGTACTAACTAACATAATCCATAAAAAGAAAAAATTTAAATATGAATCTGTGACGTGGAGGTACTGTCTAAAAAGCTATCTTTAAGCGCTCATCATTTCAAAGATCGGTTTTAAGCCGTTATTTCAGCCAAAACATTGTTTTTAACCCAAAACCATCATATCCGTGAGGAAAATTCTTTTTTAGAAAAGTATAATACAACTTCAAACTAAGCATTTCGAAAAATTGAATTTTTTCTACTAGGTCCCCACTGTCTGGCGTAAAGGTGGAAAATTGATTGAACATTTCTGAAAATTTCCCATAATTCTAAAATTCATTATTTCGCTATCTATGTTTTATTACTATGTTCATGTTAAGACGTTAAATTTGGGAGAGACGAAGGCCGCCGGGTCAGCTAGTAAATACAAAAAAAAAAAAAACATATATATACAAAAAATCATATAAATACAAAAAAATCGTTAAATAATATCAAAGAATTTAATTATTCTTATTTTTTTTTTAATTTACTCTTTTTTAGGAGCTCGACGCAAAAAGGAGTGAATATGTGTGTTATATTATTATTATTATTATGAATGTGTTTGATTTAAATTAACAATTTAAATTAACAAATTTAAACTAACAAATCTAAATATAATGTTCAATGCCCGTGCGAAGCCGGGACGGGCCGCTTGTTTAAGCATATAGATTTTACCTATGTAATCTTTTAGTACTTCGTTCATTAAGGCTGGGTGGCCAGCCAAAAAAACGGCTGGAACGTTACAAATAAAGCGATAACTTTTATATTTCGAATGCTAATTGATTGAAATTAAAATTAATGCATTCTACATAAATAGGGCTACCACTCTGCATCATTATAATTTTTAAATACATAATACAGTAATTCTGTGAGTGAAACAAACTACAATTTTGTCGTTATTTTCATAGTCGTTTAAAATGCACCATTTATTTCTGGTATAACTAAGATTTTTATTTAATTTTTTTAGTGTTTTCCAAAAGCAATTAAGTTAATTAAGGGAGTGACGGATTGACTTTAATTTATTTAATTTTTTTATGGGCAAAAAATTAGTCCAATCTAATGCAATTTTCAATGGGTTTGGCGTGTTTGAACAGGTATAACTTCTTTAATCTACAACATAATTCATTGAAACAAAAAGTATTGTAAAGCCAGTCACAAATGGTTTTATTACGAGTAATTTTTTTTTTAAATAATTCACTTCTTAAGTTTTAAAAAATAAAAAAAACCTAAAAAAAACGCAAAAAACGTTTTTTTTCGAGGACTTTTAAATATCCCTCATTCATTATTTAGCCTTTTGAACTATATTTTTTTTTTCTTTATTTTATTGAATAGCTTAATTAATTACCTCGGAAGTGACGGATTGACTTTTTCGAAAAAAAAAATTATTAACACTTTAAGTGTTCATTGAAAAAGAAAAATAACAATTAGCTTTCCACATAAAATAATGCTTTTGCATATTTTTCTTATTTTTTTTATTTTTCTTCAGTATTTTTTCTATTGTTCTCCAATTCAAAAATTCTAATTGCGGTGATAGTTATTTTCAAATAAATTTTTGAAAAAGTGTCTAAATTGGTGTTTTTCCCTTTAAAATTTAATTTGTATACGCACACATAGAAGTTAGAAGTTTTAGTGCAAAGTAACTCCACTGCGAAATTAGCGCTTCGGGAGAATGTTTTTCATTTGGAAAAGAAATGTGCCCCGCCCACCCACTCTCAAATATTTTTGTTGTTGGTTTAAAAATTGCTGTTTGTTTCTTCTTTTCTACATAAAGAACAGAAAATGCAATAGAAAAACCGGTTATTGGAATTTGAGGAATATGTAATGACAAACTAGTTTTTTTGGCAATGTGTTGACTAGAACAAGTGCACGTCCAATTCGCATGGTGGGAAGTCTGCAGAACAATATTGTGTGTAGTTCTAGTTTTTCTACCTACTTCTTGCACCCTTTAGTTTAATGACGTAGCAGAAGTCATGATCGTTTTGTTTTTTTTTATATTTGATCTTAATATTTTTTGTGACAATAGAGAGGGGATTTATTGTTCTTTCACAAAACAATTTCAGTGCAAATGAGATCAGAACCTTTTTCGAGAAAATATGTTGAAATGGAAACGTACATACATCACAGACTGTCCTTTTCTTTGGTTATTATTGTTGTTTTTTCTTTACTTTTCCCACTTTAGCGTGTTATTGATCTTATAAAGATACTCATTTTTTTCTTCGACTCTATTCTTGTACAAAAAGAGTGTATTCTTGTACGCACGTGATTTTAGGAAAAAAATGCTTTTTGTTTTATATTATTGTTTTACATATTCAATTATTTACTGAACGCAAATATCGTGGAATAAGGTGATGAAATTTATACAGAACCCTTATCACTATTAAAAATATGAGAATAAATTTCAATTAGAATATAGCAAGGTGGAGCTTTTTTGTAGAGCTTGAGTTTAAAGAAAATTTATTCAAAAAATATGAAAAAGTCGGGAAATTATTAAAAAATGATTCTGTAAAAACAGAAAATATTAGAAATAACTTTGCATTTAATCAGGTGATTTAATGATTTTGTATGACGCACGTGATTTTAGGAAAAAAAAAATGCTTTTTGTTTTATATTATTGTTTTACATATTCAATTATTTACTGAACGCAAATATCGTGGAATAAGGTGATGAAATTTATACAGAACCTTTATCACTATTAAAAATATGAGAATAAATTTCAATTAGAATATAGCAAGGTGGAGCTTTTTTGTATTGTTGTATTGTATTGTTTATTTTATCTACAGAATATAAAAGCTTATTAACAGATATTTGAGAGTACTAACTAACATAATCCATAAAAAGAAAAAATTTAAATATGAATCTGTGACGTGGAGGTACTGTCTAAAAAGCTATCTTTAAGCGCTCATCATTTCAAAGATCGGTTTTAAGCCGTTATTTCAGCCAAAACATTGTTTTTAACCCAAAACCATCATATCCGTGAGGAAAATTCTTTTTTAGAAAAGTATAATACAACTTCAAACTAAGCATTTCGAAAAATTGAATTTTTTCTACTAGGTCCCCACTGTCTGGCGTAAAGGTGGAAAATTGATTGAACATTTCTGAAAATTTCCCATAATTCTAAAATTCATTATTTCGCTATCTATGTTTTATTACTATGTTCATGTTAAGACGTTAAATTTGGGAGAGACGAAGGCCGCCGGGTCAGCTAGTAAATACAAAAAAAAAAAAAAACATATATATACAAAAAATCATATAAATACAAAAAAATCGTTAAATAATATCAAAGAATTTAATTATTCTTATTTTTTTTTAATTTACTCTTTTTTAGGAGCTCGACGCAAAAAGGAGTGAATATGTGTGTTATATTATTATTATTATTATGAATGTGTTTGATTTAAATTAACAATTTAAATTAACAAATTTAAACTAACAAATCTAAATATAATGTTCAATGCCCGTGCGAAGCCGGGACGGGCCGCTTGTTTAAGCATATAGATTTTACCTATGTAATCTTTTAGTACTTCGTTCATTAAGGCTGGGTGGCCAGCCAAAAAAACGGCTGGAACGTTACAAATAAAGCGATAACTTTTATATTTCGAATGCTAATTGATTGAAATTAAAATTAATGCATTCTACATAAATAGGGCTACCACTCTGCATCATTATAATTTTTAAATACATAATACAGTAATTCTGTGAGTGAAACAAACTACAATTTTGTCGTTATTTTCATAGTCGTTTAAAATGCACCATTTATTTCTGGTATAACTAAGATTTTTATTTAATTTTTTTAGTGTTTTCCAAAAGCAATTAAGTTAATTAAGGGAGTGACGGATTGACTTTAATTTATTTAAATTTTTTATGGGCAAAAAATTAGTCCAATCTAATGCAATTTTCAATGGGTTTGGCGTGTTTGAACAGGTATAACTTCTTTAATCTACAACATAATTCATTGAAACAAAAAGTATTGTAAAGCCAGTCTCAAATGGTTTTATTACGAGTAATTTTTTTTTTAAATAATTCACTTCTTAAGTTTTAAAAAATAAAAAAACGCAAAAAACGTTTTTTTCGAGGACTTTTAAATATCCCTCATTCATTATTTAGCCTTTTGAACTATATTTTTTTTTCTTTATTTTATTGAATAGCTTAATTAATTACCTCGGAAGTGACGGATTGACTTTTTCGAAAAAAAAAATTACTAACACTTTAAGTGTTCATTGAAAAAGAAAAATAACAATTAGCTTTCCACATAAAATAATGCTTTTGCATATTTTTCTTATTTTTTTTATTTTTCTTCAGTATTTTTTCTATTGTTCTCCAATTCAAAAATTCTAATTGCGGTGATAGTTATTTTCAAATAAATTTTTGAAAAAGTGTCTAAATTGGTGTTTTTCCCTTTAAAATTTAATTTGTATACGCACACATAGAAGTTAGAAGTTTTAGTGCAAAGTAACTCCACTGCGAAATTAGCGCTTCGGGAGAATGTTTTTCATTTGGAAAAGAAATGTGCCCCGCCCACCCACTCTCAAATATTTTTGTTGTTGGTTTAAAAATTGCTGTTTGTTTCTTCTTTTCTACATAAAGAACAGAAAATGCAATAGAAAAACCGGTTATTGGAATTTGAGGAATATGTAATGACAAACTAGTTTTTTTGGCAATGTGTTGACTAGAACAAGTGCACGTCCAATTCGGATGGTGGGAAGTATGCAGAACAATATTGTGTGTAGTTCTAGTTTTTCTACCTACTTCTTGCACCCTTTAGTTTAATGACGTAGCAGAAGTCATGATCGTTTTGTTTTTTTTTTTATATTTGATCTTAAAATTTTTTGTGACAATAGAGAGGGGATTTATTGTTCTTTGGCAAAACAATTTCAGTGCAAATGAGATCAGAACCTTTTTCGAGAAAATATGTTGAAATGGAAACGTACATACATCACAGACTGTCCTTTTCTTTGGTTATTATTGTTGTTTTTTCTTTACTTTTCCCACTTTAGCGTGTTATTGATCTTATAAAGATACTCATTTTTTTCTTCGACTCTATTCTTGTACAAAAAGAGTGTATTCTTGTACGCACGTGATTTTAGGAAAAAAAATGCTTTTTGTTTTATATTATTGTTTTACATATTCAATTATTTACTGAACGCAAATATCGTGGAATAAGGTGATGAAACTTATACAGAACCTTTATCACTATTAAAAATATGAGAATAAATTTCAATTAGAATATAGCAAGGTGGAGCTTTTTTGTAGAGCTTGAGTTTAAGGCTGGGTGGCCAGCCAAAAAAACGGCTGGAATATTACAAATAAAGCGATAACTTTTACATTTCGAATGCTAATTGATTGAAATAAAAATTAATGCATTTTCAATAAACAGGGCTATTACACTACATCATTAAAATTTTTAAATGTATAATATAGTAATTCTGAGAGTGAAACAAACTACAATTTTGTCGTTATTTTGATAGTAGTTTAAAATGCACCATTTATTTTTGGTATAGCTAAGATTTTTATTTAATTTTTTTGGTGTTTTCAAAAGAAATTAAGTTAATTAAGGGAGTGACGGATTGACTTTAATTTATTTAATTTTTTTTATGGGCAAAAAATTAGTCCAATCTTATGCAATTTTCAATGGGTTTGGCGTGTTTGAACAGGTATAACTTCTTTAATCTACAACATATTTTATCGGAACAAAAAGTATTGTAAAGCCAGTCTCAAACATTTTTATTACAAATAAATTTTTTTTTTTGACTTTTATGAAAAAAAATTATTAACCCTTTAAATGTTCATTGAAAAAGCCCATATAACAATTAGCTTTCCAGAGAAAATAATGCTTGTGCATATTTTTCTTATTTTTTTTTATTTTTCTGCAGTATTTTTTCTATTTTTCTTCAATTCAAAAATTCTAATTGCGATGATGGTTTTTTTAAATAAATTTTTGAAAAAGTGTCTAAATTGGTGTTTTTCCCTTTGAAATTTCCTTTTTACACGCACACATAGAAGTTTCAGTTTCCAGTAATTCCACTGCGAAATTAGCGCTTCGAGAGAATGTTTTTCATTTGGAAATGAAATGATGAGAGAAATGAGCCTCGCCCACCCGCTCCCAAATATTTTTGTTGTTGGTTTACATATTGCTGGTTGTTTCTTCTTTTCTGCATAAAGAACAGAAAATGTAATAGAAAAACCGGTTATTGGAATTTGAGGAATATGTAATGACAAACCAGTTTTTTTGGCAATGTGTTGACTAGAACAAGTGCACGTCCAATTCGCATGGTGGGACGTATGCAGAACAATATTGTGTGTAGTTCTAGTTTTTCTACCTACTTCTTGCACCCTTTAGTTTAATGACGTAGCAGAAGTCATGATCGTTTTGTTTTTTTTTATATTTGATCTTAATATTTTTTGTGACAATAGAGAGGGGAGTTATTGTTCTTTGGCAAAACAATTTCAGTGCAAATGAGATCAGAACCTTTTTCGAGAAAATATGTTGAAATGGAAACGTACATACATCACAGACTGTCCTTTTCTTTGGTTATTATTGTTGTTTTTTCTTTACTTTTCCCACTTTAGCGTGTTATTGATCTTATAAAGATACTCATTTTTTTCTTCGACTCTATTCTTGTACAAAAAGAGTGTAGAGAGAGAGTAACAAACAAAAACAAAATTCCTCTGGCCACATATGGCGATGCCATGAAATTCATGACAAAAAAAGGTCACTAACACAAATAAAGTCATTTACATGAAGTTTGAGTTTGCCGATCTGGGACACCCAGCCTTAATCGTTGAAAAGTTGCGGGTGCACTCTTTAAACCGAATGACATTCTTAAATATTGATAATGTCCAGAAAGTGTGCTAAATGCTGTTTTTTCTTTGTCATTTTCGTCTACTTCAATTTGATAAAATCCTTTATTAAGATCTTCTTCGTTAATTATACTATTAGTTGCACCGGTATCTATTAATAACCTTATACTTGCATTTTCTTTGCGAAGTGCGAAAATTTTAATAAGAGGAGTAAAACTTCACATCAATAACTTCGCGTTTTCTTTCAACTTTGCACGAGGATTGATTGTAAACAATGCGGAGGAATATTCGTTTTTCAAAAACACTTTTGGAGATAGTGGCCTACGATTTTTTTACAGCTACAACAATAATAAAGAATCCTATGCGATAGCAGCTCCACCATACAGTCAACATCAACAGCCTGGATGCAGTGTACAGCGGAGTCATCATCATCAATTGTAGGATAGTGTTGCTGTCTGCCAAGTAATTTTAAATTTAAAAATTTTAAGTTATAATGTATCTGTAAAAACAAATTAACAATTCCAGATTTTTTTAGGTTTATATTAAATTTTGATATTATTATTCTGTTAGAGACTTTTCTCGAAGATGGTCATGAAACACAATTCGCTAAATTTTTCAAAGATTTTTTTATTAAATTTATTCCTGCCAGCCGCAGTAGTATTTTTGGTAGAGCAAGTGGAGGTTATTTGATAGCAGTACGATGCAGTTTAAAAAGTTGTGTTAGTATTAAATCTGTAGGGAGAAATACTGTTATAATGTTAAATCACAGGCATGAACAATATTACATTCTTCCAACCTATTTAAATTGCAATCCTTTTTAAGTGAAATTGATTTTAAGAACATTTTAATATTAGGCGATTTAAATGCGGTGAATTTCAAAATCCAGCTTCTCTGATGAACAACACAACACACGCGTCTGATAGTTTGAGAAGGTCTTCGGACGTAATTGTAAATAGTTGTGGCAGGCTGTGAATAAACTATTAAAGATTATCTTTACTTAGGTAGGTATATCAGGTGGTATGAAAAGGTGTCGTTTGACCTATATCCTTAGCAGCTGTAGGCACGCTAGCGATCGCACAGGCATTAGCTCGACGGTGGGGTGGGATCTTGCTGCTGATACCCTAAGCACACATGATATCGTGCCTGTATGTTTTCTTTTGTGTTCATTTAATATGATTAAAGAGAGTGTAAGAAATAGAAGAGAATTGAAAGAAAGAAAAAAAAAATATAGAAAAGTGAAGAGAAAGTAAAAAAAAGAAATGAACAGAGCTGACTTATGTTTCAGGTGGTTTCGAAACATTTGGAAGTTACCCCCCCCTCTTGTACCAATAATGAGTACACCATGGTTATCTTCTTCCCCAGGTTCACTAAGATAACCCCTTTAGGCAATCCTCTCACGAATAAACAACTACATTCCCGAATAGCTTAAGATATTTATTCCAATAAAATATTCATTTTATCTTATAGATTTAATTTTATTTAACGCAAACGAAATTCATTTAATTTTAACATTAAAATTTTAAGTTAAAAAGAAACTAAATATATTGAATGAAGAGAAATAAAATGCACCAACAAAAAAAAAAGAGGATTTGCTCTCATAAAACATATGTTTTCGAAAAAAAAATTGTGTAATTGTACTGTATAAATGTATGTATGCCAAAATGTGTATTTTGTTTTTTTGTGTCAATTTGTTTTTTTTTTATTATGTGTAAATTTATATTTTTATATAGAAAATTTAATGATTGTAATGTTCTTAATTTAAAAAAATTGTGTGTAGTTTTGTTTTTTAATTAGTAATTGGTATGTATGTTTGCCAAAGAAATATAGTATGGTGTACAATTTGGTACTTACGGTTTATCCCGTCACGATGAAAGTTGTGGCCACAAATTTCCCTCGTTGATTTCGGGTGTTGAACTTTTTCAATTTAAATTTTCACTTTTCTTTGCTTTAGTAAAAACATTAATTATTTCCGTGGCAAATATTACTTACACTTTACTTAGGTTAAACAAAATATTACTTAAAAAAAAAACACAAACAAATTTAAATTTTACAATTTTAACATTCTTTGGATTACTTTTATGTTTAGGCTGGTTATGGTTTTTGTTTTACGTAGTATATTTGTTGTCTTGTTGGTTTTTATTTGTTTTCTTTGTCAATGGTTTTTGTATTGTCTTGATGGTTTCGTGCGGTTTGTTGCACGTGGTATTTAGTGTGGAGTTTGGATTTCTGGATATTTTTTTGTTTCTTATCACGGAATCGCTAGGTGGAGTAACACACTCGAGATTTGCGGACGCACTGTCGTGGTTTAAGAGAACATGTATCCACTTCTGACAAGCTACGTCCGCAGAAATCTGTGAACGTTTTTTTTTTTTTGTCATTAAACTCTTTATTTCACATTTTTTGTGTGTATTGTATTTATGTACGTACCTTTATACTTATTTAAATATGATTTATTTTAAATCAAAATTTTTAGGGTTTGCTTGATTTTATCCCTGATTTCTTAAATTCTTCCTCCGTGGATTTTGGGTTCTAATTCGATATCTCAATCTATCTGAACACCTTATCTAAAATTTGTTTTTTTATTTTTGTAAATTATTGTTTAGTTACAAATCATCTTTCTTTTTTTTTAATCTTACCGTGGATGTATGTATTTTATTTAAAAATATATATAACTTTTTAAAGGGTTTTATAGTTTTATATTTTTTTTTAGACACGTCTTTCCACTTTGGAGGTTGACATAAAAAGGAAAGATTAAGGAAATGGCTACTTAGAGATGAGTTAGTTTCCGACAAACTTCGGGTTTTTCGAGACTCGATTCGAAGATTGGAGGTTAGTCTTCACTAAGCTGGTTTACAAGGACTATTAGGCTTTCTTCAAGCTTGAATAAGAATCTTAATATTTTCAGGTGTACGCTACAAAATCAAGGATTTTTAAATAATCTTTATTTTAAAAGACTTGAAGAACGTACCGCAGTGTGGCTCGACCCATGACCCTGAGATTAAGAGTCTCATGCTCTACCGACTGAGTTATGATCGCAAGTCCTTCGCATGGTAAATACCTACTATTTTTCCATCAAAGTTCTCTACCTCATACATCGAATTTCCTATTTGCCGTACAATTCTACATTTCACAAATTTGTCACATAGCTTTGCATTAAAATTTTTCGAAGCATCGCTCAACACAAAATTTCGTCGATAACATTCTGTTCCTGGTAGTAACAATCTTTTTGAACTTTTGAGGTTATAGGATTTTCTATTTTTTCTTGGGCTATCTTAAGGTTTTCTCCAACTTTTTGTCTTATCAATTCAAGCTTAGTGCTTTGAGGTAAGCAATTAAGTTCACTTTCATTTAAAGCTTTCAGATTTCGAAGCATACTATACACGCTTGCATGGGTTACCATATGTCTACCAAACAAAATGAAGTATGGAGTCATTCCAGTAGACTGATGAACCGAAGTCCACAAAGCTTGTTGTATCTCAAACAAGTGCTTGTCCCAGTCACGATGATCTTTATTTATGTAGCTACGAATTGCAGATAAAATTGATTGATTAACCCTTTCAGCAGCATTTGCTTGTGGGGAATAAACTGCGTTCCTCATTTGCTTACACCCATATTTAGCTAAAAAGTCCTGGAAATCTTTTGCAATAAATTGTTTCCCGTTGTCGCTATGAACGATTTCCGGTACTCCATATTGACTGAAAACTGTTTGTTCTAAAAATTCAATTACGGATTTTACGTTTGCTTTTTGCATTGTCTTTAAAAATACACATTTTGAAAAACCATCGAGAACTACAAAAATAAATGCTTTACCACTTTTACTTCTAGGATATGGACCCATGAAATCTATATAAATTTTCTGAAATGGCCTTTCCAATTGTTTAGTAGTTACCATTGGAGGTCTTAAAGTTTTGTTTACCGTTTTAGTTTGTTTACAAATCGAACAGTTTTTGACGAAGTTCCGAATCTGGGTGGTCATATTTGGCCAATAGTAAAATCGTTTCACTCTATCCAATGTTTTTATCATTCCTCCATGAGAACAGTTTGGTGGACTATGTGAATTTTCGATAATGGATTGTGTCAACCCTATGGGTATCCACAATTTCCATTCAAATTCACTGTTTAAACCATCATCTTCTTTAAATTCTCGTTTATAAACATATTTTCCATCTATTACTTTGAGATCAGGAAAATTTTGTTGGTTTTTTATAACTGATAAAGTTATTTCTTTATAATCTGATGAATCGAATTCTGAAGAGTTTAGATCTATTGCTTTATAAGTTGAGTTCCAAGAGAGTTCATTCATGAATGCACGCGACAATGTATCGGCTACTACATTTTGAGACCCTTTTTTATGTTTAATGTCAAAGGTGAAAGCTTGAAGCTTTAGTGACCATCGTGCTAGCCTGCCGCTAAGATCTTTTAGGCTCATAAGCAATTTAAGGCTTGCGTGGTCAGTCACCAAAGTAAAAGGTAGGCCTTTCACATAAGGTCTAAATTTCTTAACCGCTTGAACCGCAGCGTAACATTCCTGTTCTGTGACACTATAGTTGCGTTGACATCTGTTTAATTTTTCAGAAAAGAAAGCTATAGGTTTTTCGTTCTGATCATCATCATATTGGAATAAAACACCGCCTATTCCGCAGCTTGATGCATCGCATTGCACATTGTTTGGGCTGCATTTCGCAAACCGAAAGGCATGACTGTGAAATGATATAATGGTCTTCCTTGAACAGTGAAAGCTGTCTTTTCTTTTGCTGATTCTTCTAAAGGAATTTGCCAAAAGGCATCTTTTAAGTCGACACTGCTTATGTAATGTGTATCTTTTAGGCGACTAATTATTCCTTCTATATTTTGCATAGGATATGCGCTTCCTTTCGTGTGCGCGTTAAGCTTCCTTGAATCTAAACAGAGGCGAACTTTGCCGGGTTTCTGGACTAAAACTATGGGTGAACTCCAGGCGCTATTGCTCTCTTCTATTACTCCTAGAGCAAGCATCCTATCAAGTTCCCTGAAAATCAAATTTTGGATGGGTAACGAAACAGGGTAATGCCTTTGTTTTATTGGCTCTGATTCATTTGTCTCAATACCATGTGTACCTACCGTAGTTCTACCCAAGCCTAATTTAGAAAAGGATGGAAATTTTTCAATGACTTCTTGAAGTAACAAGGATTGTTTGTCAGTTAAAATATGTTGTTCATGTTTAGCTTTAGGGATATCATTATCTATATCATCGACTATCTCACTAATGATATTAGGTGCGATTTTGAATTTTTGCCAAAAATCTATTCCAAGATATAATGGCTGATTGAGCGATGGTATAATATAAAAGTCTAGGTTATGAGTTTGATCACCATATGAAACTTCAACATTAATTCTTCCTATGATTGCTTGAGATTTGCCGTCAGCAGTTTTTATGGACGATTTAAAATTAATCATTGGAATTTTTAAATGTTTTATAAATTCTAACGAATCTGTGCCTAAGCAGGAAAGTGTTGCACCGCTATCTAGCAAACCTTTAATTTCAGTTCCTTTTATTCTTATTGTAACATAAGGTCTTGGATCTGTGCTTGTGTGCAATACACAGGTAATTATCATCGAATTGAAAAATAAACGTTTACGGTGTCTAATGCGAACTTTCTCTATTTTTCTAATTGGTAATTGGTGGTTAATCTCATTAATTCTGAAAATTTTTGCTCTAAAATCATTATAAAGTTTTAATCTTTCATCGTAACTTTTGTTTCTAAATATGTTTCTTTTACGTTTGTTTTCATTTTCGGTTGTGTTAACATCTGGTATTATTTTGTCATGGCCAATGTCTATGTCAGGTGAATTTGTAAATGTTGTCAAATCAGGGCAAGTATTAGTAGTAGAATCTACTTCGGTTGCTCGGGATTTGCTTGTGTCGAACGAGACATTCCCGTTGATGTCTGGTTCGGTTTGGAGTTTTCCTGCTTCTGATGACACTTTGGACAGTTCAAAACTGTGAATTTATCAGTTCCACAGCGGTAACAAAATAACCTGTCAACATCTGAAGGGCAATTCATAAACAAATGTCCAATTTGTTTACAATTAAAACACTTGAGTGTAGCTTTGTTAAAGTTATTATTTTGTCTGTTTATAGCTGCGACCGATTCATAATTATTTATTTTTGGTCCATCATAAAATTCATCTGAATTATCCAACTCATTTACACTTCTATAAGGTCTGTTTTGACCTAGAAATCTAGCACTAAGCATTCTTTCAACTCTTTTACACTCAGCTCTAAAATGTTCTAAGGAATTGATTCTCATTGGATAAATAAAGTTCACTAACTTTGAGTTAATATTTGATCTGAGGATATCAATCAAATCATCGTCTCTCATTGGATTCTTAAGTTGACTCTTGAGCTGTAATACAGATACAAAATAATCTTCAAAGTTTTCATGTGGAGTCTGTTTCTTGTCCATAATCTGTTTTATAATCTGAAAGTCATTCTCATGGCTTCTAAAACGTTTCAATAAGGCATCACGTAACGAAAACCAATCGCTCCGCGGATTATTTCTTAAAAACTGCCAATACCAATCTTGCGCTATTCCAGCCAAAAGAATATGGAATTGTCGAATAACATCTTCCCATGAAAACTTGTAATTATTTTTCAAAGTTTCTATACGGAACACAAAATCTTCAATTGGCATTCCTTTGGAAGTACCATCGAACTTAACTCCCCAACGATCTATCCTCAATGTTTTGTTATCGTTGGCTGAAAAATATCTATTTGGTTCCCTATTGTCACCTGAATCAAAATATGGGTATGACCCATATGCATAATCATTGTTAAAATTTTGACTAAATGGATGATGATTATTAAAATTATCTTGATTTAAAAGCCGGTTAAAATTATCTTTTTCAACTCCTAAATTGTGTTCATTTATTTGGGTAGGTTGTGTACTTTCATTATCTACCTTATTATTAAAACTAGGCAAAATCCTTTTCATACTATTTTGAATAAGCTCTGGAAGTCTATGCTTTAATGTTTTAGTGATAAGTTCTTCAATATGCTCATCCAGTCTTTGCATACGAACTGAATTATTGCTAACTAACTGAACTCGAGGTGGTTGAGATAGGTCATGGTCTATGCCGTTGCTACAACTACGATCAGCTGGTCTCATGTTGTTTGTGTTGACGTGAGCATTAAAGCCACTCGCAACATTTTCTAGGCTGTCAACATTCTGCAATGGAAATGTCATGCAATTCGCATCATGTTGCGTAAATACATTTCTCTGCAGAGAATTAAATGTGTTATTGTTGGAAATACTTTTCGCTGCTACAGTTGGTGTTGTCGTTGTTGTTGTCGTTGTTGTTGTCGTTGTTGTTGTGTTATCAGTACGATAATGATTTGTATAAATGGGAGATATCATTTCTCTATTGGAAATATTTAAAAGTGGATTATGTAAATCGTTAATACTAAGAGAAATGTCTCTGGCTGTTGTTGGTAAAGGTGAGTGCTGCACAGGGTTTGGATGCACTCCAAAGCTTCTGTTAACAGATGGCTCAATGAGACTGTCATTGTTAGAGCGTGTTTTAACCCCTCTCTTCGTGCTAGGATTTCGCGGATTTTTCGGAATAGCTCCGTTGAGTGACTTGTTAGGGTTACTCATTTTCCTTAAGTATTGTTTTGAGAAATTTTATCAAAATAGTTTGTTATAAATTTAAGAGTTCATTTAAACTTTCGCTATTCGGTAATGATTGAGTTTATTGTGAGGAATTAAAATCAGCATTTGTTCAAATGTAAGAGAAAAGAAAAAATAAATAAATAAGTAATTATAAGAGAAAGGAAAGACTTGTATTTTTTTTTTTTTTTTTGCATAAATGCATTTCTCTGGACTTTTGACTAATTTGATATGATCAAATTAAGTACTCAGAGAAATAATTTGAAACATCTTCTAATGCTAACACGCTGAAGTCATAGCAAATTTCGTGGACTCTTAGATGACGTTTCACAAAAAAAAATTCTGTAGACTCTTTACTAAGTGCAACGATTTGTTTATGATCGAACAAACATAATAAAATTCAAATCGGACTCCTTAATAAAAAAAAATTACTTGGTGGCATCACTAAAAAAATCGAAATTGACATGTATAGTGTACTCACTGTAATATGCAATATTATAAAAAAAAATTAATAATTTAAAAAGAAAGGCAATTTAAGGTATTATTGCAGCAGCAATAATGAGGCCTTAAGCATTTCGTTGGGCGCCATATGTGTGAATAAACTATTAAAGATTATCTTTACTTAGGTAGGTATATCAGGTGGTATGAAAAGGTGTCGTTTGACCTATATCCTTAGCAGCTGTAGGCACGCTAGCGATCGCACAGGCATTAGCTCGACGGTGGGGTGGGATCTTGCTGCTGATACCCTAAGCACACATGATATCGTGCCTGTATGTTTTCTTTTGTGTTCATTTAATATGATTAAAGAGAGTGTAAGAAATAGAAGAGAATTGAAAGAAAGAAAAAAAAATATAGAAAAGTGAAGAGAAAGTAAAAAAAGAAATGAACAGAGCTGACTTATGTTTCAGGTGGTTTCGAAACATTTGGAAGTTACCCCCCCCTCTTGTACCAATAATGGGTACACCATGGTTATCTTCTTCCCCAGGTTCACTATGATAACCCCTTTAGGCAATCCTCTCACGAATAAACAACTACATTCCCGAATAGCTTAAGATATTTATTCCAATAAAATATTCATTTTATCTTATAGATTTAATTTTATTTAACGCAAACGAAATTCATTTAATTTTAACATTAAAATTTTAAGTTAAAAAGAAACTAAATATATTGAATGAAGAGAAATAAAATGCACCAACAAAAAAAAAAAAGAGGATTTGCTCTCATAAAACATATGTTTTCGAAAAAAAAAATTGTGTAATTGTACTGTATAAATGTATGTATGCCAAAATGTGTATTTTGTTTTTTTGTGTCAATTTGTTTTTTTTTTTTTATTATGTGTAAATTTATATTTTTATATAGAAAATTTAATGATTGTAATGTTCTTAATTTAAAAAAATTGTGTGTAGTTTTGTTTTTTAATTAGTAATTGGTATGTATGTTTGCCAAAGAAATATAGTATGGTGTACAATTTGGTACTTTCGGTTTATCCCGTCACGATGAAAGTTGTGGCCACAAATTTCCCTCGTTGATTTCGGGTGTTGAACTTTTTCAATTTAAATTTTCACTTTTCTTTGCTTTAGTAAAAACATTAATTATTTCCGTGGCAAATATTACTTACACTTTACTTAGGTTAAACAAAATATTACTTAAAAAAAAAAAACAAACAAATTTAAATTTTACAATTTTAACATTCTTTGGATTACTTTTATGTTTAGGCTGGTTATGGTTTTTGTTTTACGTAGTATATTTGTTGTCTTGTTGGTTTTTATTTGTTTTCTTTGTCAATGGTTTTTGTATTGTCTTGATGGTTTCGTGCGGTTTGTTGCACGTGGTATTTAGTGTGGAGTTTGGATTTCTGGATATTTTTTTGTTTCTTATCACGGAATCGCTAGGTGGAGTAACACACTCGAGATTTGCGGACGCACTGTCGTGGTTTAAGAGAACATGTATCCACTTCTGACAAGCTACGTCCGCAGAAATCTGTGAACGTTTTTTTTTTTTTTTGTCATTAAACTCTTTATTTCACATTTTTTGTGTGTATTGTATTTATGTACGTACCTTTATACTTATTTAAATATGATTTATTTTAAATCAAAATTTTTAGGGTTTGCTTGATTTTATCCCTGATTTCTTAAATTCTTTCTCCGTGGATTTTGGGTTCTAATTCGATATCTCAATCTATCTGAACACCTTATCTAAAATTTGTTTTTTTATTTTTGTAAATTATTGTTTAGTTACAAATCATCTTTCTTTTTTTTTAATCTTACCGTGGATGTATGTATTTTATTTAAAAATATATATAACTTTTTAAAGGGTTTTATAGTTTTATATTTTTTTTTAGACACGTCTTTCCACTTTGGAGGTTGACATAAAAAGGAAAGATTAAGGAAATGGCTACTTAGAGATGAGTTAGTTTCCGACAAACTTCGGGTTTTTCGAGACTCGATTCGAAGATTGGAGGTTAGTCTTCACTAAGCTGGTTTACACGGACTATTAGGCTTTCTTCAAGCTTGAATAAGAATCTTAATATTTTCAGGTGTACGCTACAAGGCGTTTAATGGAGTTGGTAGACTTCGGTTTAATGGTTGTAAATGGAATTTCTAAAAGAGCAGAGGTGAATTAACATTTATTTCTGGTCAGGGTTGTTCTATGATAGATTACTGTTTGGCTAGAGGCTATTGGCTTACTGTTATAGAGATTTTGAGGTACAAACCGCAAGCTATTCAGCCCACCTTCCAATAGTGACATTTATGAAATTTCAAAACTTCGATTCTACGCTGAGCGAACCAGTCCGAAAATATAAATGGGTTGATAGTCAGGTAGTAGTGTACAAACGTAGACTCGATGCGCAAGTAAATAGTCTATCAAGCCATGTATCCTGGTCCTGTGAGCAATCGGCTGGCGAAATAATAGAAGTTATTAAGAGTTCAGCCATGCCACCCAATAGGAAACAATATTTTACTACTGAGTGGTACGACTGGGAATGCACAAAACTCAGAAAAAAATCCTTTGCAATGCTTAAAATTTTTAGGAAAACAAAGTCTAATTTTTTTAATTGGCTCTACCTATAGATGCAAATAAAACGTATAAGCGAGTATGCAAAAATAAACAAAAAACTTTTATGGCTGGTTTAGCAGTAATTTATCAAAATGTAAAGGTTCAAAATCATTTTGGTCTAATTTGAGATTGTTAGGTGGCGTTAAAAATGTTTCAGCAACTACAATAAATGTAGAGTTACTAGCAAACCATTTCAAAGAACTTCTTAACGCGAATTAAAACACTTGTTTCTTACTTTTAAAATTAAACAATATTTATTTGGAACTATGTCCTTTATTATTGAAATACTTTTTACTAATTCTAAAAGGAGCTTAAGGCTACTATGTAGTTACAATAAGACTATAGATAAATTCATCATACAGTCGTATTTATATACTTTTCTTATCTATCTACAAGGAGACCCAAGCGTACAATCGTCTTGCTTGATAATGAAGAAGAGATAATATTCCAACATTGTATACAAACGATATTATCTCTTTTACATATGTTATCATTGTAGCGTTGTGTGCAAGACTGTACTAGAGACTAAAGATATCATTGAATACAAATAATGTTATCTTTTTTCTCAATATGTTTTGCTATGGATACTTAACTCCCCCCCTTGTTAAACGAAATCGTCTCGATTTTTCGACGCTATTTTTAACATTTCTCTTTCATAAGTTTTGTTATATGCGTCAATCTTTTTTTTGTTTTTGACGATCTGTTATACATTGTATAGTTTTTATCATTACGTACGTAAATGCTAGAATAACAATCAGTGTTACAATTGTGTATATAGTTGATAATATCGGTTTTTCTTCAAAAGGAATAATTAGTTTTTTTAAAGTATCTATGTTATCGAATTTGTACATTGTATCTTCTTTAATTATTTGGTCGATGTAAGACTCTGAATTATGATTTCTTAATATAACTTCTTTAATTTGCTTATGCATGTTTTTGTATATTTTATCGTCTAGATTTATAGTATTTTCATAAGTAACTAAGTTTATACCATTAATTGTTTGATTATTTAACTTATGCTTACCGCTTAATAACATAACACCGGATTCAATTTCTAAGTCGTAATCGTATTCTTGTTTAATGTTGCATTTTGAAGTTATATTCTTTAAAAGTGGAATAAGACAATTTTCTTCTTCAAAGTTAATTTCACAAATGTTTTTACTTAGATGATTTTGACAATTTCTTGTTCTTAAATAAGTTTGGTTACATAAGGCAATTGTTTTATCTGTAATGATTTTTCCATGTTTTGAATTTAAAGGTGTTACTTTATACAATTTACATGATTTAATTAGAACTGGATATTTATATATTGTGATGAAGAATTCATCAGTTCTAGCTAATAATATTTTAGAGTACTGAAGTATATTTATTATGGGTACTTGAATTATTTCATGTTGAATAATATTTTTAATGTCATCTAAGTCTAGGCTTTCTGATAAATATTCATTATTTTTTGCTGCATTAATTGTTCTGGTCAATAATAATAATTGTTCGTACACTTGTTCTATTACTAAATGTTCTTTAAGGCTCTGACCTTCGAATTGTTGCAAAATTTGTTCAAATCTAGAATTTATAGTTTTTTGTTTATTATTGTTTTCTATGAGATTATTTATACTCGTTTCTATGTTAACTAAGTCATAATGGTCAGGATTACCAAACACATATTTGAAAGCTGTTCCTAAAAAGTTAATTGATCTAGTATGCCTAGTATGTTCTTGTAATTGGTCTGCTAAATTCTTAATTTTACTTAACCAAATTTTTTCTTCTTGTGTAGGTTGATATTTACTAGTTACGATATTTACGTAAGGTTGAAATATCGAAGTCAGGTTGGTGGCATGTAACAAATAAGTTTGTTCTTTGAATAAATACACGTCATCTGTTTGCGTAAGTATAAACTTCTTGTTTAGTAACTCAGTTATTTGAACGTTTCCTTGCCCTTCTTGACTCTGTACAATTCCTAGTAATGTTAGGAATATTAATATTTTCGTCATCTGAAAAATGATAATTCTTTATGTTATCCTTGTGAATTTTTATTCCTTCTTTAGAGATTACAGTGTCTCCTTTATCTTCTTCTACTATTCTTGTTATGTATCTGGCGTTAGATTTCTTTCTAAGACCTGTGATTCTTACCATTATCTTATCTCCTTTTTTATACTCTCTGTGTCGAGTTCCTTTATTTAGACGTTCGATCACTTTTTTGGATGCTGAGTTTAGTTTATTTATTATAATTTCACTATTGCTATATTTATTTTGATTAAAGAAAATGTCTCTAGGTTTCAAACCGGTAACTGAGTGTATAGAATTATTTAATTCACGCACTGTTCTAAATATTTCTTCGATAAGTCTTGTTTTATTCTGAATTGTGAATATTCTAGACAGTTCAGTTATTGTACCGTTTACACGTTCTACCTGACCGTTCGCTGTCGATCTGTATACTGGAGTTTCTACTTTAGTTATGTTGTATTTCAAACACATTTGGTTCACCATTTCTGTTTTGAATCCCTTCTCGTTATCTGTCATGAGTCGTTCACATTTTGGGAAATAATTAGATAAGACCTCTTCCATAACGTCGTACAGTCTGTTTCGAGTTTCGATTTCCCGAAGGATTGTATATTTAGAATACTTATCTACTGTTACAAGGAAAGTATACTTGTCGTTGAAGTATATGTCCATATGAATGTGTGTTCCCACATGTGTTGGTATTTCTGAATTATTCAGAGGTTCTCTGATAGGTTTTCTTTCATATTTTCCAAATAGACATGCTATGCATTTTTTGTTGAAACTCTTTGCTTGTTTATTTAGATCGGGCCAGTAATATTTCTCTGAGATTTCTTGTATATTGTTACGTAACCCTCGGTGTGCTCTTTCGTGAGTTACCCTTACAAGTTTTAGTTGTTCCTCCAAATTTGTCACGTCTTGAAGTTTTCTTGGTGTGAATATAAATCTTACTAGTGGGAATTCTTTTTTTATGTTTTCACCATATTTGTATATGTTTTCAAATTTCGTATGCAAAGCTACAATCTTTTGGGGTTGTATAACTTCTTTCATCTGCCTTAGTAAAGAGTCTTTGTCCTTAAACTTTATTATGAGTCTTATTTTGTTACTAAAATAGATTTGTGTTTCGATATTATTTGTTATATCTTCAATAAGTTCGAACTGTGCAGCGTATGCATTAAAAGGCTGATTCACAGTTTTTATTATATCATTAGAAGAACTTTCAGCTGAATGTGCTGTTTCTATGGTAGAAGTATTTATGCGTTGACGTGATAATGCGTCAGCTACAAGATTTAGGTTTCCTGGTTTATAAACTAATTTTGCTCCAAAGTCTTCAATGATTCCCTTCCAACGTTTCAGCTTTGTGTTGGGATTTTTTTCTGATACAGAATATATAAGGCTCTGGTGATCGGTATATATGGTTAAGTCTGCTATACCATATATGTAGTTTCTGAGTTTTTGTAAGGACCATATGATCGCTAATAGCTCTTTCTCGTTTGTGCTATAGTTCTCTTCTGTCTTACTCAGTGTTCTTGACAAGAAGTGTATAGGTTGCTTATTCTGACTTAGTACGGCTCCAATAGCTATGTTGGATGCATCAGTAGTAAGCTCGAATGGTTTACTATAATCCGGTTGAAAAAGTTCGACTTGTTCTTTCAAATAATTTTTTAAAATTCTAATCGCTTCTAATGCTGAATCATTCAGATTTAACTTAATATTTTTACTTTGTTTTTTGTTTACTTTACCGTTATCTCCTCGTAAATATAATGTCAGGGGCTTGGCTATGCTTGCGTATCCTTTTATAAACTTACGATAGTAACCTGTAAGACCTAAAAATCCTCTCAAATCCTTTACCGTTTGTGGGACTGGAAAATTTTCTATAGCTGCTATTTTCTCAGGGTTCGTAGTGATTCTACCATGTCTGATTATGTGACCTAAGTATTCTACTTCTTCTTGAAAAAACTTACTTTTCTCATCAGATATTTTTAATGTGGCTTTATTGAGTACGTCGAATACTTGACTTATGTGCTGTATATGTTCTTCCTCAGATGAAGAATATATCAATACGTCATCAATGTAAACGTGTACGAATTTACCTACAAAGTCTCTCAAAATGTCGTCCACGCATCTCTGAAATATGCTTGGTGCATTTTTGAGCCCGAAAGGCATTCGTTTAAAATGATATTTTGCGCCATTTATAGCAAAAGCTGTTTTTTCTTTATCATCTGTTTTGATTTTAATTTGGTGGAAACCTGACTCCAAATCTAACGTTGTAAAGTACTTGGCTTTACCTAAATTTTGAATTGTCATGTTGACATCCGGAATGGGGTATCTGTCTGTTACAGTGTGAGCGTTAAGTTTTTGGAAATCAACAACCATGCGCCGTTTTGGTTTTCCTTTTTCGTCCAAACCTTTTTTAGGTACTGTCCATATGGGACTGTTATAAGGACTATGGCTTTTTTCTATTATATCGTCATGTAAGAGTTTCTGTATTTCTTTGTTTACGAATTCGTTATCTGCTATGGGATATGGATATTGTTTAACATAAACCGGATTATCATTGGTCGTCCTAATGCTTGCTTCTATAGTATCTGTAAAGGGTAACGGTCCTATGCTGTTATTAATCTTCATCAGTCTATCTATGTCTGCTTTATAAATATTATTTTCCCCAATTATGTAATTAATTTTCTGAATAGATTCGACACTGCTTATGGTAGTTAGAGTCATATTACTGAAATTTATTTCCGCGTTTAGAACTTTAAGTCCTTCATATCCTAATATCATATCAAAAGACTGAATATCCTCTAATTCAAAAAATGTTATATTTTTCTTTAATATCCTAACTACTTTCTTTGTATCTACCATAGAATAACCATGCATTGTTTTTATTTTTATAGGTTTAATTTTAATTTTTTCGCTAGAATCGCATTTTCTATTAATGTAATTATGGGTTGCACCAGTATCAATAAGAATTTTATAAATTTTCTTAGAAATAGTACTAGTTAAATTTAAGCAGGGCAACCCGTCTACTAGTTTAAATGATCTATTCTTATGTTATTATTTACCATACATTCCGTTTCATCTGCTTCTGCATATGTACTGCTGACATCGTCTCTGCGTTGTTGTCGGGAGTTATTTACTCTCTGCTGCTTGAAGTTCTGCTGATAAGATCGTTGCGGTCTGTTGTGTGTGTTGAAACTCCCGCTGTGTTCACGTTTCGCTGGTGGATTATATACATCGGGTTTGTATTGATTCCAATTTTGTCGCTGTGCATGTACAATTTGTCTCGAGTTTATCTCCATCGGCTGTGGTCCGTCATTTCTCTTGAAAGGGTTTAGGCGTGGTCCTTGATTGTGTTGCTGCATATTATCGTATTGCTTCTGGGGTTGATAATTCGTTGTTTGGCTCGAATAATTTGGTCTTCTTTCGTTTCTGCGTTCATGTGGCATATTTTTGTGGTGCTTATCTTGAGTGAGATGTAAATGCCTGTGCACATTATCATGTTCTATTCTGCGAGCAATTGCGAATGCGTGTTCTAGATCATTTATTGTAGCTGAATATAATGATCCTCTTGTAAAGTTGTCACTCATACCATCAATGAATATACGAACTGCGTCGTCGTTAGCATTTTTAATTAGTCTGTCGATTATATTCGGCGGATCACCTGACATAGTGATTTTTGATATTATTAAATTGAGATTTTTATTTATCTCGTCGTGGTATTCAGACAGTGTGCTTCTTTTTTGCGTGATGGCTTTCATCATGTCTTGTAGCACGTATAGAGGTTCTTGATTAGAGTACGTATAATCTAATCTGTTACGTATCGCCTCAAAATTAAAAATTGTGTTATAATTAGTTAACACATTCGCGGCTGCACCCTGTATTTTACTTTTCACTATAGTCAATGCTGCTGCGTACTTACTGTGTGTTTTGAAGTTTTTAATGCTGTCCATTAATCTGGATGCTTCTTCGCGCCACGACCGATAATTTGATTGATCGCCGTTGAAAATAGGTAGGCTTTTAAATGCGTCTAACTGTATTTCACTACCATCTGTATATGTGGTTCTTATTTCCTCTAGCACAGGTATGTTTGGTACTATGCCTAATCCAGATTTTACTTCATTTAGTTTTGTTTCTAAATTAGTGTTTATTTGATTTTGGTTAGTTATTATTGCTGCTAACCTTGCATTCTCTGTGCGTGTGTGCTCTAGGGTTTGTGTTACTGTGTTGCACCAGGACCCATGTTCTGTAACTCAGGCGATAACTTATCACATCGTTACGAAATGAAACGATTTGTTCCCCACTTAACGCCACTGGAAAAATTTGAGTTTCTGTAACTCGTCGCGATAAAATAAATTTGAGATTTATTTCCACTGGAATTTCCATTGGAAGGCGATAAGACGGACTCTCATTTGGCTTTAAAAACAAAAACATTGCTCAATTGAGTATTTTCAAGTTCATGTAAACATTTTTTTTTGCTAATAAAGAAATGCAAACTTAAAAGTTAATGAAATCATTAGTTTTTTATTGAAACGAAAAAACACAAGATTGAACATACATATATACATAAAATTGAAAAAAAAAAACAAAAAAGGAAGAATTGATTGTCGACTGTTGGCATCGGTGAATTGGCCGCGGGCAAACGGCTTGTTCTCCGCCATAAAATCCACCAGTGTCTCCTTCTGGCACTTTAATAATCTTGTTCATCTCTATAACATAATATTTATATATTTAGTTCTTGAATCAATTATTTATGTATTACCTTTTTTGCCTCCGACATCATTCTTGGTCTTCGCGTTTCGCCTGCTTTTTATGTAGTGATAAATTTTGACATTTAAAGAGAAAGACTTATCGACTTTCAAAGATACAGAAACCCATTTTATCGAATTTTTCCAGGATTCCTATTCCGTTTGTTCCAGTCGATAGAATTAACGACTGTCAAAGTTACAGAAACCCGACGATGCGATAAAATGTATTTCGTCCCAATTCTCATCGTTTCTCGACGAGTTTTATCGCTTCGAAAGTTACAGAACATGGGTACTGGTTTCTAAAGCTTCTAATCTTGCCATTAATACTGCGAGTTGTTCCATTTTGAACTCGTGTCTGTTGTCGTCGAATTTGTGTGTTTTTTTCCTCCACATATACACTTTCACTGAATTGCTTTGCTGCTTCGTACGAAGAAGCTATATTTGTACCTGCTATGCTAGGTAATTCTTGTAACCGGTAACGCGAGTGTTCTGTTTATACTAGATTTCACTACTTGTTCCCGAGGTCCGCTCGATTGAAGTTAAAAAGTATATTTAACCTCCTGGCAGGATCGCCAATTAAAACACTTGTTTCTTACTTTTAAAATTAAACAATATTTATTTGGAACTATGTCCTTTATTATTGAAATACTTTTTACTAATTCTAAAAGGAGCTTAAGGCTACTATGTAGTTACAATAAGACTATAGATAAATTCATCATACAGTCGTATTTATATACTTTTCTTATCTATCTACAAGGAGACCCAAGCGTACAATCGTCTTGCTTGATAATGAAGAAGAGATAATATTCCAACATTGTATACAAACGATATTATCTCTTTTACATATGTTATCATTGTAGCGTTGTGTGCAAGACTGTACTAGAGACTAAAGATATCATTGAATACAAATAATGTTATCTTTTTTCTCAATATGTTTTGCTATGGATACTTAACTCGCGTCAACAAACACAACTATTTCAGTATAATATTTTTTTGTTTTTTGTGCTCTCTAAATTATTTATTTAAAATGAATTCTAAATGTGATAAATGCTTAAAGGTTATTGATGATATTTCCTTTCTATCGTGTGGTGTTTGTGACAGAAGCATACATGCGGGGTGTATCAACTTAATCGATAAAATAGAAATTATCACTTTCAAATCAAATAAAAATTTGTTCTTTAAATGCGAAAAATGCATTCTTATTCCTTTAAAACTGTGTATTGACAAATTAAGAGAACTTTCTATGTTGCTCGATGTTCCATCTTCTCAGAGTGCAACAACTTCTCTGGATCTGAGTCGAAACATCCGTATCTCAACTCGTGCTCAGAGAACAACAAGTTTAAGTGTAACTGATAAAAAGAAACAGTCAATTACTAATACAAAAAACAAAAAAGTTCCTCTCGGAGAAACCTCTACACCTCAGAGTCGCTCTTCGTTAAAAAATAACGTTCCTTCGCGTTCCTCTCTCACTCCCTCATCAACTAAATTGTTATCAACTTCTACGATATCAAATTCAAATAAAGTCAAATTGACATCTAATTTGAATAATGTTCCTACGAAAATAATAGATGTTGATGCTAGCAACAATGACAACAGTGATAATAACAATTCAATTGAAACAGATGTTGTTGTTGTTGATGCTCGCAGTGTCGTTGGTGATGTTAACGATATTGGTGATGTTAATGTTGATAGAGTAAAACTTGTTGCTATTAATGATCGTGATGCGTGCGAAAGTGAAAAACTTGTTGCGGTTGATGATCGTGTTGCTGACGCTGTTATAAACAATAATGTTACATCGAACATTAATGTTGCTGTTGATGATGGTGTTGCTGAAGCTGTTGTAAGCAATAATGTTACAGCGAAAATGAAAAATGTTGCAGGTACTAGTAAGTGTAAGAAACAAAAACATTTAATAGGCAGCGATGTTCTCGCCGTCTCCGTTCTTCCTTCTGTACCGAAACTACGCTTTATACATGTTTCTCGGCTTAAAAATACTGTCAATGAAAACGACATTACCAAATTTGTAGCACAAAAGCTAAATCTGCCAGCAGAGAACCTTGTTTGCGCTAAATTAGTGAAGAAAGATGCAGATATTTCTCAACTGCGTTTTATTAATTTTAAACTTGGTGTACCTTCAATATCTTTCGATGCTGTTCTTCAATCATCTTTATGGCCAACTGGTGTACAAGTTAAGCAGTTTTTGAACCATCCAAAAAACGGACTAGGCCAAAAACAAAATCAAACGTCAACATAACAAACAACGACAAGTATTTTTCCATATTTTATCATAATGCGAGTGGTATGAGAACCAAATCGCATGATTTCTTAATTGCTGCCCAGGACTGTCCATACGACGTTATAGCTTTAACTGAAACTTGGTTAAATGAGAACTTTTTGAATGGTGAATATTTCCCTTCCGATTACAACGTCTTTCGCAAAGATCGTCAAACTGGTCAAACTAGAGGAGGAGGAGTTTTATTGGCTATTCAATCAAATTTTACAAGTAGAGAAATTAGACTACCTTATAATTCTTTCGAAATTGATCAGATTTGTGTTTGTGTAGATCTATTTATCCAATCTTTTAAATGTATTCACTTATATATTTTCGTATCATATATCCCACCTTTATCTCAAAATCTTTTGTATGAGTCTCACATTAAAAATATTTTAGAAATTGCTAATGATAAGGATGAAAATTGTTACTTTGTAGTTGTTGGTGATTTTAACTTGCCTAATATTAATTGGAAATTCTCAGATGATGAAAAGCAATTATTTCCTTATAATGTTGTCAAAGATTATGAATATAATGTTATTGATAGTTTATCAGCCTTAAATATGTATCAAATCAACAACATTCCTAATTCTATTGGTCGTATTTTGGATTTAATTTTTATTGATAATTGCCTTGAAACTCAATGTAATGAACCATCTTACAAAATGTTAGAAAATAGCATTCATCACAATGCAGTTGAAATAGTTTTTAATTTTTCTATTTTGAATGAATCTAAAAATAATTCTAAAAATAATTCACAATTGTATGATTTTTAAAAAAGCCGATTATGATTCCATAAAAACTTTTTTAAACTCAGTAGATTGGCAACATATTTTAAGCAGTAAAGATACTAAACAAGCTTTTACTCTGTTTCGGAACATTTTAGATTCAGCGGTTTCTTCTTACGTTCCTAGAAAAACTTTATTTAAAAGTTCAAATAAACCTATTTGGTTCAACAAAAGTATATCAAGACTGAAAAATGTCATGAATAAACTTAATAAAATTAAAAAATCTTCAATTCATTTAAATGAACATTTCAAACAAATAAGAAGGGAGTATGAGTTTTTGAAAAAAATTTTATACAAGCAATACATCTCGTCTCTTGAATTGAAAATTAAGAATAACCCTAAAAGTTTTTGGTCATTTATTAACACGAAAAGAAACTCAACTGGGATTCCATCTAGCATGACTTATAATAATGTGTTTTCCGATGATATTAATATAATTTGCAATAACTTCGCGTCCTTTTTTCAATCTAATTTTATTAATCTAAAATTAGACTATGCTAACTCAATAAATTCAGATCCTATGGTTGATCTTGGTAATTTGCAATTATCTGTTGATAATGTCTTACAAGTACTTTTATCTCTTGAAAAAAGTTTTTCTATTTCACCAGACAATATTCCACCAATTATTTTAAAAACTTGTGCTAATATACTTGCTACACCACTTTGTATAATATTTAACCTTTCTTTAAGTAATGGTGAGTTCTTAGATGAATGGAAATACTCTATAATAACTCCCCTTCATAAATCAGGTACTAAAAGTTCGATTAAAAACTACAGACCAATTGCAAAACTGCAGTTAATTCCTAAGGTTTTCGAAGCTGTAGTAAAAAACAAGTTGTATAATCTTATTCACAATAACATTTCAGTTTACCAACATGGTTTCTTAAAAGGTAGATCCACTACTACAAATTTATCAATATTTTCAAATTTTTGCCTATCACAGATGGAAAAGCGTTCTCAAGTCGACACTATTTACACTGATTTTTCAAAGGCTTTCGACCGTGTTCAACATAGTGTTCTCTTAAAAAAACTAGAGATGTATGGATTTCATTCTCAGCTCCTAATGTGGATAAGGAGCTATTTAGTAGGTAGAAAACAAGTGGTAAAAATTGATAATGCCCTGTCTAAGGAAATTATAAATTTTTCGGGTGTTCGTCAAGGTAGTCACCTTGGACCACTTCTTTTTATCATTTTTATTAACGACTTACCATTGCATCTTACTTTTTCTAAATGTCTTCTATTTGCTGACGATTTAAAAATATTCAGTTCCATAAATTCACTTAACGATGCAATAAAAGTTCAAATTGATTTAAATAATTTAATTAAATGGTGTAATATCAATGGGCTATATTTTAACAATAAGAAATGTAGCGTTGTAACATTTTCTAGAAATCACAATCCATTACATTATAATTATAAACTTGAAAACGACATTTTGCAAAGACTTGATAGCCATAAGGATCTAGGCGTAATCTTCGATTCTAAAATGAATTTCTCAAATCACATAGACCATGCGATCTCAAAAGCAAACTCTATGCTAGGGTTTGTTTTTCGAAATTCAAAAGATTTCGAAGACCCCTATACTTTAAAAGCTCTTTATTCTAGTCTCGTCCGACCACATTTAGAATATTGTACTGTTATATGGAGTCCCTTTACCGCGTCTAGCATTTGTCGTATAGAAAGAGTTCAAAAAAGGTTCACAAAGTTTGCCTTACGAAAAATATATGGTTATTCAAATGTTCCATCTTATGAGACGAGGTGTATTTTAATTGATCTAAAACCTCTGGCTCAGAGAAGAAAATTAAACTCAATACTTTTTGCTTTTGATGTCTTGAATTTTAATATTGACTGTTCAGTTTTGTTATCTATGTTTTTTATTTATGCGCTTTCTAGAAACTTGCGCCCTCGTGACTGTGATTTTTTAAATGTTCCTTACCACAGTACTAGCTATGCTAAGTATAATCCTATCACAAGAGCTTGTATGGATTTTAATGAATATGATTTTGCAATTGATTTTAATATTAATAGAAATGTTTTGAAAAGTAAATTAGTAAAATTGTTGTAGTACTATAAGTAAATTATGTATTTTATTTTTATGTTATGTATCATAATTATTAGTCTAAATGGAGTGTGTAACTTTTAAGACGAATAAATAAATAAATATGCTTTACCATCAATCACGATTTCAGACCTAGACGACCCTATTACTATAAATGAATTGTAAGCACTCCTTAAAAACATGAAAAACAACAAGGCAGCCGGGCTAGATAGAATTCCAGCTGAATTTTGTAAAAAAACTCATCCCCGTCTTTCCTAAATATTCTTCTTGATTTTTTTAATAAGCTTCTTGAAAAAGAAGAAATACCTCAGTCATTTTTAAAGTCACAAATTTGTCCAATCTTTAAAAAAAGAGATCCAAGCTCACCAGCAAACTATAAGGGCATTTCGATTCTTCCTTGTTTGAGAAAAATATTTACCCAAATTCTATACTGCAGGCTTATGAGGTGGGTAGAAGAAAACAAATTGCTTAGCACTTTCCAAGCTGGTTTTCGCTCTGGACTTTTAACTGTGGATCAAATCTTCACACTCTCCAATATAGCAAAACGTTTCATCGATAACAAACAAAAACTTTATGTCTTTTTCATTGATTTTAGGGCAGCATTTGATACTATCAATCGGAATTCACTAATTTATAAATTATCAAATTTAGGTATATCGACGAAATTTTTAAGACTATAAACTTCTCCTCACCAATACTTGCGCTACTGTGTCAAATGGGAGTTCCATATCCAGCTTGTTTAACACTGATTGCGGTGTGCCCCAAGGCTGCCCGTGATTTTCCTGGGGGTGTTAGGTTTGGAAATCTACCCGGACAACCCCACCACATTACAGTTACAAATTAATAGACTTAAAAACTTTTGTGATAAATGGGACCTGAATATAAACACCTCAAAATCAAAAATTATGATTTTTGAAAGCACCCGTCGAAGGAGAAACCCGCTAGAAGCATGGTCATTGGATCGTCAACCACTATAAAGGTGGTTAACCAATTTAAGTATTTAGGTGTTCTATTTTGTAGCAATCTAGATTTCCGGCCCCATGTTAAGGAAAAATGCTTATCGGCCAAAACTGCAATAAACCTTATATGGAACAAAATCTTCTGCAATAAGTACATAGGCATCTCAGCTAAATTTAGAGTTTTTGAAGCTACTATAAACTCATGCTTATGCTATGCCAGTCAAGTTTTTGGTTACCAAGATCTCGATGAATTTGAGATAGAGCAACGCTTCTTTTTTAAACGAATATTTAAACTTCCAAACTGTACACCAACTTACGCTATACATGTAGAATCAAGGATCCCTCCGATTTTTCTAAAAAATCTTAAATTTAATGCCGATTACATAGTAAAAGTAATGCAAAGATCAAATGAAAATCTTCATAAGCAAATGATGGATTTCGCATTCCGAAGGAATTTATCGCCGTTTAAAGAATTGTATGAAATAGCAAATGCGCACGGATTTAATCTAAACCTTAGTACAACTTCTCTTGCTAATTGGAAAGGTAGGTTTTATGAATATATTGCATTGGTTGATTATTCATTGTATCTCAAGTTCTTGAATACGGCTCGAACCTCTCCATGCAGATTGGTCTATAAGCAACTCAATCACGCTTTGTTTGTAAACAATTATTTTAATAGTAATCTTTCTGGAAATTAAATAGGTACATTGTTTAAAGCAAGAACTGAGATGCTAAATCTGAATTACAAACCTCGCAGAAATGATAATATCAGGTGTAACCTCTGCAATCGAAATGAAATCGGAGATGTCAACCACTTATTAGCCGTTTGTCCAATTCTACAAGAACTCCGAAGACTTTATTTTTCAAAAAGCTTTCTCAATCACCAGGAAGCGAAACAAATTTTAAACGGAGAGTGGGGTTGGAAGGACCTTTACAATTTTATTGATCATGCCTTAGATTACCGAAACAGTTTTTTAGAGTAAATTTAAATTTTTAAATATATGTATATTTATGTATCATTTATCTAAGATGTAACGAGGAAATATATATTATAAACTTCGATATTATGCTTATTTAAATTAAATCTATTTATTCAATTGTCTACATAATCTATTTATAAACTTATTATAATCTTAAACTTTCTTGTTTTATTCTCGATAAATGTCAATTTTCAGGCAGACGGCAAATATATTTTTTGCCATGCTAATGTTCTTATATAATTTTTTCAATGTATTTCGAGTTTTGGTCAAATAAAGAATTTGTAATAATAATAATAATAATAATACTTGCATTTTCTTTTGTTAATTTCATATTGAGTAAACCTTGTTTATTGTCTCCGAGGCTACATATTGAAAATTTGCTTCATTGTAAGGTTCTTGTTTCATAAAATTATTTTCAGGAGGATTAAAACGTCTTAGTTGAGATGAGCTTGGACCTTCTCGAACATCCATTGGTTTAATTTTCTGTTGGTATTGTTTTCTATTTTCGTTTTGTCTCAGCTTGTTTTGATTGTATTGTCTCTGGTTGTTTTGATTGTATTGTCTCTGATTTAGAATTAATTG